>CM022679.1:1325774-1413274 GCA_012295275.1 Chrysomallon squamiferum
TCTGTTAATTATCTCGCCGTCAGTTCCATTTACTCAGTTGTAACAAAAGTCGTAGTGATATAAACAACAGGCGTTCAGACAAGGCATGAAATGTGGAATCTTCATTGCTTTAAATTATATACACCATTCTCTCTCTCTCTCTCTCTCTCTCTCTCTCTCTCTCTCTCTCTCTCTCTCTCTCTCTCTCTGTTTTAATTATTGTATTCGTACTAAGCAACACCGACATACAGAAATTAGAACTGTGTAACTATACTGTAATGTTTGAATGATTTTACTGCATAAATATCTCAATTTGCCACTTTATTAAATACTTAGATTTTGTTTTTTCTTCACCTTAAACGTATTCAAAGTAAGAAAGAAATCAGAAATATGATTTAAAAAAAAAAAAAAAAATTAAAAATAAATAATACATAACTTATTAATTAGCTTAACATAAAATGCGCAACCTCTGTGAAAATATAATTCTGCTTGAATGACATTTTCCAATGCACATCCGAAAGAACCCAAGTCGACCTACCGAGATTTTCCGAAACAACTCGCCGATGATCTACGAACTTAACGGCGGAAACGTCACGAACGAATCGAAAGAGGTGTTCAAGTCAAGCGGTAAAAATAATATTTAATTTTTTAATTATGAAGGAAAAGTGATCTCGGTTTCTTACATATTTTTCACAATGCGATTTTCTAACAATCTGTTCTAAAAATATAAAACTACGGCACTAAAAATTATATCAAAAACGTAAAAATAATGCAATATTCAAATGTGAAAATTGTTTACGCCACTTTAATTTATAAAATTCTTCGCTAGACATTCGCTTTACTGACGTATTAGTGTGATAAACTCAAAGTAGAAATCGCTTTAAAAATACTTCAGTCATCACTTTGAGTAAAATATTCATAATCAATTTTAAAAATAATTTAATTTCAGTGTAAAGAAACACAAGACTACTAACATTTTAACGGATTGACGTTACATTTCTCTGGCGTTCTCTGTCAGGTCCGCGTTACAGGGTTTATAAATAACGTCGTCGGTGGCAACTGATTGTGACTTTCAGAAACCACTTCTAACGTGCAAGAGGTTCTCGATCGGAAATTAAATTTAAAACTCGGCATTCAGGTTAGTTTCATCAAATTGGGAATTCAGGACACATCAAACTAGGCATGGTTTCTGAAATCGTAGATTCCGATCTTCATTATTTTGGTGAACCGTCTAAACCTGCGTCGAAATTTTTAGTTTTATTTATTTATTTTATTTTATTTTATTTTATTTTATTTTATTTTTATTTTTATTTATTTATTTATTTATTTTTTATTTATTTATTTTATTTTATTTTATTTTATTTATTTTTTTATTTATTTTTTTATTTTTTTATTTTTTATTTTATATATATATTTTTAAAAGCATTTCGGCCGACGCATCTGAAATTGTTTCCTTTTTTCCCTTTCTTCGTTTTTTCTTACTTTCTTTCTTTCCTTTCTTCCTTTTCTTCTACATCACATATATAACACACATATCTCATCTCATCTCATCATCTCTTCTCAACAACCCATCTCCTCATCTCATCATTTCATCATCTCATTATCTCATCTCATCTCATCTCATCATCTCATCTCATCTCATAATCTTTTCTCATTGCATCATTTCATCATCTCATCACCTCATCTCATTTCATCATTTCATATCTCATCTCCTCATCTCCTCATTTCCTCATCTCCTCATTTCCTCATTTCCTCATCTCATCATTTCCTCTGCTCATCTCGTCTCTTCTCATCATTTCATCTTATTTTATTTTATTTTATTTTATTTTATTAAATTCTTTTTTTTTTAAAAATAATTCCTCACCATTATTTTTTTATAATTTGTACCTTAAATGCAGCAACAGTGAGTCACCTGGTGAGTGATGATACCCCCACCTCAGAGTGGCTAATACAGGAACTCATACTTGAAAATGTGTTTCTGGGGGACTGTTCACCTAAGGTACAGAACATAAAACATAAATAAAATATCTATAATAATAATAATTAAAAACAAAATTAAATAATTTTTTTTTTTTTTTATTAAATTAAAAATGTCTTTTCGCCTGGTATTTCATTATTAAGAATAAAACAGTTAATCATAAAATTAAATTAAAAATGAAATAAAAAATTAATATGTTAATGATAATCAAAATAAGAAAAAAACCCACAACCACAGAACAGTAATAATAAGATAAAACAAATAAATATTAAAAGTTAATAAAGAAGGAAATCAGAACAAATGATGTAGAAAAATTAGTATTTCTTGTCAGTGAAGGTGAACGAAAGTCGGTGCCGAGTAACTGATGTCCTTGTAACCCCCCACCCCCAATATACCCAACAACAGCAACATAATAATAATAATAAAGAATTTATTCTCTCCTTTCTTCATACATCATTCATTCATTAATCCTTTATTATTTCTAAAATACTTCCTCAAACACCTTTTTTTCCTTCTTTTTTTAATCATAAATTTCTACTTCTTTATTTGTTTATAATAATTCCTTTCCGGTGTAATTTCAACAGTGTCATGTTTATTTTTTTTTAAAGAAAATTTCCAGTTGTTAAAAGATCTCTAAAACGTGCGTGTGTGCGTTTGTCTGTAATAATTTATATATGAATAAATAAAAAAAAATGTAAATAACAAGAGCAACAATTTCTAGTTACACATTTCTAAAACGTGTGTAGAGAGAGAGAGAGAGAGAGAGAGAGAGAGAGAGAGAGAGAGAGAGAGAGAGAGAGAGAGAGAGAGAGAGAGAGAGAGAGAGAGAGAGAGAGAGAGAGAGAGAGATATAACTATAAGAAATAAACTCAAACATATGCAGACGTGTGTTATATACAACTTGGATAACTGTCGTAGATCACAGAACGTCTGTATACGTCATCAAAATCGCAGCAGAACACCGATCTTCAGTTCAGCAGACCGAGCCGAGCCGAAAACAACCGAAAGAATCTTCGTGAAAAATGACTAGAATAACGGCAATAATAAATTAAAACAAAAATAAACTACATTATTCCTATTATTTCCAGTTATCTGAAAAATGTGTAGTGATGTTTTGTACAGCGGTGTCGTTTTTCATTTGAGCCTATAATTTTTAATACTTTATTAATGAAATGATGCACTGAATTTGTATGTGTATTTATACAGTGTACACACATTCTGTAGGAACACGTAATTAGATAAAACAGCAAAACGGAGCATTCACCACTACAGAACCAGTGTCAAGTCATTATCGGCCATTAATAGTCATCCGCTTAATTTTTAGTGTCCGGCTAAATGTAATCTGCAAGTTTAAAACATCTGAATGGAATCTGGATATTTAAACAAAATAACCATGATCTACATGCACACCGACATAACCCCTTTTAGGTTAAAGAAAAGATGTAATCGTTTGTGTTTAATTACGTCACCGTGCTATGGTTTTGCGCTGTCGCATATATAAACGTAGAAATCCATTTCAAACGTTAGAAAATTCGAGTCAAATGTTAAAGCAGTCGACATTGATCCGATCTGTTGCCGACTACAACGTACACATCTAAGTTTTGATGAACATTTTATTCTTTCTTCTGTTTGCAATCTTTAAATATTGTGTGAAGTGATTTTTAAACACTGACTGTAGGACAAATCACGAGTCGGGTAGATTTCACGATTAGTGTCGATAATGAAAATAGGTTATTAGTTTGAGCATTTTTACGTTTTGTTTACATTGTTTTAAAAATGACAAACGGGCATTCATTTTAGTAGTTTATTAAACCTTTTCATCCCAGTTTACAAATTACTATTTTAAGCTACGACGCCACCGTCTCCAGCGTCGTCAGCTCCATCTTCATCGACAGCTTCTACAACTGCAAGAAAAATTTGTTATTAGTTTCAAATTTTTAAAATTTGAACGCGAGAAATTACACGCGTTTTGAATCATTACTTACGCTCATCTTTGTCCACGAAGTTGAAATCGTCCAATTCAGCGGCGTTCAGTTTGCCGTCACCATCGCTATCTGCAGCGTGGAATTTTTTCATTTGAACCACGTTTGTGGGTTTCAGACCCGATGCTACAGCGATTTCATGCAGATCAGCAAAACCATCTCCGTTCAGATCCAGTTCTTTCAAAGCTGCGACATCGTCAGCATCCTGAAAGGACCACATTTTTAATATTTGACGTTTACCGAGACGTTAGCAGATCAAGCTTACTGAAACCGTTTAAATAATTCTGTATCGAGATTTTCAAACTACCTCTGCTGGATGAGCTCGCATGTCCAGTCCTCTCTTCCTCTTGCACACCTTGCATGCCCAGCTCCTGGCCCACTTACAGGCCGCCATACAACCAAGTGTGTGATACGGACTGACGCGAATTCTTCGCACGGATCGGAAGAACCAGCCGTCCACGTTTTCAGGAACCAAGGTCAAGGCCAACAGAACCAGCAAGAAATACATGGCTTTCATTCTGCAAAGGAAGAGAAACAAAACCGATATTCGCCAACAGTTTTTAAAATAAAAAAGAAAGCCAGTTATGGCCTAGATTTTGATATGAAACGTTTCAACTGCAGCGACACAACAGACATGTCGATATTACACACAGATTTAACCTTTAGGAAATGGTTGAATGTTTGTACATTTAGATACGATTCAACAAAAACTTACATGAAATAATCCACAGCAAACAAACAGCACGGCACAGAACAGAACAGACGAAGAAAAACAAATAACACTGTCAACTCAGTCGACTTATTTATTATAGTACAGTTGTCACGTGACTACACGTTTTCTACGTACTGCACGTTCTTCTCTTTCTCGTGCACGAGCAGTTGTCTTGTGTAGCATGCTTCTGTTTATTTTCTGTTACAAACATCGTTTATAAGTGAATAAAGTTATTATATGGTTCAGTCTAATTCCTCTTTGAAACAAAATAACAGTTTAACTTCCACAATGTTTATATCTAGCTTTAAACGGAAAACAAAAACAAAACCAAAAAAAAAAAAAAAAAAAACATTTATAGGAGAAAAAAGAGAAAGATTACATTTCTCCCTGAAAATAGTTTTCTAATGTCAAACTCAACACAGTTACCTCCCTTCATTAGAGAACCTTTTAAATTATGCTTTAATATTAGTCGTTTACAACATTAAAACAACTGTCCTAATTTCCCAATACTTTGTTTTGATGTGTGTGATTTGAAAATAATTGCTATCATGTCACTGAAAATTCAATGTTTCTTGCTACTTTGGGACTCATGTTTTTCATTATTTATTTATTTGTTTATTTTATTTAATTTCATGTTTTGTTAGGCGAATAGTTTATTTCTAATAACGTTAATATGAACACTTTTATTAGCCAGAAGGAAGATAAATTACCGAAGATGAAGATAAATAGAATTCATTTGGTCGCCGATAAAAATGTATTAAACAAAAAATAAAATTCTTCACCAACATCATATAAATAGACTTACAAATTTGTCACTGTATATTTTTATTCTTATTTTATTTTGCCAGAGGTAGAAATACAACCTTTCTGTTGTTTTATCTTATACATTTATCTTTCTATTTTCTTTAACGATTAAAATTCGATGCAAAAATTATGGACACTAAAATTATTATTTCATGTTAAAAAATTAAGTTACATTGCTTAATAACATTCATAACTTGTATATGAGTTTACACAACACAAACATGCTAAACAAGACAACCTCACGTGCATAAGAAAGAGAAGAACGTGCAGTACGTGGGAAACTTGCAGTCACGTGATAATTGTAGTATGATAAATAAGTCGACCGATTCGACGACGTCACTTGTCAGAGTTGACCTGTCGTGTGCCTCAGTTTGTGCTGTGGAATATTTTCATGTAAGTTAACATCATGTCTAACTGTGTTAACGCTTTTTTCCTGTTGGTTACGCCGATTACTTAAAAACTAATCAGTATTTTAATATCGACAATCGTTAGTGCTTTGGAAACATCAGAACTTTTCATAACAAAATCTAGGTCGTAACGAAGTCCTTTTAAAACTAATTGGCAGAATATCAAGTTTTGTTGTATTCCTCCGCAGAATGAAGACCGCATATTTCTTGCTTTTCTGCTGGCCTTGACCTTGGTTCCTGAAAACGTGGACGGCTGGTTCTTCCGATCCGTGCGAAGAATTCGCGTCAGTCCGTATCACACACTTGGTTGTATGGCGGCCTGTAAGTGGGCCAGGAGCTGGGCATGCAAGGTGTGCAAGAGGAAGAGAGGACTGGACGTGCGAGCTCAGCCAGCAGAGGTAGTTTGAAAATCTCGATACAGAATTATTTAAACGGTTTCAATAAGCTTCATCTGCTAACGTTTCGTACGAGTTTAAACTTTACAAAATATTTCTAAATTTCAGGATGCTGACGATGTCGCAGCTTTGAAAGAACTGGATCTGAACGGAGATGGTTTTGCTGATCTGCATGAAATCTCTGTAGCATCGGGTCTGAAACCCAGAAACATGGTTCAAATGAAAAAATTCCACGCTGCAGACAGAAATGGTAGGTGTATCTGTATAACAGTGGGTAGGGAGATCATTTTTAAATTGAAATGTAAATATCACATTTCACAACATTAAGGAAATGTCGTGAAACAGCAAATGTATGCATTAGTGAAATACATCGTAACAGTTGGTAAATGTTCAAATTCTTAAATTAAAAATTGTAGGTGACGGTAAACTGGACGCATCTGAATTGGACGACTTCAACTTCGTGGATAAAAATGAACGTAAGTAAAAATGTTCAGTAGAATCGTGTTACCGACATTTAGCAGACCCAGTCTTGGGTCACGTTAACCACGTTCTAATTCCAGACAACCGTGTCCATAAATTTAAATATACCGTTTTAAATGTTCGGATCACTGAAATTTTAAGTTTATTTTTTTGGACTTGTCATAAATATTAATGTACAAGTTTGTTAAAATTAATACTGAATTTGTAAATATTTCTAATTTGTAGTTGTAGAAGCGGTTGACGAAGACGGAGCTGATGAGGACGTCACACCATGAACCGCTAAACTAAAACTGGGTTGAAGGGTAATAAAAAAAAAAAAAAATAAATAAATAAATAAATAAATAAAAATTTGAAAAATGATTTGGTGTCCGTTTTCCTTTAAGATGGTATAAATGAAAAGGTATAAATGAAAAGGTTAAATCTACAAGTGCGTGTCAAGAATTAAACTTGGACATTTGACGATTTATAACAATGTATTTTCTGATAAGCGGACGTTCAATACGTGCGATGTGAAATGCCTGAACGGTCAACATTTCTCATGTCTGTTTTCAAAAATGGACTAATGTAAATTTGTGAAAGTTACTTTCTTTCCCAAATGAAATTGTTTTGTATACACCAGAACAAAATAAAAATGGATGCAGTAAGCATATTGAATACCATGAGAATTGTTCAATTCGGGAGAAAAAAAGAAAATGTCGTTTATGAATTAATGGATGTAAACTGTCAGAATTTTCCGGTTTTCTTTAAACAAATTTTAAACTAAAACCCCTTGCATGAAACGATATTTGCTGTCGCGTTTTTTTTTTTTTTCTTAACTTTAGGAAAATAGTAGTAGAGTAAACTAAAACGATCTGACGGAAACCAATGATCGGTATTTTATACTTAATAAACAGCTATAGAACAAAGAAAACATTGACTGTAAGACCATTTAAAAAAAAAAAAAAAAAAAAAAAAAAATTGATATTTTGTTTGTCACTGTGTCTAGTGCATGTTTTATATCAAAAGTACGTAGTCGTTTATGTCTGTTCTGTTAAACGGAGAACAAATAAACTGCTACTTACAAATAACAGAAGCTCCACGAAAAAAACGAGCACATTAAACTTTCTTCCCCCACAAGATCTCCAACTGTCAGTTACTGTCCATTAATACTTTTTTTTTTTTTTACGGACGCTGGATATTTTTATATTAAAAAATGTATTATTACTGTTAATATTGTTATTATTACTGTTATTATTAAATAAAAATTATTTAGAAAGAACTAAAATATATTTAAGTAGATAAATAAGAAATATTCTTAAGTTTCCTGAACGCATAATATGGGATATGAGATCAATAAATCTTTGACGTCAGAGCTAATCGATATTTTCGACTTAATGAACTGTGTACAATATAAAATGGCCGATTAAATCGAGAAATAAACCGTATTTCTTTTTTTCTTCTTCTTCTCTCTGATTTTAAAATCTTGATCACTATTAAAATACATGTTATGGAAGCGGGGATAAAGGTGGAAATACATATTCTAGATATAACCACTGTTTACTATGTTTAAATGTATACATAAACTATATCAAAAAAAGATGTAACATATCAAACCTTAAAAGTCACCACTTGTAATACCAGAATAATAACAACAAACCCCCCCCCAAAACAATAGCCAACAACCAGCAACCAGCAAACAACAAAACCCGCAAATAATAACAACAAACAGCAACAAATATCAAAAAAAACAAAAAAAAAAAAAACAAACACGCAACAAGATCCAGCAAAAAACACAACAATAAGACAATAACATAACAATAATAATAATAATATAATAATAACCTAACTTTGTCATTTTTCTGTATTACTTTATTATCAACAAACATTGTAACAGATGTTTTTTAAAGACTTGACCAGCTTACAGATCAGGGTCAGTCAACAAACGGGTTCTGTAATACACAGGGGATTTCATTGGCCAAGTTCACTGGTCAGAGTGAAGAGGGTTTCTACAGAGTGAGGTTAATTGATGAAGACTAACGAGAGAGTTTTGTCATTTCATACAGAAACTCTTTCATGTCTGCAGTTTATAAAACACAAAATTATCATTGTCAATGTTTCATGATAAATAAAATAAAATAAAATAAATAATTTGATCTTACAGTTTTTTTAATATTCTTTTTTTCTGTGAATAGTCTTTTCTTTAAATTGTTGTAATTTTTTGTTTTGTTGTTTTGATGTTGTTGTTATTTCTTAGATTCTACACATACATGTTAACATAAAGTACATACAACACTACACAGCAGTTTTAAAAAAATAACAACAAATAAAATTTAAATCGTGGACATCTGGGAGGTATTTAAACTAGATTTAAATTCAAAAAATTCAATAAATTAATATACAATTCACACATACGCACACACTCTCACACACACACAGACACACACATACATACACAAACACTCAAACAATAAAACTAATACTAGGAAATACATTATAAGAAATGAATGTAGACCGTGTAGGTACGTTTAACAAAATGAAAGTAAGCTAAATAAACACGTGTAGCCTACAACTGGGTGTTCACATGAGAACAATTACACTTAAAATCCATACAGTCTATAACTGTATCTGAAATCTCTATATTTCTGGCAAACACGTTGAATTTTTGATGAAATTGCGCAGTAGTTTGAACCGCGGGCGACTTCATTCCTGTGATTTCGAACAGCGGGATCGAATCTTCCCATCGACCGGTTATTGCTCTTTATTATTAAATTTTTAATGTTGTTCAAACACGGACATTTTTACCAAAAGCTCTCTAAACCTGTCTGTGTCAATACTCCGTATTGTGCGCTGTTTGAATACGGACAGAAAAAAAGTCTATGAAAATATAAACCCGACAACAAAACGACGGCGAGAAGAAAAGAAATAAAAATACGAGGTTTTGTTCAATACGTCTGTTAACGAGGGACTTTTGTAAGTTTCTCTGTTTGTCAATAACTTTATACCGTTTCCTTGCTTTTCAATTCTAACTTAAAAACAGCAAGGTCTTTTAATCAGTCGATTGATTGATTTCTTGTATTGCCTCCGAGTTAAACATTCTGCAGGTCAATAGCTGAGCACGGGGACGGCACAATAGCGAGTTAATTTTCTACAGGTTCCGCCTGTTTAACTGTGAACGTGCACGCTGCAGTCTCCCACATCGTCTCTGCTACGCCAGGATGAAGGTGGGCCTCCATGTGGCAGTCCTCTTTGTTTTCATTCACACAAGTAAGCGTTCTTCTTACCGTTACAATTGTTTGGAAAACCTCACTACTTTTTATTTTTTATTTTATTAACTATTATTATTATTATTATTATTATTATTATACTGAGTATTTTTTTTTTAAATTATTTTTTAAAGTATTTTCGCTATTTTATTAACTATTTTCTTCTTTTTTTTAATTGTATTAAGTGCTTGTTTATATTCTGAGTCAATCTCGTTTTTGTATTATTATTTAATGGCATCTGTATTTAAATTAACTGTATATCTTTGTGTGCAACTCATGTCTATTTTTTCATTTATTTAATTTAATTTATTTATTTACTCTATGAGATTTTTCTTCACTTTTATTTATTTACATATTTTTTTCTTTTCTGTTTTCAATGATTTAAATATTTTTTTTTTTTTTAATTGTTGCTTGGAAATCGTCATAGTTTCATATGTCATGTTGTTCGTATCTTACATGCAGTTTGAAATATAATTTAAAGTTTCTTTACTAAATTAGACTCATTTTTTATGATAATTATGGAAATCGTCTTTCTTCTGTTATTTAAATGTTATTTGTAAGTTTATTATTATGCGACAGTTTTTTTTTTTTTTTTTTTTTTTTTTTTTCTTTTTTCTATTTTATTACAATCGTAAATTATTTTATTTCTATTTTCCTATGAATATTTATTAATTTATTTATTAATTTTTTTCTTTCTTTCTTTATTCATTCATTCATTCATTCATTCATTCATTCATTCATTCATTCATTCATTCATTTATTTATTCATTCATTCATTTATTCATTCATTTATTTACTTAGTGTGGTTTTATAATCGTCGTCTATACTATATACTGGTACTAATATTACAGACTATAATTGAATCGTGCAAAATGATATACAGCATGTATCAGTTTTATTTTATTATTATTATTTTTTTTTTTTTTAGCTTCATTATCCATTTTGTTCTTACTGTTATTTATTATAATTTCAGTAACTTACAATAATAATAATAACAATAATAATAATAACAATAATAATAATAATAACAACAACAACAACAACAACAATAACAATAACAATAACAATAACAATAATAATAATAATATAAAAATAAGAAACTGTCAGGTTGGATTACGTGTGTGTGTGTCCTACTATTTATTTTTTATTATGTTTTTGTTTTATTAGGACAAGTGCACACCTGGACTCAGTACTCTCCATACCAGTTTCAGAGATCCACTGTTCCCCTCTCATGGTCCGCCGCACTAGACTGGTGCAGTCAGTTGACTGGTATTCTCGTCTTTTCCACTAACCACGTTCAGAATGATGCGCTCTCAGATTTTGTCACCACTGAAGGTAAGTAGCGATTAATCGTTTTTATCGAAACTCTGTGATTATCGAGTTTTTACCACTCCATCAGATTATTACATATAATTATCGATGTATTTAAAAATAATGCGATTATCGATATAGTGATATCCATAACGTTTATTATATTATCGTTGTAAAATACCAAAACTGAATTTTTCAATTTCATTACCGTTATTAATAGTTAATTCTAAATTCCTGCATAGATATAATAGCGATATTTAAATATAAATTTATTCATAGATAAAATAGCGATTATAATCGATAAACTTATAAAAACTATGTTCGATATTAGTTATATCGATATCTGGTATATTTGGTGTAATAATATCAAATGTTTTTATAACTAGTTTAGTGCAATATTATAGTTTTCATTGCAGCTTCGTATTTGTTTATTATGGTAACATCCAATGTCAGATGTCTGCCGCGAACAGTGAAATAACACGCATATGTAACATCGATATGTTACATCGATATTTAACAGAATGATTAAAACAAAGATAAAAAACGCTTTATTATCAATCTCTAGATTGTTTGTACGTAATTGATTTTTTTTTCTTTTTCTCGTTTGTTTTAATTTATTTATTTTTTTCTTGTATTTGTTTGCATTTATTGGATTTTTTTATATTATTATTATTATTTTTTATCTACAGTATCATCATCGTCGTTATTATTGTTGTTGCTGTTGTTATTCATGTTTCTGTCATGGCGACATCATCAGCATTTCTGTTATCATCATCATCATCATCATCATCATTATTATTATTATTATTATTATTATTATTATTATTAGTATTATTATTTTTTTTATTATTTATTTTTTTTTTTCAGTGGACATGTTTTGGACGTCGTACACTGTTGACGTGTCTGGCGTGCCACAGTGTCAGGGTTTTTGTCCTCACGACTTTGTGCCACAGGTCAGTGGTTCGATTCCCAACACCTGCATTGCTCACGTTGTTACGAAAGTGGGAATTAGGGACACTGTGGCCTTGAACTGTTCTCAGACTCTGCTAGCGGTGTGCCAGAAAATAAACAGTAAGTAGATAAAATGATATAAAATTAATTACACTCGTCTTAAATATGTATATATATAATAAAAATAAAATTTTACAAATTAGAAATCCCAAGCAATTAAATATATTTTTTTTCTGAGGATTTTTGTTCTTGAAAAATTTTCTGAATGTATAGAGAGTCTCTGCGAGCAGTCGACATTGTTAAATTGACGGAAAAAAAAAAAATGTCCACCAGCAATCGTAAAACACTGTTGATTCATTTTAGTTTAAATATGTTGAGGTATCCATTTAAGTAAGTTCACCACTGTTTATCTGAGACCTGCGTGATACTGAATAGACTGAGACCTGCGTGATACTGAATAGACTGAGACCTGCGTGATACTGAATAGACTGAGACCTGCGTGATACTGAATAGACTGAGACCTGCGTGGTACTGAATAGACTGATACCTCGGTCTGTATTGTCGTGTGTTTGAAAATGTGCGCACAAAAAGATCAGTCGCTTCTAGTTGCTAATCGTTGCTCGTTCACCTCTGAGGTAACACAGCGATTCAGAAACAATTTACCTCACACCTGTTAATTGTTACTGGTTCAAACAGCGTTAAACATTCTCACTGGTGTTAACAACAGCTCCGAACTCGAGTGATTCCGTCACAAAGACTCACTGATTAGAAAAGTTAAATATGTAACAAACGCACGTGATTATTGACATATGTTGTTACCACCTCGCACCAGATGCAGTGTTGATACGCCGCGAGGACAGAAGCACCGATTTTTTTTTTTTTTTTTTTTTTGCACGTACGTACGCTTTAAGTGAGTGTATGAAACTTCATATAGTCTACTCAGCGTGAAATAACTGAAATTTTAGTTCGTCAGAAATTCATATATTTATATAAAGGAATCGTCAATTTAAAGAAATGAGTAGACAACATTTTATCTTTTATTACAGGCCTAAATATGGTTAATATCAGCAGTTTGTAAAAGTTTTAGAAAAAGAATAAATTTAAATAATTTTTTTTCTACGTCATGCTGTTTATGGGCACTGAAGGACAGGTTCTGTGATTTCTATTTGGTGAACGGGTAAAAGAGCACGTTGAAAAAGTGTTCAAAAACATACAAAATTTCCCGGTATCCTTTCGGCCAGTCCGTTATATGTTTATTGTGTATACAGATGCTGATTTCAAAAGACAAAAAGCCAAATTTTTAGTCTTACCTCCGTATATTCATCTTAAGTGTATTTCAAGATTTATTACTTTTATCATCATTATTATTATTATTATTATTATTATTATTATTATTATTATTATTATTATTATTATTATTATTTAATTACTCTGAGGCACTCACATGTACAAGCTAACACAAGCCACACATACACACCAGTGCGTGGGTTGTAAGAAATTCTTTAAGACACGTTCAACACATTTGTAATGTACGGGTATAACATATGACTTGTAGTTAAGTTCTACATTCACGCAGTGAGAAACTCCTTTCTGGTTAGCGTGAACAGCACTGTTACTCAAACCTACCCTTAGACAGCAAAGTTCATACCACAGTGTTTAATCAGTTAGTTGTTTGGTCAAGTGCACGTTCTGAGGATGAATGATTCTGCTAACACGCACATTTACAAAAAACACACACACACACACACACACACACACACACACACGCACACCTGAACAGAAAATTACATACATAAATAATATTAGCTGAAACAGTACGATTATTTCAATTACTGCTTAATAAAATCTACGCAATTTTATAATGAACAATTGTAGAAGTAGTTGTTAACAAAATAAAAAAAAAAAAAAAAAAAAAAAAAGCAAAAAAAGTAAATAAATAAAAGTAAAGAAGAAAAGACAATAATTTGGCAGTTATCTTTATCTTCTTTCACTGATTCAAAGCAAACGATTTGTATTGTCTTATAAATTTTAGTAACTGGTTTACAGTCTACAACTTTTCACTACATTCACCCACAAACGTTTTATCTGAACAAAACCTAAATACATTTCACACAAAGAAGATAAATTTATTACAGTAGTCTCGGTTAACGTTTCACTGTACAGACGCCATCTTTTGTATCGTTTCCGGTCTTCGTCTGTGTTACGAAAGTCCGGTAACTCCTCCCAAACCTGTCCCGCGGTGCTCCTATATGGATTACTGATAGCAAGTCAGACTGCAAACTAAACAAACAAGTGAAGCAAAACGTGTCACCAGAAACTGTTTTGTAACAAGTCAAAGAGTAAACTTTTATAGATGAGTCGTCTCTGAGCTGATTTCCAGTTCAGTAGTTCGAGAGCGATCGTGATGCGCCATTTTTATCTTATTTATTTTATTTTATTTTGATTGATTTATTTAATTTATTTATTTTTTAAATTAATTAATTAATTAATTGGTTTATTTGTTTATTTAATTTTCGTTTATTTTATTTTATTTTATTTTCATTATTTTATTTTATTTTATTTTCTTGTTTAAATTTATGTAAACAGTAAAGAAGACAGTTTCCTTAGAAAATGTTATCAATAACAAAGATTTAGCGGATAACAGAGAACGAATTGTATATTAGGGTGCCGTGCTGGCATTTTAAAACACATTTTAAACCTTAAGAGGAAGAAGAAGATTGACAATAATACACAACAACAACAACAACAACGACGACAAAAACAGTAATAATAATAATAATAATAATAATAATAATAATAATAATAATAATAATGATGTATCAATGAAATCTTTCTATTTTTAGGAGCAGAACTGTTTTCGACGATCACGACAACACCGCCATCGACTGTGAATACGACGTTGGAGACGTTCAACACGACGTCAGAAGATGTCTGCGCGTTCAAGTGCAGACTGTCAGCTCGCTGCCGCTACTACCGCTACACCAACCCAGCGTGCAGACTGTTTGAAGGATATTTCAGTGGATCGTCAGAGACACCCGCACCCAATAAAATACTCTCCAGTATGTTTAGTACTTCAAGATATATAACAGAGAGAGAGAGAGAGAGAGAGAGAGAGAGAGAGAGAGAGAGAGAGAGAGAGAGAGAGAGAGAGAGAGAGAGAGAGAGAGAGAGAGAGAGAGAGAGACAGAGAGAGAGAGAGAGAGAGAGAGAGAGAGAGACAGACAGACAGACAGACAGAAAGAGAGACACACAGACAGACAGAGAGAGAGAGAGAGAGAGAGAGAGAGAGAGAGAGAGAGAGAGAGAGAGAGAGAGAGAGAGAGAGAGAGAGAGAGAGAGAGAGAGAGGGAGAGAGCACACTCAAAGTTATTTCAGCAAACACTACAATTACTGTTTTATTTCCTTCCCCTCTCTTCAGAATGCGCTCCCCTGGTCGCGCCTACAGATGGCGCCCTGACGACAAATTCGCGATCTACGGGCGCGTATGACGTGTACACGTGTACGCCCCCGTACACAGCAACAGGAAACACAACCATCGTGTGCCAGGAAAACGGAGTCTGGTCCAGAGTTCCTCGCTGCACGTTACTCAGTAAGTAAAAGTTTTTGATTATATACAGAATAATCATTTCTTCTGTGTGATATTTTTTGGTGGTTAGTTTTGGTGTTGTTCTTTTTTAAATAATTTTTTCTTCAGTCATAATAAAGTAGTAGTAGTAGTAGTAGTAGTAGAAGTAGTAGTTGTTGTCGTTGCGGTAGTTGTAGTAGTAGTAGAGTAAAAATAAGTTTGTTGCATTCTCTATAAAGTAGTAGTAGTAGTAGTAGTAGAAGTAGTAGTTGTCGTTGCGGTAGTTGTAGTAGTAGTAGAGTAAAAATAAGTTTGTTGCATTCTCTATAAAGTAGTAGTAGTAGTAGTAGCAGCAGCAGCAGTAGTAGTTGTAGTAGTAGTAGTAGTAGTAACAGGTGGATGATATAGCAGTGCTTTCAGTCTGTCAAATCATGTGTTATATATGTTAACTATAATTTATTTTACCACTTCAAAAAATAGTATCATGTTCAGACTTATAAACTATTTATTAATTATTTAATTTCCTAGACGTCAGATCCTGCCCCTCCGGTTCTGTCTTGCACAATGGGGCGTGTTACTCCATCTCCGAGATTCCGTTCACGTGGCACGTGGCAGAGAGAGCGTGCGAAAGTCAAGGGGGACAACTCGTGCACATAGAAACGTCGGACGATTTGAACTTTGTGAACAAACTGTTATTTTTTCGAGGAAATCGGACTTACTGGACAGCGGGAACAGACCAGGAGCAGGTCAGTTTGAAACAAAACAAGCAGTAAATGTGTTACAGTAGCCTTAATAATAATAATAATAATAATAATAATAATAATAATAATAATAATAATAATAATAATAATAATAATAATAAGCAAGAAAGCTACAATAACAAATTATGTGGTTTAGAAACTTCCCTGAAACATGACGGATTGCAGAATAAAAAAGAAAAAAGAAAAAAGAAATTGATTTTTTTCTGTTCCAACTAATGCCCCTTTATCGATTTATAAATAGTTACAAATGTTCAACATCAAAGTACGTTGAGGTAAGTTTAGTCAGATATCTTGTTATGAATTCATTCTCGTCACAGTTTTGTCTTTCACGACGTTGTTGTGTTCCAGGAAGGGTTTTATCACTGGTCGCCGTATTATGACAAAGTTGGATACGAACACTGGTACTCCTCTGGGGGAGAACCCACAGGGGCGGGCGAGAACTGTCTGGCCCTGCAGAGGACGTTTGCAAGCGTCGACAAAGGTCAGTTTTACTTCGCAGATGCAAACTGCTTGGACGAGAAGCCCTTCATTTGTGTCGTGGGTCGTAAGTATTAATTATAATATATATATACATTCATAAACACATTCATACATTCATAAAATACATAATACATTCATAAACACATACATACATTCATAAAATACATACATACATAGATAAACACATACATGGAATATGTACATACGCATGTATGTATATACACACTCACAGACATACACACAGACACACACACATACATACACACACACACACACACATATATATACACGTGCGTGCGAATATAGATTCACACATAGGAATACATACACATATAATGTTGTCTTGATGGCCGAGTTGTTAACACACGCACACACACACGGTACACAGTTTATATACATATAAAGAAATGTTCGAGTCTGATGTGACGTTTCAGGACTCTATGTTGGAGAAGGTCCGTGTTTATCTGATTCGTGGTGCAGAGGTAGATCTCGCTGTGCGTCTGTCTGTCAGTGTGTTCAGTCTTACTCTGTTCAAGTCGGGAGTGATGGAGAAAACACCACGCACTGTACAACGTGTAAGTTTTAAAACTCTTCGCTTTGATTGTATTGTTTTTAATGACAGCGATTTTAAACATTTATTTTAAACCTTCATTCTGTAAGATGTCAAATATTTCACAATATTAATACCTTTAAAAGAAAATTATTTAAAAAAAAAAAATAAAGAAATAAAAAGCATTTGACATTTTCGAGTATTTGAACTGAAATGTAACTTCCTCCTTTTCCTTTAATTATTTCTTTCATTAATTTTCTTCCTTTCTCTTCATTTTTTCTTCCATTATTTCCTTCTTACTTTCTTCATCGTATTCTTAATTCATTCATTCGTTCACACATGTTTTACTTTCTTTTCATTCAAAAAGTATCCTTGGTACCTTTCTCATCTCTTCCTTGTTCCTCTTTCTCGCATCGTCTCTCTTGTTTCATTACTTCACAACAAAATCTAGTTTAGACGTGTGTAACGTTTCACTGTTTCAGCTTGGACTGACACCAGTGGCTACAAACTTGTTCAGCATCAAACAGCGATGTTTAAACCTTCATTCAGTGGGGGCGACTGTCAAATATTTCAACAAGGTCATCTTTAATGAGAAAATTATTGACCACGAAGAAAAAAAAAAGGTTTGTGTGAATTTGAACAAATTTGAACTGAAAAACTGAGAATACTTTGTTTGAAGTTTACAAATTTCTTTGATAAAAAATTTACAAAGAAGGTTTTCTTGAAGTTTACAAATTTTTGACTGATAAAAACTGAGAATACAAAGAAGGTTTCTTCTGAAGTTTACAAATTTCTTGACTGATAAAAACTGAGAATACAAAGAACATGTTTTACAAATTTGTTTTGAGAATACAAAAAGGTTTGTGTGAAGTTTACAAATGTGTGACTGATAAAACTGAGAATACAAAGAAGGTTTGTGTGAAGTTTACAAATGTGTGACTGATAAAACTGAGAATACAAAGAAGGTTTGTGTGAAGTTTACAAATTTATGACTGATAAAAACTGAGAATACAAAGAAGGTTTGTGTGAAGTTTACAAATTTGTAACTGATAAAAACTGAGAATACAAAGAAATGTGTGAAGTTTACAAATGTGTGACTGAAAAAACTGAGAATACAAAGAAGGTTTGTGTGAAGTTTACAAATGTGTGACTGAAAAAACTGAGAATACAAAGAAGGTTTGTGTGAAGTTTACAAATGTGTGACTGATAAAACTGAGAATACAAAGAAGGTTTGTGTGAAGTTTACAAATGTGTGACTGAAAAAACTGAGAATACAAAGAAGGTTTGTGTGAAGTTTACAAATGTGTGACTGATAAAAACTGAGTGTACAAAGAAGGTTTGTGTGAAGTTTACAAATTTGTAACTGATAAAAACTGAGAATACAAAGAAGGTTTGTGTGAAGTTTACAAATTTGTGACTGATAAAACTGAGAATACAAAGAAGGTTTGTGTGAAGTTTACAAATTTGTGACTGATAAAACTGAGAATACAAAGAAGGTTTGTGTGAAGTTTACAAATTTGTGACTGATAAAAACTGAGAATACAAAGAAGGTTTGTGTGAAGTTTACAAATTTGTGACTGATAAAAACTGAGTGTACAAAGAAGGTTTGTGTGAAGTTTACAAATGTGTGACTGATAAAAACTGAGTGTACAAAGAAGGTTTGTGTGAAGTTTACAAATGTGTGACTGATAAAAACTGAGTGTACAAAGAAGGTTTGTGTGAAGTTTACAAATGTGTGACTGAAAAAACTGAGTGTACAAAGAAGGTTTGTGTGAAGTTTACAAATTTGTGACTGAAAAAACTGAGTGTACAAAGAAGGTTTGTGTGAAGTTTACAAATGTGTGACTGATAAAAACTGAGTGTAAGTCGTAATTAATATTTCAAAAGGGAACAGCACAAAGATGTAGTTGTTTTAATTAAACGTATTTTCTGAAATGTATATAGACAGACAGCTAGGTGTGTGTGTGTGTGTGTGTGTGTACATACTTTTTCTTTCTATTATGTAAAATTTAATTTTTGAGTATTTTCTTTTTATTGTTTTAAAAAATATTTATAGCATTATTTTTTTTATTTTTTTTTTTTTTCTTCTCACAATCTCATCAGCAAATTCTCAGAAAAAAATTAATTAATTATTTTCCATTGCAGCCCCAGTGTTCTGGACAGGACTGAGGAAATCAGAAGATGGTTTCATTGAGGCCGGAGATGCTGAGTTTAACAAACTTGCATCAGTCGACATTGCCTGGAAGAGGGGCGTGTCCGATGTCAACGCCCAGGGCGACTGTCTGGCTGTGGAGGTGTCCAAGCTGGGCAGCAGAATGTTCTTACAAAACTGTCTTGATAAATACACGTTCTACTGCAAGAAAGTTAACGGTAAATTAAAAACCAATTTCTGAAAAATGATGTAATTTTTGATATAAAATTATGACTATACATCTAAACAGGCACGTATATCACAAGTTATATAACATTTTATATTTATGTAAATAATTAAGATAATTCCCTTTGTATAAATGTAACAATAAATGTTTAAATCCTTCAAAGATTCACGTATATGTGAATTATTATACGGAACCTCTCTCTCTCTCTCTCTCTCTCTCTCTCTCTCTCTCTCTCTCTCTCTCTCTCTCTCTCTCTCTCTCTCTCTCTCTCTCTCTCTCTCTCTCTCTCTCTCTCTCTCTCTCTCTCTCTCTCTCTCTCTCTCTCTCTCTCTCTGTTACATTCATTTTATAAATGTTTCAGTGTCTGCAAGAACGACCTACCACAGTTCAGCCAGTGAAAGTGTTACTGTAATATCAAAGATTCCAGCTAAAAGCAGCGAGATTTGTTCAGCTCTGTGTCTGAGTCACATCAACTGTACGTCGTTCAGTCTCAACACAACACATTTCATCTGTACTCTGTACAGACACACAGCCGGAGAGACACTCAGTGTTAACAATTACTGGAAGATCAAGAGAGGTAATGAATATCTGGAAAACAATGAATAAAATAAAAGATAAATATGTTTTAAAGAATAGTACAGTTTTAATTTTAATTTCAATTTTTTTAAATTATTATTATTATAATTATTATTATTATTATTATTATTATTATTATTATTATTATTATTATTATTATTATTATTATTATTATTATTATTATTATTATCATTATTATTATTATTATGATTATTATTATTATTGTTATTATTGTTATTCTAACTTCAGCCTGTCAGCCGCTGACTGTGGTGGATAGTGGTCAGATCGTGTCGGGGGCGGGGACCACAGCGGTCAACTCAACAGTGACGTACGAGTGTGACAACCTGTACAAAGTCCCTGATAACCACACGGACACACTGGTCTGTCAAGAGACTGGACGCTGGTCATCATACCCCGTCTGTGTCTTTGGTGAGATGTAGTGACAGTCATTATAGTAGTAGTGATAGTCATCATAGCAGTAGTGACAGTTATCACAGTAGTAGTGACAGTCTTCACTGTGGTAGTGAAGTTACCATAATTGTAGAGACAATGACATTTACCATACTTGTAGTGACAGTTACCATAGAAGTAGTGACAGTCATCACAGTGGTAATGACAGTCGACATACTAGTGAGTTACCTTAGTAGTAGGGACATCATCACTGTAGTAGTGACAATCATCATAGCAGTAGTAACAGTCATCATAGCGGTAATGACAGTCATTGTGCTAGAAGTAACAGTTACCATGGTAATAGTGTCAATAATCGTGGTAGAAAGGTAGTGCTTACAGACACGACATCCACCTTGTTCTTTGTTGTTTTGTTTTTAAAATGTAATTAACTTCCAGACGGTCCGGCGTGTAACGCGAACTGGCTGAGGTTCAACGCCAGCTGCTACTACGTCGAGAAGACGTCGCTGGGGTGGGACGCGGCCAGGGCGGAGTGTCGCGTGCACAACGCCTACCTCGTAGAGATAGAGACACAGACCGAGATGGACTTCCTCGTCAACTTCCTCGACCACAACGCCACATTTGGTGCCTGGACTGGCGGCCTCGACAAAGGCCTGGTAAATCAGAGAATCACATACTTTACTTACCTTATTTATTTACTTATTTATTTATTTATTTATTTAGTTAATTATTTATTGTTATTGTTATTTTGTAATTGGCATCATGATTACTATAAGACACGTTGCAGACAAAAATACATTTTTCTAGAAATTTCAGCGGTTTCCTAAAGCAGACATTTTTAATCAAAAACGGTTCTTTTTTTTTATGCGACTTCATTATTGTACATGCTGGCTACAAAGTACACACAGAGATACAAAAATAAATAACTAATTACATCTGCTGTGTTTTTCACAGGAAGGTTGGTACCGTTGGGCACGTTTCTACTACGTCGGCATGACGTTCACCGACTGGTTTCCCGGATTCAGCGGCGGCTACCTCAAAGAGCCGACGGAAGTACTCGACTACGACAACAAGACCAGGCAGTTCATCACGCAGGACTGCATAGAACTGAGAAAGCTGTACACGACGCGACTCGCAGACAGACACTACTTCAGCGACCAGCTCTGTTCCCTCGCGCAGCCCTTTATCTGCGAGGCGAGAAGTGCGTGCTCCTTCTGTCTCTGTTTCTTTGTTTAATTCAAGTAATAACTTTCACAACAGCTGTGTTTTATAACTAAGCATAATAACGAAAACATATTTAAATTTTTTTTTTTTTTAATAAATTTGTTAACCATTTGATTATAACATGTGCGTTACGTTCATTTTGTATGAATTTTGTTTACAGTTGTCAACGTGGGTTCAGAAAACTGCACGCGGTACGGGGACTCAGTCTGTAAAGACGTTTCTGAGTGTCTGGACAACAAATGTCAGTGTCCGTACGAGACGTACAGACAGACAGGAGAAGATGGAATGGACAACACAACATGTGACAAAAGTCAGTGATTTATTTTTGTTTTACTGCAATTATTATTATCATTACTATTATTATTATTATTATTATTATTATTATTATTATTATTATTATTATTAACTATCCCTGCCACCTTTATACATATATTTACGTGATGTATTTAAACTGTTTACAACGTTTCAGTTCAGCCTGTAGGAAACGGGGGTTGCAAGTTTCGAGATGACCTATGTCTCAACACGTCTGTCTGCAATTCCACTGAAATGTGTATGTGTCCGTACGGCTTGTTTCAGAACGGTCAGGACGGAAGTATGACCACAACATGTGATCCAAGTAAGTTTGAAACAAACGTTTAATAATAGGAAAATATGAAGAAACAGACAAATTAATGTACTCTGCATATTTTCAAGTTATGTAACAATTTTTTCCAAGTTTGTTTTATTCTGCCATCCAGAATTAATAACAAAGTAAAACAGCAGAGCTGTAGAGCAGCTGTAATTGTGACGTCATTGCATAGAGAGCGGATTTATTTAAGTTTGTTCTAGCATCAGAACAGCACAGCTGTCTGTCGTCATGTGACGCTATGACGTCATGACTGTAGTTGTGAAGGGGTAAAATGGCGGAGTGAAAATATTTTGTAACAATATTATTTCATTCTCACAGTTTTCAGTGAATGATTTTATGAAGCACAAAAGTTATAATTAGCATTTTTTCATACTGCCACAGGTGCTCCTTAACATCTTGATTAACTGTAGTGACATTGAGTAAATTTGACTTTATTGTACCTCTAATTAAATTTGTGAAAATTCACGTCTTATTTTCACTTATTTTCGAAAAATGTTAATTCTGATTCTAATAAATATCTCAAATAGCTATAGATTTAGATGGCTATAAATTTAAATTCATATATTTCAAATTTCTAAAAGCATATCAAAATTTCAGTTTATAAAAGTTACATTTGACTCTAAACTTTGTCATATATGTATATATATATCTCGAAAATTCCATCTCATTTAATAATTCAGAACAAAACACAGCAGAGGTAGGTGTATCATACTTACTAAATGAGAAATCTTCCCCTTTTCACAATGAAAAATACATTTTTATATAGTGTAGTATTTTATTTTGAAACAATCTTTTCTTTCAGTACCCACTGGCTGCCCAGACCAGTGGAAGGCGTTTCAAAACGTCTGCTACAGAATGTTCCAGAAACTCGGCTTGGCAGACATAAAACCAGACCAGAAATGTGTGCAGGAGGGGGGAGAGCTGGCGAAAATCAGCTCTGAGGACACGGACAAGTTTCTTCTGAATTTAGGGTGAGAATTTTTTATTGTATTATTATTTTTTGTTATTAACATTTTTAAATGATTCCTGTATCCTGCAGCAAAATGATTTCGTAAAGAAAATGTTTTATACCTCCTTTTTTTTTTTTTTTTTTTTTTTGCACTAACAGCAAATATGGTTCGGCGATTGTGGCATTTGTCTAATGAGTGAAAGATTGTTGGTTCAATTCTTCGCTGCCCATCATTTTATTTTTATTCAAATCAATTCCTTACAGCTGATAATTAACATTATTGGTAGGTGTTATCCTGTTTATTTGAAAATTAAACGTGTTTGTTTGCTTGTTTGCTGGAATTCGCGTATTTCTAAACTGTCTAACTGTTACCGTTCAGAGAAGTAAACACTGGAATCAAAGAAAAACTGTTCTGAGAAATGTTGCTGTTTGTCGTACAAAAAAGTGTGCCAGTAAATGTTTGATCAATGCCTGAATTAAAGTTTAATACGTTTGTGTCATGTTTATCACAAGTTCTAGATAGTTTTGTGTGAAAACAAGGAATATAAATATTTCAAATTTCACAAACAAATCTGAACTAGGACGTAAGTATTTATCTCTGTCTCCTTCACTTTGTTTACTGCAGTGACCTCCATCATAACTTTGGTTTATTTGCTTATTTATTTATGATTATTTTATTTTATTTTTGAAACTGGCATTATTATTGTGTAAACAAATTCACTAATATCCTGTCAAGATTTCGAAAATAAAGTTTGATAAATTATTCTTAACATAATTAAAAAATATAGGCTAGATAAAACCAATTTTAAAAGATGGAGTTTTCATTACTTGCAAATACTTTATCAAAAACGTAACAAAATCTGATGAAATTACGTTAGATTTTATTTATTTATTTATTTAATTGTTTTTTCTTTACTGTCAGCATTACTAACATAGACTAATGTTTTTAAATTTTTTAATTTTATACTCATTAAAGTTGCTTGAAAACACCAACAAAAAAGCCAAACAGAAAAAAAAATCCTATGAAACTAATTTTATTTCAATAAACCTTTTTTGATCACCAGTGATTTTATTTTTTCAGCTTACATGTGTAATCTAACATTTATTTATTTATTTATTTATTTTATTTTATTTTATTTTGTTTTCATACATTTTACTATTATTAATTATTAACACTTAGAATTTTACTAACATCAGTCAATACTTACAATTTTTATCTATTACTAATATCAATTATTTATCAGTATTAGTTTTTATATTATTAATATCTATTATCAGTATAATCGTAATGTTATTTACTGATCAGCAATATTTACTGATAGTTTTAATATTACATACTTATAAAAAATAATTACATTTATTTCTGAATTTGACTAATAATTAAATAATAACAAATAAAATCAATAAATATCACTTTCCGAAAAAAGATAAAGACTTAAATTTAATATATAATTTTAAAAAGTTGACGAAAATAGTTCTTATATTAATTATGTAAAGTTACTGTTATCATTACTCTCTTGATAACTTTAAAAATAATTTCATTATTATTATTGTTAATTATTAGTTATTATTATTACTGTTATTGTTATTATTATTACTGTGGATTGCTTCAATAATTATTTTATTGTTGTCAAACTATTGAAGAACAAAATATAATATGCTGAATTTGTGTAGTAGCGAAAACTCTAATAACACTTTTAGTGTTAAAAAATGTCCTAACTGCATATTGCTTTTGTTAATTTTAATTTCAAAAATAGTCATGTCATTTTTTTGTTTTGTTTTGTTCATTTAATTGTAATTTTATTGTTAAAAATTAGCTGATTTTCTGTTACTATTTCCTTTGTAATATTTCAAGTTTATTGATAATGTTCTAAAGCACATGATAATTTTAGTGTAAAATATGTTAAATTGTTAAAATTATGGATTATTTAAATTATAATTTATTATTTTTATGGACTCTTTTATTTATAATTTGTTATTTTTATGGACTTTCATTTATAATTTGTTATTTTCATGGACTCTTTCAGTTATAATTTGTTACTGTTATTAACTATTTCAGTTGTACTTTTTTACTGTTACTGATTATTTCAGCTAAACTTTGTTATTTGTGTTAAAGTGTGACTGTTCACTGAGCTGTGTCTGGTTTCAGAGGCAGACAGAGGCTGTGGGTGGGTCTACACAGGAGATACGGGACGTACGTTTGGTCAGACGAGACACCTCTAGGCAACTACACCAACTGGGAGAGCAACAACGACGATGGCCAGTGTGTGCAACTCAGTATTACAGGCACCTGGCTAAAGTACGACTGTGACCACAAGACCGAACCAGTCCTCTGTCAGTCTCAACCCTGTAAGTAATAAATTCTCTCTCTCTCTCTCTCTCTCTCTCTCTCTCTCTCTCTCTCTCTCTCTCTCTCTCTCTCTCTCTCTCTCTCTCTCTCTCTCTCTCTCTCTCTCTCTCTCTCTCTCTCTCTCTATCTCTCTCAAGGGAATTGATAAATATTTGAATTTTCAGACTGTATCAGTCCTCCACCAGTTGCCTTTACACGAAACGTCACAGTTGAGAAGTACTACAGCGTGGGTACGCTGTTTATATACGACTGCATCGAGGGCTACGTCATAACTGGAAACCACACAGGACATGTTGTCTGTACGTCCGTACCAAACTCCATCTCGCAGTGGGGCGATCCTCCAGTCTGTGCACGTATGTGACATACAAATAATATTGTGTATTATTATATATTACCTGTTTGTTCACGTATATGACATAAAGTTAATATTGTGTATTATTATATATTACCTGTTTGTTCACGTATATGACATAAAGTTAATATTGTGTATTATTATATATTACCTGTTTGTTCACGTATATGACATAAAGTTAATAATATTGTGTATTATTATATATTACCTGTTTGTTCGCATATATGACATAAAGTTAATATTGTGTATTATTATATATTACCCGTTTGTTCACGTATATGATATAAAATTAATATTGTACATCAACATCTGTTAAATGCTTCTTACTATATACTTTTGTTGCTATTTGTTTGTTTCATAGTAATACATGTAAATGTTTTAGTGATTGTGACTAAATAATTTATTTTTGATATTTTAAGAGAAATTATTGTTTGTTTTGTTGTTATTACTGTTACTTTTATTGTTAGTATGATTGCTGTTCAGGTAATAATTCAGAATGTTTATTCATAACAGAAACTGATATGTCCTATTTGCAGACGAATAATTTTGTTTATTTACCTGTAGAATATTTATTCATAGAATTCAGTATTATTATCATCAGTATCAATGATATATCATCATCATCATCATCATTATTATAGCTTTATTTCATTTGGTCTGAGATTAAAAATTAAAATATTGAATTTTATATTTCTCTATTACATTAAAGCCATTGTGGACACAATGTTTCAAGTTCTGAACACACCTGGAATGTTAGGTTTACCCATTGCCAGTAATGCCGCTGCTGCTAATGTAGCCGAATGTGCAGCCCTCTGCTACTACTACAACATCACACAGTGTGTAGCTGCTGCTTTCACTACATCATCGTCATCATGTCAGATGTACTCGGCACTGTCAGCGATCAGTCACCCTGGTTACGTCAGCCTTGACCCCAGCGTGTCTGACACACGACAAAGAACAGGTAATAGTTTTGTGATCAGAGACAAACAGACACACAACAAAGAACAGGTAATAGTTTTGTAATCAGAGACAAACAGACACACAACAAAGAACAGGTAATAGTTTTGTGATCAGAGACAAACAGACACACAACAAAGAACAGGTAATAGTTTTGTGATCAGAGACAAACAGACACACAACAAAGAACAGGTAATAGTTTTGTGATCAGAGACAAACAGACACACAACAAAGAACAGGTAATAGTTTTGTGATCAGAGACAAACAGACACACAACAAAGAACAGGTAATAGTTTTGTAATCAGAGACAAATAGACACACAACAAAGAACAGGTAATAGTTTTGTAATCAGAGACAAACAGACACACAACAAAGAACAGGTAATAGTTTTGTGATCAGAGACAAACAGACACACAACAAAGAACAGGTAATAGTTTTGTAATCAGAGACAAACAGACACACAACAAATAACAGGTAATAGTTTTGTAATCAGAGACAAACAGACACACAACAAAGAACAGGTAATAGTTTTGTGATCAGAGACAAACAGACACGACAAAGAACAGGTAATAGTTTTGTGATCAGAGACAAACAGACACACAACAAAGAACAGGTAATAGTTTTGTGATCAGAGACAAACAGACACGACAAAGAACAGGTAATAGTTTTATGATCAGAGACAAAAATACACACGACAATGAACATGTAATAGTTTTGTGATCACAAACAAACAGACACGGCAAACAACAGGTAATAGTTTTGTAATCAGAGACAAACAGACAAACGAAGAACAGGTAATAGTTTTGTGATCAGAGACAAACAGACATGACAAAGAAAGGTAATAGTTTTGTGATCAGAGACAAACAGACACACAACAATAAACAAGTAATAGTTTTGTGATCAGGGACAAAAATACACACGACAATGAACATGTAATAGTTTTGTGATCACAAACAAACAGAAACGGCAAACAACAGGTAATAGTTTTGTAATCAGAGACAAACAGAGGAGTATTACTTGTATTACTCTGGACTATTTGTTATTATAAATATATAAAATGAACCTTTGATTATTGTGCTTTATCGTTTTATAAATATATATATATATATATATAAAAAAAAAAGTATTAACAGTTTAATGAATTTATATATTTATAAAGAAACTGAATAGGCAAAATATTCATAGAATTATCTCTTTCATACAAACTAGTTTAATTTCATTATTAATTATTGTACCCCAGTAAAATTTAACATGAGTATGTGACAATGTCCTTGCTAAGGATTAACGGCAGTAGGGCTGTTTTTGTCACCAAACAGTCACAAGAGTGTTCATTGCTGAGGTTATGGTAGTAGTGTTGTTATGCGAAGTCTTCCACTTCTCAGATGGTTTTCAACAGATTGAAAAGCTGGTGCCTGTCCCATGTTTTTATTATTAGACTACGTAAAGCTACTTTTTAATTCACTGTTCACGTAAGGAGAATATACCTTAGTGCAAAATACTTGTTTAATCCTTCCATTTATCTAATTGTTTTTTAAATTTATCATAGTTAAATTTAATTAATATTTTAATTGTTATTTTAAATTTATCTCCGTTTCATTTGTTGTGCAGAAGTACACATTGTATGTATCTCTCTCTCTCTCTCTCTCTCTCTCTCTCTCTCTCTCTCTCTCTCTCTCTCTCTCTCTCTCTCTCTCTCTCTCTCTCTCTCTCTCTCTCTCTCTCTCTCTCTCTCTCTTTCTCTGTATGTATATATATATATATATTTGACATACAATGTATTGTTTCAGGTTGCAGTCCAGTTCCATTTGTTGAGCATGCTGAGATATCCTCGACTGGAAACCAGATTTCTGACACAGCCACCTACACCTGTATTCCTAGAACTAAACTGAGGGCTGGAGACAAGTCTAGGATTACTTGTGGGGAAGACGGAAAGTGGGAAGACCCACCACACTGCGATGGTATTTTACTTAGTCGTAGAACACTAATGGGTTGGCAACTAAGTTCCCGCCGTTTTGTTTAAATCTATTAAATTAAAAAAAGGGCGGGAACTTAGTTGCCAACCCAATAGATAAAAATTATCCATGTCTGTTTTTTTCTAATTTAAAATTTTGTTTGTTAACTTTTATAAAAGATGGTACTCCACATTGCAATGCTACTTTACTTAATTGTAAAAAATTATTGTCTTTTTTTTATTTGTTTGTTTGTTGTTTGTTTTATTATTTATTTATTTAGAAACAGATAGAGAGAATGTGTAACAGAATGGCTTCGATATATAACTTAATCTTATCTTCCATTATTCATATTTTAATTTATATATATATATATAAATTTTTTTACATTTTGTTTTTGTAGAGCGATTTCTGACCTGGGAACTGGATGTTTCGCTGATTTTTGGTACAAAGTTCACGAAGCGGTACTACAACCTCGGCTCTCTAGAAGCCTGTCAGGTGAAATGTCTCAGTGAAGTGGGCTTTCGATGCGTCTCGGTTGTCTTTTACTACGGCAGGTGTCTTCTTTTCAGAATCGTTCTCGGAGACCTGCCGAGGAAAGGAAGCATTCACAATAAAACCGACTACTTCTACTCTGAGCTCAGAGGTAACTCGTTGCAGTGAACAGTACTCACTGATTTCTAATGTCGTGATACAAAGCATCATTTTATTAATTTTATTTTTTTTAATTTATATATATATATATATGTATATGTTAATAGTTCTTGTATTTTTTTTTATTATAATTCACCATATCTCCTTTTATGTATCTTTCTCTCTCTCTTTTTTATTTCTCTATCTCACGTTTTTCTTTTTTCTCACTTTATTTCTATTTCTCTCTTTCTCTCAATCTGTTCTTCTATCTACCCATCACACTCTCTTTGATCATTCATTTGTTGATTCTCAGTTCTTTTCTCTTTATATTTTTCAGTGTATCTCTTGGGTTATTCTGTGTCCCTCTCTCTCTCTCTCTCTCTCTCTCTCTCTCTCTCTCTCTCTCTCTCCTCTCTCTCTCTCTCTCTCTCTGCTGTCTGTCAGATGAAGATCTGACACAGAAATGTTAAAAGTATACATTGTGTTTTCCAGTTGCTGATTTAGAGCAGTTTCACGTTTTCTACCTGAAATCACTGATTCCACCGCCAGTGACCACCCTGCCGTCCCTGTCCACGGAGATGTGTGCACAGAACTGTTTGGCAAGAACTGATTTCCTGTGTCGCAGTTTCTCATTTAACTCCTTAAGATGTTCTCTCTACAGCATCAAAGTGGCTCCTGGAATCAACACAAAATCCTCATCAGAACATCTGTTCAGCAGAAACCTGCGTGAGATTTTATTATTATTATTATTATTATTGTTATTATTGTATTATTACTATTATTATTATTATTATTATTATTATTATTATTATTATTATTATTATTATTATTATTATTATTATTATTATTATTTATTATTATTATTGTTGTTGTTGTTGTTGTTATTATTATTATTATTATTTGTTGTTTGTTGTTGTTGTTACTGTTATTATTATTTTTAACATGAAAATTACAACAGCACGTTTGTTCTACATTAAATTTGAGTGAGGTATTTTCATATTTATTTTATGATTTTTCTCTTATCTTATCTTATTTATTTATTTATTTGTTTATTTATTTGTAAAATATGTGAAATCTGATTTACTCTGTACTTTCTTGGCATTTGTTATGAGAATGATTCCTATCATATTTCAAAAGAGTTTTAAATATATATATATGTTTTATTGGGTTTTTGTGGGTTTTTTTTTTTTAGTCTTTGTTTCTGTTTGATTTGGATCAGCACGTTAGATTTTTCCATCCATAAATGTATCTTTGTCTGTATGTGTGAGAGAGAGAAAAACAGAGAGAGAGAGAGAGAGAGAGAGAGAGAGAGAGAGAGAGAGAGAGAGAGAGAGAGAGTTGTTTCAGTACTGTATATTAATTCATTAAAATGGCATTCATACTTTGTCAGTTTTTTTTAGTTTCATTACATTTCACTGATAATTTGTACTGTTTATTCTAATACAAAACTATATTAATAATGTGGCAGTGCTTCTGTTTATTTGTAATCGTATTTAGCTGGGATTGTACTGTTTTGTTATACAATGTGGCAGTCCTCCTATTCTGTTTAATATTAATAACATTGCATTGATGAGTATGATTACATAATGTGGCAGTCTTCATTACTCTATTTAATATTAATTAATACTACTAATTTCTGACAGAATTTGGCTTCTAATGTAACACTCTTTTTTTTTTTCTCTATTTATTTATTAATTAGTACTAATGTATTTTTGACATTGTATTGTTTTGCCTGGCTACAGAATGTGGCAGTCCTCCTGTTCAGTCTAATGTGGAATACAATGCAACAGTTCAGCAGATACTGGGGTTCTTCAGTCCTGGTGATGTGCTGACATTCTGGTGTGTGAAGTTTGGAGAAGTTCTCTTCAGCAGTTCTAATGGAACAGCGACCTGCCAGTCCAGTGGGAAGTGGACCAGTGTGCCAGTGTGTAAAAGTAAGTCTTGTAATTACTCTTTGATGTCTGTGTTAGTGTGTGTCTGTCTGTGTTAGTGTATGTGTGTCAGTGTTAGTGTGTGTGTGTCTGTGTTAGTGTGTGTGTGTGTCTGTGTTAGTCTGTGTGTGTGTGTGTCTGTGTTAGTGTGTGTGTGTCTGTGTTAGTGTGTGTGTGTGTCTGTGTTAGTGTGTGTGTGTGTCTGTGTTAGTGTGTGTGTCTGTGTTCTGAGTGTGTGTGTGTCTGTCTGTGTTAGTGTGTATGTGTGTCTGTGTTAGTGTGTGTGTGTGTGTGTCTGTCTAGTGGAAAGTGGACCAGTGTGCCTCTGTGTAAGTAAAATTACTCATTGCTCTGTTTGATGTGTCTTGTAATTACTCATTGTGTCTGTTTGATGTGATATGTCTGTTGTGTGTGTAGATGTTTGTGTGTATGTGTGTTTGTGTGTGTAGATACGTTTGTGTATGTGTGATGTGTTTGTGTGTGTAGATATGTTTGTGTATGTGTGTGTTTGTGTGTGTAATATATGTATATGTGTTTGTGTGTGTGTGTGTTTGTGTGTGTAGATATGTTTGTGTATGTGTGTTTGTGTGTGATATGTCTGTGTATGTGTGTGTAGATATGTTTGTGTATGTGTGTGTGTTGATATGTTGTGTGTGTGTAGATATATGTCTGTGTGTGTGTGTAGATATGTTTGTGTGTAGATATGTCTGTGTATGTGTGTAGATATGTTTGTGTATGTGTGTGTGTGTAGATATGTCTGTGTATGTGTGTGATATGTTTGTGTATGTGTCTGTGTTTGTGTGTGTAGATATGTTTGTGTGTGTGTTGTGTGTAGATATGTTTGTCTGTGTGTTTGTGTGTGTAGATATGTCTGTGTATGTGTGTGTAGATATGTCTGTGTATGTGTGTGTAGATATGTTTGTGTATGTGTGTGTTTGTGTGTGTAGATATGTCTGTGTATGTGTGTGTAGATATGTTTGTGTATGTGTGTGTTTGTGTGTGTAGATATGTCTGTGTATGTGTAGTGTTTGTGTATGATATGTGTGTGTGTGTGTGTGTTTGTGTGTGTGATATGTCTGTGTGTGTGTTTGTGTATGTGTGTAGATATGTTTTGTGATATGTGTGTGTGTGTGTGATATGTTTGTAGATATGTGTGTTTGTGTGTGTTGTGTATGTGTAGATATGTTTGTGTGTGTAGATACGTTTGTGTATGTGTGTGTTTGTGTGTGTAGATATGTCTGTGTATATGTGTGTGTAGATATGTTTGTGTATGTGTGTGTTTGTGTGTGTAGATATGTTTTGTGTGTGTAGATATGTCTGTGTATGTGTGTGTTTGTGTGTGTAGATAGATGTGTGTGTGTGTGTGTGTGTGTGTTTGTGTGTAGATATGTTTGTGTATGTGTGTGTTTGTGTGTGTAGATATGTCTGTGTATGTGTGTGTAGATATGTTTGTGTATGTGTGTGGTTGTGTGTGTAGATATGTTTGTGTATGTGTGTGGTTGTGTGTGTAGATATGTCTGTGTATGTGTGTGTAGATATGTTTGTGTATGTGTGTGTTTGTGTGTGTAGATATATTTGTGTATTTTACAAAAGTTGTTTACTGTTTTTATTCTGAATGTTGTATTTATTTTTATTATAAAGATGTTTTGTTTGACAGACGTGTGTGGGAGTGGCTGGTACATGGAGGCTGACAGCTGTTACAGGCTGTTTGAGACTCAGGTGACTTTCTGGGAGGCCTACGACTCATGTATGAGTCACAACGCCAGCCTGCTCAACATCCAGACTCAAAGTGACTTATCTTTCACAGCTCAGTACAGGTAACAGCATCTCTCACCTGTGGTTACAGATTCGTGATTACAGATTTGTGATTACAGATTTGTGTTTATATATCTGTGGATACAGGTCACTGGTTACAAATTTGTGGTTACAGGTCACTGGTTACAAATTTGTGGTTACAGGTCTTTAGTTACAGAATTGGCCTGAAGCATGATGGGTAACAGAATAAATCCTTTTCAGTTTTCAGGATATTTACTGGGTTATTTCCCCTATCATCTAGGACTGGTTTATAAAAAACCTATGGAATGTGCTGATTTGATAATTGGTCTAAAGCTTTGTTCATACTGCTGAAGAATGTTTTTTAGTCTCTCTGTAGAAATGTTTTATTCTGTTATTTTACTGTGATATAAAAACTGAATGTATAAATGTAGATTCTTTCACAATTATTATTATTTTTTTTTTAACAGAAAAACTCAAGGTATGAGTATAGATATTTTTACAGTATTATTTTTTTATTACAGAAAAACTTGGCTATGAGTATAGTGTTTTATAATTTTTATATTTGTTCTTGTTACAGACAAACTCAAGGACTGATAACAGATCTGTTTTGGATTGGTCTGGTTTCTGATCTAGGAGTTTGGAGGTGGACGGAACGCTATGTTGGGAACATGACATTGTTCAGATCTTCTGTCACAGTGACACTGCCTTCACCCGACACTGACCTGGCCATGACCTTCAACCCTGACACCAGGATACCCACTGCAAGTCATGTGGAGGGTAGAGCTGGGTATATCTGTAAACAGGCAGCTCCCAGTAAGTCGTTTGTATGTGTATACAAGTGTGTTTGTCCTCTGTGTGTCTGCAGTGTACATTGTACTTATATAATAACTGTTTGTGTGTGTGTATGTATGTCTGTGTATCATAAATGTGTATGTGTGAAAATGAGTTTGTAGGTGTATGGGGTGTATGAATGTGTGTGTTTGTGGTACCATCAAAGAATAATATGTCAGACATTTTTCCCTTGCTTTGCTTGAAGGTGTGATTTTTGAAATGATAACTATATCATTATTTTTCACGTTATCAGAACTGGCTTGTCCTGATTCATGGACCTACTACAACAGATCCTGTTACAACGTCATCACCACTCCAGCTACAGTGACAGAAGCAGAGACTACATGTTCCAGCCTGGGTGGATCTCTAGCCAGTTTCCAGTCATCCATGGATCTGGATATGTTGGGCTGGATGTAGTAAGACATTTAAATCTAGAAACTACGTCAGTTAAAAACAGAGTGTAGCTTCAGAACACGCTTATAATGTTTGCTGATTTGTGGTATCAGAGTAAATATTATATTTCAGTCTTTAATTCATTGCCTTGTTTGTAGAAAGACAGGCCAAACAGTAAAATATGAATATAATATCATATTACACAATACCATATATGTTATTATATGATACGTGATATTATATAAATGTTATAAGATATATAAAATAAAATCTAACCTGCATGATATGAAATAATTTTATATATTATAATAAATGATGTAATATATTATAATATAATATATAGCATATGTGTTAATGATATAAGATACATAATGATATAAGATACATAATGATATATGACAATATATCACATAAAATTATACGATGATATATGACATGTTCCATGATATGATATAATTAATATACGATAAAAGATATGATATGATATATGATATATTGTAATACATTACATAATATGAACTGATGATGTATTAAATATGATTTTATAATGAAATGATGTAATGTAATTTAATACACATTCTTTGTGCTATGATATTTTTATTACGTTATGTGATAATATGATATAATGTTGGACTATAATGATATGTTATGATATGACAAGATATATCTACATATCAATATCTTGTATGCATCTGTGATATATGTAAAAAGTGAATGGCAAGGAAATCATCCATGTAACTTTTCAATACTCAACATTCTAATAACCTCGTTATAACAAAATGTTAAATACAAATTTATAAAAATTTAAAAAACTTTATTACACTTTATAACACTTTATAAAACTTTATGAAACTTTATAACACTTTACAAAACTTTAACACTTTATAAACACTTTATAATACATTATAAAACTTTATACAACTTTATAACAATTTAAAAACGTCATAAAACTTTATGAACACTTTATAGCTTTTTATAAAACTTTATAAAATTTTTAAAAACTTCATACAATGTTATAAACAATTTATAACTTTTTATAGCACTATAAAACTGTATAAAACTTTATAAAACTTTATAAAACTTTATAAAACTGTATAAAATGTTGTAACACTTTATAAACACTTTGCAGTGAGCACAGTCATGTGGTGGGAGGAGTCTACACAGGTCTGTACAAGGAGGCTGGTGAGGAGTGGAAGTTTTCTGATGGCTCCAGACTCTCCTACAACATCCACACTGGCTTGTTTCAAAACTACAACACCATCGCATGCTTTGTAATTGAGACCAAAAACACCATCAACATTACAAGCTGTGCCGACCTTCGACCTTTCATTTGTAAAGCATCTATTGGTATGTATGTGTGTGTGTGTGTGACTGTGTGTGTGTGTGTCTTCACTTAAAGATGTATATAAATTATGTATTAAAGATCTTGTATGTATGTATGTGTGTGTATATAATTTTATGTCTGTGTGTCATACATAATACATGATATTTGTGTAACTTGTCATATGTTGAATTGACTAATGTTATATGTATATAATATATATATATGTGTGTGTGTGCATGTATATAAGTATGTATATTTTGACATCTATATATTATTATTATATGCATTTGTATAATATAATTATTGAATTTAATACAACATATTTTAAATGTTTTATGTATACATACATACATATATATATGTACAGACAGACATATGTTGTATATGTTGTAAATGGGTGTTTCAGAGTCAGTGGGTGTGTCTACAGACTACTCGGGGGTGCAGTGTTCGTCTCACAAGTTTTGTGCTGCAGCAGATCTGCAGTGTGTGGGTGCAGTGAAACATGGGATTTCTTACCCTCCTACATGTAGACCTGCAGGTATCCAGTGACATGTTGATAACAAACCAGACAGATACACACACACATACAGGCTTACAAACACATATACATACATACACACACATACAGGCACACATACACACATACATAGATACACACACATACAAATACACACAGACATACATACATACACAGACATGTACACAGACATACATTTACATGCAAAGACACAAATACATCCCACAAACACACAAACACACATACACACTGATATACACATACCCACATGCACAAACACACCCACAAAGTCATACATGTACAAAATCAGACAGACACACATAAACAGACATAAATACATACATATCACACATATACACACATACATGCACATCAAACATACACACATATTCAAATACAAAAGCACACAGACACACACAGACACACACACACACACACACACACACACACACCTAAAGACAAACACACACACACACAATCATACAAAAACACATGAAAAGACACAGCAATACAACAAGTTAGTTTATTTCTAGACTGCCCAATGGAGTGGACGTATGACAAAGGGCGATGTTTCCGGTTTGAGAAGACACCCCAGACCTACGCCCGGGCTACAGCTCAGTGTGCCAGGTTCGGAGGTCGACTGATGTCAGTGAACTCTGTAGAAGACAATTACTTCTTACTGGAACATGCATACAGGTATCAACAGTGTCTGACTGAGATGATCAGTAAATGTTTGTATCACATCTGTGTTCCATTCATTGGTTTGCTGGTTCTGTATTTGTGTATATGTATTTCTGTGTGTGGCGAATAACTGGTCACTGCTTTAAGATACCAGCGAAGGTAAGAATGGCGTATGATGTGAGACTCTGTAGAGCTGCATTCATGATCTGACCTCGGCAGGATAAAATTGCTGTATGAAGACAGAAGCCAGTTATTTCCTTTATACTGCAATTGTAAATAATAGAAAACTAAATGAAATTAATGGTTTTATTTCTCAGACTTAATACTCTTGACAGTACTGGATTCATGTGTGCTGATTTCTGTTGTGCCTACAAAAACTATACATGAAAACAAAACAATTCTTAAATCAAAAGAATTTATTGTCATTTTTTGAATGAAAACTGTTTTCAAAATGACCTTTTAAGATCATTTAACATTAAAGAGCTAACATTAACAAGTATTTTATCAAAGTAAAATAATTTCATCCAGACAAGAATATAATTCTCCAGCTAACAACTTACCAACAGAAACTTTGGTATTTAAATGACTGTAATTTACACCAGAGTTTGCTACATTTTAATTATTTATTTTTGTTTCAGAGTAAACAGCTCAGTGATAGCGGTGTGGGTTGGTAATGACCAGTATCTGACCAGTGTCTACTCAAACACTGACCCCAGGTCACAGTTCACATTCTGGCTGACCGGTCAGCCTGTCACTGGTCCATTCTGTGCCGTCCAGTCTTTCAACATCATGTCCCTGGGGAAGTGGAGTGCACAGCGCTGCACCTCATCCTACCCCTACATGTGTGAGAAAGTCACCAACAACAACAGCTCTGACTGCAAGTTCAAAATATTTCATTTCAAGTTTAAAATGTTTCATGTCCAAACAGATCAAATTTAAAATAATTTTAATAATATTCTTGTATTTATATATCAGGTTTATTTTATGAATTTTAATTTAATTTTTGGTTTATAAATATTCAAACTGCATAGACTGAAGGTTTCTTTGATGTAATCTGGACAGGTCAACACATACCACAGCGTTTAATGCATCTTTGTCTCTCTCTCACTTTCTCTCTCTCTCTCTCTCTCTCTCTCTCTCTCTCTGTCTCTGTCTCTCTTTCTCTCCCCCCTCTCTCCCCCCTCTCTCTCCCTCTCTCTCTCTCTCTCTCTCTCTCTCTCTCTCTCTCTCTCTCTCTCTCTCTCTCTCTCTCTCTGACAACATTTCACTATGAATGTATTTTCTTGCAGGGTACAGTTATGAGGGATGTTTCAAACAACAGGTACAGGGAAATTACAGATCTCCATACCTGGTCCTCAACTCAGTGTCAGTGAGAAACCAAACACACATGACAGTGTCGTACTGCAGAACTCACTGTCACAACCACGGATACAAGTACGCCAGCATTCGGGTATGTTGCAGTTCTGTGTGTGCTTGTGTTACACATAAAACTTCTTACATGTGCACTGTCTGTCAGAACCCACTGTCACACAACAGGACAAAGTTATAATTAATTACATCTGAAATGCTTAAACAAGATGCCTGCTGATTCACTGAGACTGTGCAAGTTGATGATTTGGTGAATTCATTTGATATTTGTTTGTTCCAGGACACCTTCTGCAGTTGTGGTAATTTCCTCCCCTCCTACATGCGAACCAGTGAAGTCTGCACCAGATATTGTGTTGGTGGGGGTCCAGGGTGTGGTGCCTCTTCTCTGTCTACCATGTCAGTGTACAGAACTAGTGGTAGGTTCAAACCAAAATCTTCAAATGAAAAAACAACAACACCACATAACTAATTAACTTGAATATAGATATATAGACAGATAGATACTAGATAGATAGAACAATAGATATGTGTGTGTGTGTATATCTGTGTCTTTGTGTGTGTGTGTTTTTGTATATGTGTATGTCTGTGTATATATAGATATATGTGTCTTTGTGTGTGTGTTGTGTGTATAAATTTATATATGTATGTATGAGTGTGTATATATATATCTGTGTGTGTGTGTGTATATATCAGACACACACACTAAGTTTAAGCTTGTGTTTGTAGATGATTACTTCCCATGTTCACCCACCATGCCCACCTATGAGGGAGAGCCTAACAGGTGCTACTTAGCAGGTGTAAATCAAGTTACCTGGGACGAGGCACAGTACACCTGTGCTCGACAGGGGGGAGACCTGGCACTGGTGGGGAATCAACAGAAACAAGAGTTTGTTTACAAACAACTTCTACTGGGAGACTAGTGAGTGTTTTACAACTCTTCTTCAATACAGTCATTGTCAGTACAGTCAGTTTCAGTACAGTCATTTTCAATACAGTCATTTTCAATACAGTCATTTTCTGTACAGTCATTTTCTGTACAGTCATTTTCAATACAGTCTTTTTCAGTACAGTCATTTTCATTACAGTCATTTTCAGTACAGTCATTTTCAATACAGTCATTTTCTGTACAGTCATTTTCAGTACAGTACTCCATTACTTCTCTCTGTGTATGTTGTGTGTGGGTTGCATAATGTATATCTCTCTGTGTTTGTGTTAGTGTTTGTGTATATTGTTTGTATGTATATATGTATGTATGTATGTATGTATGTATGTATGTATGTATGTATGTATGTATGTATATATGTATGTATTTATGCATACCTAAAAAGCATAACTTACATATACACTAAATCACATCTGTTTATGTTTATTGAAGTAATTTATAAGAGATGATTATCACAGAGAGAGGAGACAATGTTTTATTTTTACATTTTTGTGAAACTTGCAGTCCTGAGTCTAGAACAACCATGGAGAACACTGCTTACATTGGATACAAGAAAACATCAAACGACTCGCAGATATCTGGTGTGGATGGTTCAGTCTTAACATGGCAGAGGTTTCTGTCTTTATATGATCCAGTGAGTACATATACACATATACATGTATGTCTGTGTGTTTGTGTTATTTATTCTGATGATTATGAAACGTCTTGTACATTAAACAGCATTCACAACTACACAATTTGTCAGATCAGTTTAAAGTAAATAAAAGAAAATTAGTAATTAAAAATGTAGCATGTAACTGAACTGCACTTTGAAAAGATCTGTCTCATAAAAGATACTTTAAATTAAAATGTCAAACTTTAATACACATATTATTCTGTTTTGTGCTAGAATCCATGAAATGCAGTGTGTAAAAGAGTAAAGAAAACTGTTGTTTCAGGGTACAACTGACATCTGTGTGTTTGTGTCAAGTGACAGTGAAATGTAAAGTTGTTGTTTCAGGGTACAACTGACATCTGTGTGTTTGTGTCAAGTGACAGTGATTTGTAAAGTTGTTGTTTCAGGGTACGACTGACATCTGTGTGTTTATGTCAAGTGACAGTAAAATGTAAAATTGTTGTTTCAGGGTACGACTGACATCTGTGTGTTTATGTCAAGTGACAGTAAAATGTAAAATTGTTGTTTCAGGGTACGACTGACATCTATGTGTTTCTGTCAAGTGACAGTGAAATGTAAAATTGTTGTTTCAGGGTACAACTGTCATCTGTGTGTTTGTGTCAAGTGACAGTGAAATGTAAAGTTGTTGTTTCAGGGTACAACTGACATCTGTGTGTTTGTGTCAAGTGACAGTGAAATGTAAAGTTGTTGTTTCAGGGTACAACTGACATCTGTGTGTTTATGTCAAGTGACAGTAAAATGTAAAATTGTTGTTTCAGGGTACGACTGACATCTATGTGTTTCTGTCAAGTGACAGTGAAATGTAAAATTGTTGTTTCAGGGTACAACTGTCATCTGTGTGTTTGTGTCAAGTGACAGTGAAATGTAAAGTTGTTGTTTCAGGGTACAACTGACATCTGTGTGTTTGTGTCAAGTGACAGTGAAATGTAAAGTTGTTGTTTCAGGGTACAACTGACATCTGTGTGTTTGTGTCAAGTGACAGTGAAATGTAAAGTTGTTGTTTCAGGGTACAACTGACATCTGTGTGTTTGTGTCAAGTGACAGTGAAATGTAAAGTTGTTGTTTCAGGGTACAACTGACATCTGTGTGTTTGTGTCAAGTGACAGTTAAATGTAAAGTTGTTGTTTCAGGGTACAACTGACATCTGTGTGTTTGTGTCAAGTGACAGTGAAATGTACAGTTGTTGTTTCAGGGTACAACTGACATCTGTGTGTTTGTGTCAAGTGACAGTGAAATGTACAGTTGTTGTTTCAGGGTACAACTGACATCTGACATCAGTGAAATGTGTTTGTGTGTGTTTGTTGTTTCAAGGTACAACTGACATCTGTGAAATGTGAAACAGTTGTTGTTTCAGGGTACAACTGACATATGTGTGTTTCTGTCAAGTGACAGTGAAATGTAAAGTTGTTGTTTCAGGGTACAACTGACATCTGTGTGTTTGTGTCAAGTAACAATTTTGGAGAGTGGAGAGGAAAACCTTGTTCCTTTTTGTCAAACTACATCTGTGAGTTCCACAACTCAAAACTCAACATCACAGGTAAACACACCTTGTTATATGTCAGCTTATACATTCAGTCTTTTAATATACACTGAAATTACACACACACACACACACACAAACACACACAGACACAGTAAATCAGTAATTGTTTTTAGACATAACTAGATATTATGTTAAATATAAGAATTTTAAATTTCATCTATTTACTGAAATAAATACTGACAGTAAATTATCTGAACGATAATGAAATGATTTCTAACAGGAGATCATCTCAGAAGGTTGAAGTTTGATGGAGACATGTTGAACGATGATGTGAACAACACCACAGCTTTCACTGCCGATGTCGTATCAGACAGCATCACCATGGACCCCTACCATGCAACTACACTGACACTGACAACAAACAAGAGAGTGATGTCATCAAACTTTGACGCTGGCTGCATCAGAAATCATCAACTTTGTCCTGACGGTTTCACTCTGTCCTTTTGGCTGCTGCTCAACTCCAACATCAACGCTGACGTTGAAATACTCTCACTCGGCGACTGCACAACAACACTGCTGTACGATGAAGGCCTCTGTGTGTATTTTCAACGCAGCAGCAGCAGCGTGGTCTTCGTTGATGTCAGCAACGGCTCAGTGAAGAGAGCTAGTGTCTCAGTCAGTACTGGGACGTGGTATTTCTTAGCCGTTGTCTTCGACGATGCTTTCACTGCCCGTGTGTTTGTCAATGGAAACCTTGCTGCTGGGTTTGTTGCCATGGCAACCAAGACACTGCCAACAGATATAAGTCATGAAGACTTTGTTTTAGGGAACTGGCATTCAGTAATGAAGGGAGGATCGAGTTTTGAAATCTATGATGTCAGATTTCAAAACAGGCCCATGTTCTGGAATGAAATGTTTAACCTATATCGTAAGTTCTTCTTTATCTTTTTACATTTACTGGGGTTTTGGGGGTTTATTTTTGTTTTTCACATTTATAAAATTTAAATCTTAATTTACATTGTAAATTCTTTAAGATTTAAATAGGAAAACAGATTAAATGAGTGATAATGTGTGTTAAATTAAACTACCATAGCTATAGGATCTCTTAATTTGCTAATTTTAAAAATATGTTTAAATTTACAGTATTCATGTTGTTTTATAATCACACTCCAAACTAACTAAACAATCACATTTTGTTCTTCCAATACTAACAAGAACAGCAGAGTCACAGTACACAATACTGTGACTTCAGTACAAGAGACTAGCTATCTCCTAATATACCAGTACAGATCATACGTTAGCAACAAATATTTTATAAAAACATTCTCTATTTATGTACAAATTTAGATAAATTTACATGGAATAATTATATGAATGATTAACTCAGAAAAAGGAAAAAAATGTGTTGTTTTATTTAAGGTTTCCACATTTCAGATAATGGATATATTAGCAGGAATGACTAATTGTAGATATGTGTACTTCGCTCTGTTTCAGGTGATCATCTAGGCAAGTTAAATAACTCCACACATACTTGGCTGGACTCGGATCTGAGTGACATGTCACTCTGCAGTGTGACACGAGGACCTGGCATTCGTGACACCAGTCTGTACTTTGACAACAGGGGCTCGTTTGTCACACTGAATGACCGCAAAGAAACCTGTATGACAAGACTGGAGTCGTGCACTGCAGGTTTCTCATTTACAATGTGGCTGAAGGTTGTCACGGTAACCACATCGTCACAGATTCTACACAGTGATGGTTTGATGATCAGTGTGGCTGACAACAGCATCGTCATCATGTACAACGTGAACAGTGACTTGTTTTCACTGACTGCAGCGCTGGCTGGGTATGAGAAGTGGATTCACATTGCGGTTGTTTTCAGTACTTCCAGCACCCCAACCCTCAGCCTCTACCTTGACGGTACACTGGCAGCATCAGCTACTGCAACACCAGCAACAAACTCTTTTAAAACCAGTTCACAGGTCACCATAGGAAATGGTAAGTTACGTATAAGTAAAAATAAGACTGATTAGAAAATATTATTTATAATGGTGATATATATTTATATGTAAGTAAAAATATGTTTTATTTGAAACCATCTAAATTAGTGATAGAGTGTCATGTGCAGTAGGGACTGGGTTCTATACTTGTTTATGGATCATTTGTCAGTTTTCTCTTTCTGACAGACTTCTATAACATGTGTATCGGAACCATGTTGTTTTTTTTTGTTTGTTTTTTTGTTAATAGTATGACTATTCCACACATGTATATCTATTAAATATTATTTAATTGCTATGTTAATGTTCAACATAAAATTGTGTTATTTTTCAGCTGCATACTTTTATAAAATTATGTTCACTTTTATACATTCTTTTTCAGTAATATATCTTTTTTCTATTAAATTCTGACATATTTTATTTTACACACACATATAATAAACATTATACATTATTAATTTATAATTGTCATGTCACATGTCTAATATGCATTACATATGACAATTATTTGTCACTTTTATGTTACATTGTGTTTTTGAATTGTTTATTAAAATCTATTGTATGATAATGTCTATGTATTACAGGAGTGTGTCCCCCTGGTTTTGTTAGGATGGGGACATCCTGTTACTACACAGCGACCAATTGGGTCAGTTACTGGGATCACGTGATGAACAGTGAGAGATATTTCAGCCATCTTGCACACATCAACACAGATGAGGAATATCGCTGGCTTCTGCAAACATACAACACAGGGTGAGCAGTTTCACCTTTTCTCTAACAGCAAACCTCACTGGAGTTAACATCTGTCACAAAAATAAATATTTAAAACAAAATGTAATAGTTCCTGAATACATTTTTAGTCTGGATAAAATCTAAAATGAGTGGTCTCCATCTGCTGTTCATTAAAAGCTGTCTATAAAAGAACCCTTGCTACAGTTGATAAAATAGTAACACACTGTGTACCAGCAGGTTTCCTTTCCCCTTTATCTGTGCATATATATATATGTGTGGATATGTCATATAATCTAAAGTTTTAAAACATTTCTTCCGGTATTTGTATCACTAATGAATGGTACTCTGACTTTGCAGATACAGTGAGTATTACCTAGTACTGTATTTGTATCACTAATGAATGTTTTACTTTGCAGATACAGTGAGTATTACCTAGTACTGTATTTGTATCACTAATGAATGTTTTACTTTGCAGATACAGTGAGTATTACCTAGTACTGTATTTGTATCACTAATGAATGTTTCACTTTGCAGATACAGTGAGTATTACCTAGGTATGTATGATGACCAGCTGACCACTGCACTGGACTGGTTTTACTCTCCCGGTTCAAGACTTGACCAGCCTGTGTTTGATGACAGCAAGTTTTCACCTGACCAGCATTACCTGCAATTAGTGTGTGACGTGTCAACCTGTCACCTGAACACCTCACTAGACAGGACACTGAGAAAAGCAATATATGAACTTGACCTTACAGATGCAGGTATGTTTTTAAATTTTCAAATATTTCTTTTTATGTATAAAATGCTGTCTGAATTAAGTTTATTTAGAAATAAAACACAATGTTTAAAATTTTATTTATATTGCTTTGTTTCTGTTTCATTTTATTTTAAATTATATGTTTGGTGTGTGTATGTGTGTGAGTGAGTGTGTTTGTTTATGTGTTACATTTATCTTAATTTTTATTATTTATTTAAATTTTGTTTCTCTCTTTCGTTTTGTTTTGTTTTGTTTTGTTTTGGGTGTTTTGGGGGTGTTTTTAATTCTATTTTATTTTATTTTATATCCTTTCATCTCATTTTATTTTATGTTTTTTTTTTTTCTTGTTTTTTTTATTTATGTATTTATTTTATTAATTTATTTTACATCTTAATTTATAAGAAAAGTATATTTATATAAAGCTATTTATGTGTAGCTGTAGAGATAACTAATAAAGATATTTATGTATACAGTTGTACAGGAGAGGTTCCGGTGTCCTCCTAATTGGTTTTTCTGGAATGACTCATGCTATGGCAACCCAGAAAGCGGTCTGCTCCAAAATTACATCAACTCACAACACAAGTGTGCCAAGTACCAGGCTGGGCTGGTTGAAATATCCTCCCAGGAAGAACACCAGTTTGTTTCCAACCTAATACACAAAATGAGGTAAGTAGAGAGAGAGAGAGAGAGAGAGAGAGAGAGAGAGAGAGAGAGAGAGAGAGAGAGAGAGAGAGAGAGAGAGAGAGAGAGAGAGAGAGAGAGAGAGAGAGAGAGAGAGAGAGAGAGAGAGAGAGAGAGAGAGAGAGAGAGAGAGAGAGAGAGAGAGAGAGAGAGAGAGAGAGAGAGACAGAGAGAGAGAGAGAGAGAGAGAGAGAGAGAGAGAGAGACAGAGACAGAGAGAGAGAGAGAGAGAGAGAGAGAGAGAGAGAGAGAGAGAGAGAGAGAGAGAGAGAGAGAGAGAGACAGAGAGAGAGAGAGAGAGAGAGTGCCTGACAAATAGATTGAATAACACATTGTGCACGAGAATTAGATTAATATATGTATGTGTGTATGTATATATGTATGTATGTATGTATGTATGTATGTATGTATGTATGTATACACACACACACATATATATTTACACACACATAAAGAAAGGAAGATTGAGAAAATGACAAAATAAACAGAGATTTGAGATGATGAAAAAAATAAACAGAGATTTGAGATGATGAAATGTAAACTGTGAGTATGTATGTCTTCTGTGAGTATGTGTGTCTGTGAGTATGTGTGTCTGTGAATATGTGTGTCTGTGAGTATGTGTGCCTGTGAGACAAAGTGGTAGAGAATTACATGTGTTTCTTGCAGCATGTCGACTATATATCTTGGAGTGACCAAGGAATCTTTGCCCGATGGAACCACACACTGGGTTCACTCAAATTTCCGTCCACTTGAATTCGTCCACTGGTCACCAGATGCAGTGGACACTAATCACAACTGCACAGTACTGGACTGTTCCAGGAAGGAGTGTACATACACAAAGTCCACCTGCAGTTATCTGAAACACTTTGTGTGTGAGAAGCGAGCAGGTGAGTGTCACGTTGTTTTGTTGTGTCACTGTTAGTTAGTGGCAATTGCTGTAATACTGCATATTAAGTATGTCTGTTTGTTTGTTTGTTTGATTGTCTCCTTGTTGTTTGTATGTTTATTTTATTTTCTTAATTAACAATTAATCTGTTTATTAATTTTAATTTATATATATATATATATTCTTACTTCTAAAGATTTAATCATTTAGTCTAGAAAGTTTTAATTCTAAATTTGTACTTTTTTCTTTTTTTTTAAAGCTGTATTAATAAACTAATTAATGAACATTTAATGACACAAAAGTTTACATCTCACCTGCAGCTCCTACCTGTGCACCTGGGTGGAGAAGAGTTGGAGGTGTGTGTTACTACAAGTTCGTTGACCCCGCTAATGCCCAGGTGACTGCTGATTACTGTAGAACTGCAGGTTTCCAGGCAGCCATTATAAAGAGTGATTCCCACACTAACGAACTCGTGGCCAACCTGGGAATAGGTAAATTAGCAACAAATATTTACCTTTTTAATTATTTCTTTGATTAATTGCCTTTATTATATAGTTCAGGTAACAGATATAATATAATATTTATCGTTTTAATTACTTCTTAATTATTTTAAAACAGTTAAAATATTTCTTTCTGTTTTTTTTTTTTCTTTTTTTTTTCTTCCTTTTTGAAAAAAAAAATTATTTATTTTTATTTTTATCCTGGATATATCTGGCAATATTTAAAATTAACAATTCTTAATCATTGTGCCAGCTATGTTGCTACCTACCTGTAAATAGGTAAATGAAATCAAATGTATTTACTTTTATTAAAGGTATGATTACAGTTATGATTATTATTATTATTGTTATTATTATTATTATTATTATTACTACTACTACTACTACTACTAATATTATTATTGCTATTGTTGTTGTTGTTGTTGAAATACTGCCACTACTGCTGCTACTACAACTGCTACTACTATCACTATTGCTTTTATCTCACTGTTATTAATTTATAAAATATTTATGATTTACAAAGTCGGTGGACAGTACTGCCTCACAGATGCAGTGTATGTAGATGGCAGATATGTTTGGAATAGTACAGGACAAGTGGCTTACTTCAGTGACAAGTGGACTGGTATTCGAACACATCCCTGCATCTCTCTGTCTGGAACTATCAGACTTCCCTTTGAATACTGCTCTACATCCTGTGTCATTTGTCAGCATGGTGAGCTGATTTGTACACCCTCCCAATCACATTCAGTCTTTTAAAGTCATTTTCTTATAACAAACAGTCTAATCATATTCTGTAAACTTTCAAGTGTTTGTTTTATTTGTTTCTTGTGATGTGTCAGTGACATGTTACATATTGTTACATGTTATATATTGTAACATATTATGTGTTGTTACATATTACATATTCTGTTAACTACATACTGTATACTTCCACAACTGATAATCAATCTTTCTTAATAATAAATATTTTTTTAATAATTTTACAAATCTGAAAAAAAAAAAAAAAATTCTTCTTTCTTATTTGCTCATCACAAAATATATTTATTTAAATATTAATATGAAATATTTTGAAAAATAAATATAGCAACCTTTTTGATTGTTTACTTGTTTTTGCATGTTTACCTTCATTGTACTGTAAAGATGTTTGTATGTATGTTAGTCTTCATTGTATTGTAAAGGTGTTTGTGATATGTATATTAGTCTTCATTGTACTGTAAAGATGTTTGTTCTGTGTGTATTAGTCTTCATTGTACTGTAAAGGTGTTTGTTCTGTGTGTATTAGTCTTCATTGTACTGTAAAGATGTTTGTGATGTGTGTATTAGTCTTCATTGTACTGTAAAGATGTTTGTGATGTGTGTATTAGTCTTCATTGTACTGTAAAGATGTTTGTTCTGTGTGTATTAGTCTTCATTGTACTGTAAAGATGTTTGTTCTGTGTGTATTAGTCTTCATTGTACTGTAAAGATGTTTGTGATGTGTGTATTAGTCTTCATTGTACTGTAAAGATGTTTGTGATGTGTGTATTAGTCTTCATTGTACTGTAAAGATGTTTGTTCTGTGTGTATTAGTCTTCATTGTACTGTAAAGATGTTTGTTCTGTGTGTATTAGTCTTCATTGTACTGTAAAGATGTTTGTGATGTGTGTATTAGTCTTCATTGTACTGTAAAGATGTTTGTGATGTGTGTATTAGTCTTCATTGTACTGTAAAGGTGTTTGTTCTGTGTATATTAGTCTTCATTGTACTGTAAAGATGTTTGTGATGTGTGTATTAGTCTTCATTTACTGTAAAGATGTTTGTTCTGTGTGTATTAGTCTTCATTGTACTGTAAAGATGTTTGTGATGTGTGTATTAGTCTTCATTGTACTGTAAAGGTGTTTGTTCTGTGTATATTAGTCTTCATTGTACTGTAAAGATGTTTGTGATGTGTGTATTAGTCTTTATTGTACTGTAAAGATGTTTGTTCTGTGTGTATTAGTCTTCATTGTACTGTAAAGATGTTTGTGATGTGTGTATTAGTCTTCATTGTACTGTAAAGATGTTTGTTCTGTGTGTATTAGTCTTCATTGTAAAACTGTAAATTGTATTCGTCTTCATTGTACTGTAAAGATGTTTGTGATGTGTGTATTAGTCTTCATTGTACTGTAAAGATGTTTGTGATGTGTGTATTAGTCTTCATTGTACTGTAAAGATGTTTGTGATGTGTGTATTAGTCTTCATTGTACTATAAAGATGTTTGTGATGTGTGTATTAGTCTTCATTGTACTGTAAAGGTGTTTGTTCTGTGTGTATTAGTCTTTATTGTACTGTAAAGATGTTTGTGATGTGTTTATTAGTCTTCATTGTACTGTACAGATGTTTGTGATGTGAATATTAGTCTTCATTGTACTGTAAAGGTGTTTGTGTGTATGTTAGTCTTCATTGTACTGTAAAGGTGTTTGTGATGTGTGTGTTAGTCTTCATTGTACTGTAAAGATGTTTGTGATGTGTGTGTTAGTCTTCATTGTACTGTAAAGGTGTTTGCTCTGTGTATGTTGGTCTAAACTTGAAGAGTTGTTTGTATTTCAGAGTTGGACACTGAGTTTTATGTGGACAGTGTCCAGTTCTTTGAATCCTCTCTCAGTGATACACAGATACAAAACAACATCATAGCTACCTACACAGGTCAGTATGTCAGTACTGTAATCTACCTATACAGGTCAGTATGTCAGTACTGTAATATACCTATACAGGTATGTCAGTATTGTAATCTACCTATACAGGTATGTCAGTATTATTACAACCTCTACCTACAGAGGTATGTTAGCTGTCTGATTTTGTAAAGTTGAATGCTAACAGTTAATCGGTATATGAATATCTAAATACATTTTGTCTGAAATGAGATTTATAATTTTATTTTATGAAGGCTACATGTATTTGTAATAGTCAGAATATTGTTTTTCGTGTAGAATAAGTAAATAACTAAACTGCAGTAAAAAGAACATCTCTGTGACTGGTTTTAACTGGGATGGGAGACACCTGATTAGACAGCTGCTAGTCAACACTTGCTTTGTCATGAAACACTTTTAATATTCATTCATTTATTGTATCTTTTAATCTTTGTCCAAAACTGCATTACACATTTATTTTTTTATTTATTTATTGGTTTATTTATTTATTTATTTATTTATTTATTTATTTATTTATTCATTTATTCATTCATTCATTCATTCATTCATGTAGATACACCAGTCTCCAAACTGAACTGCACTTTCTCAGTTACCTCCCTTGTTGGAAACTTTGTTGTGTGTAACAAGACTGACTCCGAGACATCACAGCTGTTGTACCTGTCAATCAGCGGAACAGCCAGTCAGACTGAACTTCACCTGGGCACACCTGTCCTGTCAGTGGACGGGTTTCTGTTTGTGACGTCAGGCAGTGAGTGCATGTTTGACGTCACTCGGTGTACAAACGGACTCACTGTGTCACTGTGGGTGTTCATACAGCAGCAGTCGCAGTACACCTTGTTGACCAACAACGAGAAAGGTAGAAATGGCGTCACTATCAAATACAACAACAGGTGAGTGATTGATTATTGGTAAATTTTAGAAAGTTATTTTTGTTTATTTTTGTAAAAATTCATTTCTTTTGTATTGTAGAATGATGTTTTATGTGTTAGAATAAAGAATATGAAAATATGAGTAAATAAAAAACCAACCACTATATGTTGTCTTTATATATTTATTTTCTTATTTATTTATTTATTTACTTATTTATTTACTTACAGAATTATTTATTTATTTGTTTTCTTTATTCATTTGTTTGTTTGTTTGTTTGTGTGTTTGTTTGTTTGTTTCTCTGTTTGTTTGTGTGTTTGTTTGTTTGTTTGTTTGTTTGTCTGTTTTTTTGTGTGTTTGTTTTCTCTGTTTGTTTGTTTATTTGTTTATTTATTTCAGCATACTGTCAGTGTCGGTACATGAACCAAACTTCCTGTGGAAGGCATGGAGTTACCTAGCAACCAGAGACTGGCAGCTGATCACTGTCACCTGGCACGAAGTCCTTGGACTGCAGCTTTACGTGAACTCTCACCTCGTTGACAGCAACACAGCACCACAGCAGACACCACCCTACACCACAGACACAGCATCGTCAACACAGCTTGTCCTGGGGGCCACAGAACCAGCAAACCAAACAGACACCAGTTCAAATCCTGACAGTGGAAAGTTGTTTTTGAAACATTTTGTATTTGTTGAAAACAGTGTGTGGACAGAGAGAGAGATTAGAAGACATTATGGTAAATACTGAACTCTTAAAGACTTTGTCATTTTCTAGTACAGATAAAACACTCAGAAATATGCCATCATTATTACAGAATTCCAGAATTTATCGAAAACCAAACCAAACAAATGATCCCAATACTTATAAAGTTCTGAAGTATGATTCTCATTTTTTTTATATAAATATTCTACTCAAGAAATAAAAACTAGTTAAATATAACTGGTATGAAAATTAAGATACTGTTAAAAAAATATGATCATTTAATATGACCATAATGGTAATATTTAACTTATATAATATTATTATAATATAATTTTAAGTAAGTTGATTCATAGAAAAAGATGAGAAATGAATTGTTTAGCAAAGTAAACTCAAACACAATAATGTGAATACACAAACAGGATAAATAATTGTTAATTGCATTTATTATTTTTCTTTAAGTCTAAAAGAATCATTGGTTTAACTGAAATTTTAAATTCTGTAATGAACAGAGTTTATTTCAGTGTACATATTTAGAAAACTTTATACCTAATTAGAATCAGAGACAAATTGAAATTGACAACAAATTTCTTTAATAATAACTTACCTGTCAGTATCAAAGAAATATATTTTACCTTACACTAATTACTAATGTGACAGGTATAAAAAGTATTTAGGTGAGACATAATCCAGGTGAAATGTATGATAAAAAAATATGTATTATTTTATTACACTCAGGTGAGTGGGAACACCTGTATCACCTGTCATTTGATGAGAAGTACAAGCCAGGCTGGGACAACATGTTACCTCAATTTAATGAGACACTAACGAGTTACACCTGGAGAAATGCTTTTTTCAAAGATGTTTTGTTTGTCAACAACACTGAGGGAAAATCAGCAGCAGGAGTTTTTGACAATCACATGTTGAATTGCTTCACGAAATCAGGTAATTTTACTAATTAAGAGTTTTTGACAATCACATGTTGAATTGCTTCACGAAATCAGGTAATTTTACTAATTAAGAGTTTTTGACAATCACATGTTGAATTGCTTCACCAAATCAGGTAATTTTACAAATTAAGAGTTTTTGACAATAACATGTTGAATTGCTTCACCAAATCAGGTAATTTTACAAATTAAGAGTTTTTGACAACCACATGTTGAATTGCTTCACCAAATCAGGTAATTTTACAAATTAAGAGTTTTTGACAGTATTTAGTTGTTGTTTTTTTTAAATGTTATTTTATTTATAAATATTACTGATTTTGTTTTTTATATATATATATTTATTTCATTCTGCATTTATTATTATTTTTATTATTTCTTTTTTGCTATTATTATTATTATTATTATTTTTATTATTACAGAATCGTGTGTGTCTCCCTTCACTCTTTCTTTCTGGATACAACCGCTGGAGTTCACTTCTGATCAGTTGTACCTCTCTGCTGGTACAAAGTACCCTCTGGGCTTCCACGTTGAATCATGGAGGTTCTGGTACGAGGCAAAATATGACCTGTTTCGTTTTGAACTGCATCATGGGAAGACAAACCTCACCGTGGGTTTCCACATGGACTTCAAGAGATGGTCGCACATTGTCGTCAAGGCAACGCCCTCAGATCACAAGCTGAAGGTGTTTGTGAATGGACAGGAGGAAACCTTCTTCGATCAGAAACAGAATTTGACTAGAGTTGCTGCCCCTTTTTCCTTCTCCTACCTGTTAGTGGGAGAAAAAGGTGTTTTCAGACTTGATGATGTCAGGTTTTTTCTCAGAGATGTAGATCTGATGCAGCTGTATGGTAAGGATGCAGCTTTCATTTTTTTGTGTGTTTTAGTAGTGTGTGCAATATCTGTGTATAGTAATTGTATTTGCTTTCTGTATGTAAGCAGCATTTGTAAGATATTACTTATTACTGAGAATGTTAAGTGAGATGAAAGCAGTTTTGTCAGATAAGCCTATAAATGACATGTTTATTAACATTAACTTGCAGATTTAACTCAGATATGTTAATTCAGTCACAAAATATGTACATTACTGTTTGAAAAATAAAGTTATTTGAAGACATTATGATTTTATTTTTTTCATTCAGAATTTGCAAGTTGCCATGAATACAGACTTGCAGGTTTCCGAGGAAACCAGACTTTGCAGATAAAAGGACAAAATGGAGAGAACTTCCACACTGTCTGTGACTTTCAGACTGATCTCATGGGTGTGTAGATCTTTTTACTCAAGTTTGTAGTAAATGTCTGTCTCAGTGAGATTTTACTAAATTAAACTTTCTCTCATCTGTTTCTCTGTCATTCTCGCTGACGTAGTCCTTTTCTTTCCAGTTCTTCATAGATCTCTCTCTCTCTCTCTCTCTCTCTCTCTCTCTCTCTCTCTCTCTCTCTCTCTCTCTCTCTCTCTCTCTCTCTCTCTCTCTCTCTCTCTCATGTTTATTTTTGTTTCAGAGGGAATAACTCAGATAGGACATGACAAGGTGGGTAGTACAAACGTGACTCTGCCAGGTCCCTGGACACATGACCTCAACTATGTGCTGTCAACAGACAACATCAACTACGTCAAAACAGTCTCACAGTACTGTTACCAGACTGCTACCTATGAGTGTCAGGATGCAGGTAAGTGATGTTTTTTTTTTCTATGACTTGTGTAAAAAAGTATCAATAAGAGATTCTGATCATGATACATCAAAAGATCACAGTTATGTTTCAGTGGAAGTCAGTTTTTTGCTTAAAAAGATATATAAATCATGTTTCAAAAGACTGGAAAATCATTTCCACTGAAGAATTATTTATTGGAAGTTTTAATAAAAATGAAACTTACTATTATCTCTTCCAGATAACTGTTTAATTCCAATCTCAGACGTTAAACATTACAGCAGGTATTTGTATCATTATTTGTATTTTTCCAGATCTGTTTGGTCCAAGTGGAGATAACTTGGTGTGGGAAGACATGAATGGTGTGAGTCACTGGTACTGGGCAGGTGCTAACAGTTCAGTGTCTGGTTCCTGTGAGTGTTACGTGTCTGGAACCTGTCAGAGTGGAAACAAGTGCAAGTAAGTGTTTTGTGTACAGCCTGCTTGAATATACAGTTGACATGAGCTGTAATATACAGCCTACTTGAGCTGTGAATATACAGCCTACTTGAGCTGTGAATAGACAGCCTACTTGAGCTGTGAATAGACAGCTTACTTGAGCTGTGAATATACAGCCAACTTGAGCTGTAATATACAGCCAACTTGAGCTGTGAATAGACAGCTTACTTGAGCTGTGAATATACAGCCTACTTGAGCTGTGAATATAGAGCCTACTTGAGCTGTGAATATACAGCCAACTTGAGCTGTGAATAGACAGCTTACTTGAGCTGTAATATACAGCCTACTTGAGCTGTGAATATACAGCCTACTTGAGCTGTGAATATACAGCCTACTTGAGCTGTGAATAGACAGCTTACTTGAGCTGTGAATATACAGCCAACTTGAGCTGTAATATACAGCCAACTTGAGCTGTGAATAGACAGCTTACTTGAGCTGTGAATATACAGCTTACTCACTTGAGCTGTGAATATACAGCTTACTTGATTGTGATATAGAGCTAACTTGAGCTGTGGTAGGTTGTAGGAACAATCCTCCTAACTGGACACTCTGGATTATTTTCATAAATGCTTTTCATGCTTCAAGGGAAGGTGTATACAAAACTTTTCTTACTGCTGAATCTTCTCATTAACCCATGTAATTGTAACAGTAGTGTTCTGGATTTATATATTATTATTGTAAAAACAATGATCTTGTTGTGCATCTAATTAAATGTGTATTGTAAAGTCATTAGCCTGCAATAGTGTAAATAAATAAATAAAATAAACAAATAAACAAACAAACAAACAATAATAAATAAAAAACAAATAAAACTGTTGACAGCTGTGATTACTCACACACTGATGGTGTAATGAGGAGTGACTCGGGGAGATTCACAAACATGTCCGTGCTTCCTGTCAGAAAAGTGTCTGTTGGTGTGTCCAGCCAGTCCATGGACTTTGCAGCAGTCAGTGTCGGACCTCTGTCCTGTCTGTCAGTAGGTGAGTCGCAGATTTCTACTTTTCTTTCTCCAAGTGATGTTTTTTATACTGTGAGCTATTTGTCTTAATAATATTTATTACACAGGTATTTCTCTAATATATGAAGATATTAATTATTTAGGTAATTTAGGATAATAACAGTATATTTATTACACTGATATTTTTTATCATATAATGCGATTATATTTCAGGGCTATGATACTGTACATTACACTGGTCTATGTTTCTGAGTTATGACACTATTTAGTATGCTGCTGTAAACTTGTGGATGTTGTTGATGTATTTCTACAGGATATGATGGTATTCTGTTTTCAATGGAAGAAGAAGACAAGGATGAAGCACTCAGTGAACACTACGGAGTGAAGCTGGACCTAGCATCACCTCAACTTGCTCAGTACAGAGACGGTATCAGCAGAAGATCTCTGTTTCTGAACTCGACCGGTTTCAGCATCACCGGCTTGACATCGCCATGTCTCAACAACTTCTCACTCTGTACATTTGGTCTCACCATCGCCATGTGGGTGAACATCGACAAACTGTCAATGTCTGGAAACATCGTCCTGCTGGACATCGGCGAAATTCATCTCAACCGCAATGGTTTGTCTCTGTCTTGTAAAAACTTGATACTCGTTCACGACGTAGAAAAAGTGAGCTGTTCTCTGCAGCTGAGTGTTGATCCTGGCAGCTGGAAGCTGGAGTTCAGTCTGCAGCTGAAGCGATGGGTTCACCTGGCTCTCACCTGGAACCGCTACCTGGGGATGAAGGTTTACATCAATGGACACGACAGTGAAGAGTTGAACAGCCGAGTGATGAGGACAAACCTGACATCAGAGGCAAACTCCGAGTTCAGGATTCAAGTTGGAATCTCAGCAGCTTCAGCTGATGTGTCAAGAGTCTGGACAGTCGATGAGCTCAGACTTCTCGAACGAGATGCAACTGTTGATGAAATACAGAAATTCTTTGGTGAGTTCTGACTTAACATTTAACTGTTACTTTTCTTTATATGTTAATGTTATTATCACTACTACAACTACTATTACCACTACTACTATTATTATTGTTCTTCTTCTTCTTCTTTTCTACTTCTTCTTATTATTATTACTGCTATTATTATTAGTGGTAGTATTACCATTACCATTACTATTATTATTATTATTATTATGATTATTATTATTGTTATTATTATTGTTATCATTATTATTGTTGTTGTTGTTGTTGATGTTTTTGGTGATGTTGTTGGTGTTACAGGCTATGAGAAGCAGTGTTCAGATGGCTGGGTGTACTATAACAGGACAGATCAGTGTTATCACGTCATCTCTATGTACTCACTGATGAGTCACCAGCAGGCAGAGACTCACTGTGGTGAGTTTGGTGGGAGGCTAGTGGTTGAGAGGGACTCTGCTCACCATGACTGGCTGATCAGCAACGTACTTGAAACAGGTGACACATTCAACATCTGATGCAGATCTTATCATCTGTACACTCTCAGTCAGTGATAAATACATTTGTGTTATTTAATGTAAAAGTGTTTTTTTGTTTTTTTAATTTTCTTTTGCTGATAATGGGCTCCATATAACTAGTGTTTAGTGATATCACTGGGAGATAACTCTTGTTACTAAAGGCAGATAACTAGATCAAATATTTGTACATACTAAGATATATAGAAATACTTTCAAATACACACAAACATACACATACACAGAGACCACCATAGGCACTTGTTTTTGACTTAGTAATGTCATGTTCTAAATTTATAAAATCAATTATTTTATTTTATTTTATTTTATTTTATTTTTATTTATATTTATATTTTTATTTATATTTATATTTTTTCCAGCCTCACATGATTCCTACGTTCACATTGGTGTCCAGCAGACAGCTGCCCGTGGGTCATTCCGATGGTCAGATGGTTCCTTAGCAACCCATCTCCCTAGCAACATGGAACAGCCAGTGAACCCAAATTATCCCCTGTGTGTTGTTTTAAAGCAGTCATCGTGGAATTACGTTGGTGTTGCCTGTGGCTATGCAGTAGGAGCTTTGTGTGAACGAGCACCACGATGTGAGTAAAATGTCTTAGTTAGTTTAGTGTAACTCATTACATTTTAGTAATACAGTTTAGTTTGTAAGAAACAAATAATTACGTCGTTTATTCTACTTGTAAAAGTAACTGCAATGTTTTAGATGTGGCAAGGAAGCAGCTTTCCAGTGGAACAGAGAGTCCAGTGTACAACTACTCATCCATCCAGACCCAGCACAAACTCACTGATCCCGATGGAATCGTGGAGGGCATGGCCAACTTCACACAGGACTTCGCAGTTGCCTGGTTCACAGACGAGTGTCTGTCACATCTGTTGTTCTGTCACAACGGCTGGTCTGTCAGTGTGTGGTTGTTTGTGTACACCCCGGTCAGCAAGCTGACCAGAGAGACTCTGCTGTCCACTCAGGTTGACAGGACGCAGTTCGGACTGACAGTGTACGGACAACGGACACTGGGGTCAGATCACACAGTGACTGTCGTCGTAAACAACTGCAGCATGGAGAGCAGCTTCGTTTTCAAAATCTCAACGTTTTCCTGGACCCACGTCTACATCGGTGTCGACAAAAACATGAACGTCGACGTGTTTGTCAACGGCAGAAACAACACCTTCGTGACAACGTCGGTTACTAACACAACGTGCTCTGTCCCCCACCTCGGCTCCACCCTCCCACTCAGTGTGGGTGCAATGCATGATGGGTCAGAGGAGATGTCAGCGTTCATTGATGAACTGGAGATATTTGAGTTCACCCTGGCTGACCCAGTGAATGAGCTGATGAACAGTGAGTGTGAAACTGTGTACAGTTGTTTTACAACTAATAACTGACTTCTTCTTCATATACACCACTGATGTTTCTCTATTTCATTTACCAGTCATTCAGTACCAGTACTGATAGTACAGCTTTACAGTAGTTAAATTTTTTTTTTTTATTATGAAAATACCAACAATAGTGGTATTACCTTAGTTTGACAAATGTACAGAAATACTTTATATATCAAACAAAATCTGTGACACGTCCTCTAGATAATGTAAGAATATTCTAATATTCAGTGGATATTCTGTGAAAAAAAAGTTGAATAATTAGCTTAAAAAAAAATTAAAAAAAAAAAAAAAATCATTTTCTCACAAGTCCAGTTATTGTTACTAAATTAATTTCATACTTTACCATTCTAACTACAGCTCTGTTACTAACATATCAAAGAATGTCTTTTTAAAAAATAATATAACCAAAGCTGGATTCTCTTTCACACTGTTAAAACAAAATGATATTTAACAGTTTTAACAATTATTTAACTATAATTAAAAAGCAGTTATTTACAGTTCTAAGCTGGTGTAAAACGTGTGTTTAAAACATTCACTGTTACAGAGTCCCAGCTGCTGACAAAGACTGTTGAACAAAACTTTGACTGGACAGAAGATCTGCTGCTACAAGCCTCCGTTCAGCGTCTGCCCGGTTACCTAGGTTACGGCGTCTTCACAGACGGAAGTGCGGACAGCTACACGACACTAATCGGACAGTCTGCGTTTGACTGCTTCGGCTCTGTTGACATGTGTGACAACGGCTTCACGCTGACAATCTGGCTGAAACCGGCCACAGACGACCAGTCGACAGACTGCGGAGTGTTCTCACTGTCCAACTCACACAGAGGAGTCCTCGTGAAGTCCGAGTCCTCCTCCTACTGGCTTGTGGTCAGAAACAACGTCACACAGTCGGTCAGCAGGTTCAGTCTCCCGCCTCACTGCTGGTCGCAGCTGCTAGTCACCTGGGACACTGACTCAGTGTCACTCTACGTGAACGGCGACCACGTTGATGTCACGTCTACCACAGCGCTGTCTGGGTCGACATACCCCGTTGTGCAGGCGTACTTTGGCAAGGTTGATGACGATGATGCAGCAACGTCAGTGAAAGGTTTCTCAGGAGGAATTGATGAGATGTTCTTCTGGCAGGAATCTGTACAAGCAGATGAAGCCTTTGAAATCTACTGTAAGTAACACACTGAACTGCTTGTGACAGATACTGAGAATACTGCTGATATAGTACTGTTTTATATTATTATTATTATTATTATTATTATTATTATTAAAATTACTATTATTATTATTACTAATACTATTAATATTACTATTACTACTGCTACTATTCAAATTATTATTATTATTAAAATTACTCTTTATTACTATCATCATCATCATCATCATCATCATCACCATTATTAAAATTATTGTTATTGTTGTTGTTGTTGTCGTTGTCATGAGAAAAATAAATTCAAATATGAAAGAGAGAGACATGAAAATGACATAACCGAGAAAATGAAAGAGCACAAACTAAATAACTGTAGCTATTTTAACTTTTTAACTTCTTACAGGGAAGTCTGTGTATGTTGAACGTCCTCACCACTGGACTTTAGACACACCACCACCATCAGCACTGCAGAGATTTGGCAACGTGGTTGACGGTGTAGCTGGACCTGTGTCTAACGCGTGGAGTTTCTCCAGTCACTTCCAGTGTGTCAACCTTACATCACAACTACACACAGACGACTGCTACGTCAACATCAACACCTGTCTGCACGGCTTCACCATCAGCTTCATGTTTAACTTCCTCAGCCTCAACGACACAAATCAGACCATTCTTGTGTTAGGAGGAGATAACGCTAATGAACAGGGCTTGTATATAGAGGTTGCTCCTAGCAACATGACAATGCCGTTTCGCCGTTACTTCCATGTTGGTCACAGAACATCTGACAAAGAGTATTCAGTTTGGTTTAATCTTCAGTACCACGTGTGGACTCACATTATTGTGAGTTTCTACTCACGGTTTGGACTCACAGTTATGGTTGACGGGACAAAAGCAGGTCACTCTGCTGGACGACCTAGAATTGACACCGCAGCAGCCTCACTTCAGCCCAGCTTTCTGATTGGCTGCAGCAGTGATGATGTCATCACATATCCCAGTTTTCTCTTGGATGAAATTCACTTGTGGGACAAAGCCTGGGTGAACAGCAAGAACAACTCTCTGAAAGGTAAACACACAGACAGACAGAAAGACATACAGATAGAAGGACAGACAGATACAGATATAGATAGATAGATAGGTACAGATATAGATAGATAGAAAGATAGCTAGATAGATAGATAGATAGATAGATAGATAAAGATATAGATGTAGATAGATAGATGGATGGATCAGTATCTGTGTTTGTGTGTGTGTGTCTGTATATGTACACACATTATTAGCCACACACACGCACACACACACACACACACACACACACACATGCACACACTCATATTAGAAATACAAATATGTAGTATAAATAAATGTAACCATGAAGTCTACTACTTCTTTAAACAAATGTTTTATATCAAACAACCGGATGACTGAAAATCAAACAGTCTGCTTTGACAATATTTTAATTTTTTTTTTTTAACTTTTTCAGTTGAAGAGTGGATGCACTACATCCACAAGTCAGTTATCTCCCCTGAACCGCTTGACTCAGTTGCTGATGTTTATTTGTCATCCTGTCATGACTCGTGCACCAACAACAGCAACCTCTGCAACAGCTTCTCCTACTGCTCGCATCGTCAACGTGGCCTGTGCAGTCACTATGGCATCATCGTGAACTCCAGCACCCAGCTGACTGACAACAACACGTGTGACAGTTTTGTAAAGCTACCTCTTCCACTGTTGGGTAAGTCTCTGTTTTAAACTGTTTTTCTGATAAAGTTTTCAGTATTTCTGCAGTGACCTCCACTTCTCAAACAATCTTCTGTGAAATAATTGTAACATAAACTTAGCTGACTGTAACGTATACTCAAATAGTTAAAATCTGTTTGGAAATATTTGCTCTTAAAATTGTAAATTATCCAAAAATACTCTTTAACTGTTGTTTTTGTTTTGTTTGTTTTTTCAGATTATTTTGTGAACTGTTTCTCTAGCAGTTCAAATGTGCCTAACATCAGTGACACTGCTCAGGTGACAAATGCAGATGAGTGCAGAGTTTTCTGTAGCAAAAACTCTCACAAGTTTGCTGGTATCCATAGCAACACTTCCTGTCTGTGTTCAGATGATGAGTGGACAACCAGTGTTTCCATGACGATGTGTAACATCACCTGTAACACTGGTCAGCCGGTGTCCTGTGGTGGAAGCGAGGCTACTGCAGTTTACATCACTAACAATCTAACACCTTTTGTTAACCCTCAGGTCACTCTGACCTGGCTAAACGTTACGGTTGATCCGGGAATAATCATTGAGGTGAATCAGACAGTTTTGTTGCAAATGGCTGTTGCCAATGGGACAGAAGCTGGCTTCAAAATCTCTACAGGAGAGGAAGTAATGTACACAGCTTTCTCAAACCGAAGTTTCTCCTACAGTCAGCCAGGGAGGTTTGATCTCAGTGTCCGGGGCCTCAATGAGATCAGTTACCATGACTACCACACGTACATGTATGTGTTTCTCAGAATAGAAGACATGCTCATCCCAGTTACCTCCCCTGCCAACACCAGCACTCCCGTTGACCTCATTTTCAAAGCCCAGGGTGGGACAAACATTACGTGTGATGTTGAGTTTGGTGATGGCAGGAAGGACAGCAAGTTCAAGTTGAGCAGTTATTTCTTTTTTGTTTTTACTGTCACTTACAGTGAGCCAAAAGTGTATATTTTCAACATCTTCTGTCACAACAACATTTCTTCAGTGTCAAGTCAAAAATATGTGACTGTTCAAGATCCCATCGTCATGGCTAACTTTACTGTGTCTGAAACTCAGACATATCCCCAGGATGTTGTAGTTGCATGGACACTGTCGCAGGGCACCGCTGTGTCGTTTTATCTCAGTTTGAATGGATCAGCTACTCACAGTGAAGAGTACACACCTGGATCTCTGCACGGCTTCGCATCCATTCCTGTCAGTGTGTACAAGACAGTGGGAATTCACATCATCTCTCTGAAATCATCAAATCTTGTGTCATCAGACATCACCTCAAAGACAGTCAACATTCAGCAGCCAATACAACAAGTGACAGTCCACACCAATGCTACACACTACAACATCAGCACAGTGGTCATTTTTGAGGTGCTTATTTCCAGAGGATCTGACCTGAGTTTGTCACTGATGGTGGATTCCACGACAAACCTCACAAAGTACATCCCAGGTTTGACTTCAGACGGACACTTCGTCTTTGAACACATTTACACACAAGTTGGTGAATACGTTGTCAAGGCAACAGCGTCTAATATCCATGGCATCGTTTACAACATCACCACCATTTATGTAGAGGTTCCTGTGTCGAAGATAAAGTGTTCAGTTGAAGATTGTCCGAATCCTAACATCATGGAAAATGTCAATTGTTCTGTTACATCAGCGACACAGATCCCAACCAACGCTGTTGTAGATGTTGAGTTTGGTGATGGAAACACAGTACACGGTTCACCTCTCTCTCTGGCTTCCCTCACACAGACGTTTTCAAACAGATACTCAACTCACGGGTTTTACAATGTGTCAGTTCACATACGTAACAATGTGAGCAGTGTTTCCTTCACTTACTCTGTCCAGGTTGGTGGTCCTGTGACAAACTACACTGCAACAATAAACAGATGGTTCGTCCCTCACGGCTTTCCTCTCATCATCACTTCAGACATTTCGTTTGGTTCTCTGATATCTTACAGATACGACTTCGGTGACGGAACTCAGATAGTCCGACCTTCGACCTTTTCATTTCCCACTGGTACTGATGTTGTGGAGCACGTCTACGAGAAAACCGGCGAATACAACGTCACAGCTGGTGCTGAGAACAACTTCCTTTCCCTCAAACAGGTCACTCACAAGTTCTCAGTCCGAGTGCAGGAGAAGGTGTCAGGGTTAATTCTGACAGCGTTTTCTCCAGTGAGGACAAACACCAGCATGTACTTTGTGCTCAACACAGCTGTGCTCGGCACTGACGCTTGCTATCTGTGGAGGTTTGGTGATGGCTACTCCAAAGTGATCGGTGATTCATCTTGTGTGGACAGGCCAGAATACGCTTCACTGGACTTTGAAGAGATGACCACACAGCCGATGGTGGTGTATTACACCTACTGGCACGAGGGTGACTACAACGTGTCTGTGAACAGCTCCAATGACGTGTCCTGGGACTACACCTACTGGCCAATCTCAGCTCTCGACTTCATCTGTGTCGAGCCGCAGGTTGAGATCCTCGGTTTCACAAAGTCTCTCTCCAACATCGTTCCATTCCAGCGGTCTCATCGATTCCTCATCTCAGCAGACATTGACACTTCCTGCACTCCCCCAGTTGAAACAGTCTACTACTGGCAAATACATCGTCTTGACAACACCACCGTCACACCACCTGCAAATGGCTTGCCCTCCTTGCCTATTCCTTCCAACTATCTTGAATACGGCAAGTACAGGGTAAGCCTGAGAGTCTCCTATGCCACTGGATCCACTCTGAATGCTACAGACATGGTGTACATTGAGATCCAGTCATCCAGGCTGGTCTGCGAGATATCAGAAGGATATCTGCGGTCAGTTTACTACCTCGAGGACCTCATCATTGATGGGAGCAGGTCACACGATCCTGATGAAATGCAAGGCACAGCTTATGGCCTCACATACAAATGGTACTGTCACCTGCCCAACGAGTCACTTCCCATGGAGAACAGCCTGGTTTCAGACACACCCTCACAGCAGAGCACAGGCTGCTTTGGACAGGGGGTGGGCTTTGTTAGTGAGGGAACCAACAAACTGACAGTCTCACACTCACACCTGCTGCCAGACACTGAGTACATCTTCACCCTGCTTGTTTCCAAAGACTCTCGACACTCAGTGAAACAGCATCATGTCATTACAGTGAGCAGTCAGACAACTCACATTAGAATCAGGTGAGACTGAACTCCCACATTTAGTTCCTCTTCACAATAGTTTTATCAGTCAAACATGGAATGAATCTGAAGTTAGATTTATCATTAAAATTACAATTTTACTGATTGAGCAAGAAAATGTTTATTAGTTTTTGAGTTAAACAAATCCAGATGAAATACTGAGGCAAGAACAATAAAATATACAATTTCATTAATAATATTTTTGTTGCTGTACTAGGTGCTATCTTGTTCGTGTAGTTATATTCATTATGTTGTAGTCAATGACGATGTTATTTATGCTGATGTTGCAGTTGATATTCATTTTTGTTTGTTATAGATGGTGTTAATTATGTTGTTATAGAAAGTGTTGTATTGTTATAGACAGTGTTAATTGTGTTGTTATAGACAGTGTTAATTATGGTGTTATAGACAGTGTTAATTGTGTTGTTATAGACAGTGTTAACTCTGTTGTTGTAGACAGTGTTAATTATGGTGTTGCTGTTGTAGATGCGTGGACAACTGTGCTGTGAAGGTGACTCACACGAGGCCGGTGAGGTTTGAGAGTGAGTGTGTGGGGTGTGACGTTGCTACACGTAATTCACTCGACTATCACTGGCAGCTGTTTGAAATCACAGAGGAAAACAACTACACTGAGATCTCCACACTCTCCTCAAACAGCCTCACAGGTAACTGTTCTCTTTGTTTCTTTCTTTATTATATTATATTATGTCATATTATATTATATTATATTATATTGATTTATTTATTTATTTATAATTTTTTTTTTTATATTATCTTTTTTTATTATACTTTTTAGTTTTTGATTTTTATTCCTTTATTAACATTTCTACAAATTATACACAGTTATCACAGACTGTTTTGAAACCTTTGTTTGACATGTAATACTAATTAACTTTAAGAAACATGTTTATAAATTGTTGAAGTCTTAAAAAAACAAAACTGTGTGATATTTTCAGAGAGTGATCTGGAGGCCAAGGGAGGTAACTGTTTAATGCAGACAACTGATTTCTGCACTGTTAAATTTTCCGTGCTAACCTCAGTTGTTTTGACTTGTGCTTGTTTATCCACTGTTTGAAGTTGTTTGTTTTTAGTGCATATAAAAACCATGTACATTCCTGGCTTGCTTGTTTTATCACCATCTTAGTATGGTTCCCTTATTTGACCTTTGCCCTTTGTGTTTTCCTTACCCTGACAACCTGCTTTTTCGCTTAGCTTGACAGTGTGTGTTCCCTTTTCCCTGATAAAATGTTTCTCTGATTATTATATTCTTTATATATTCCATAACCCTGTTAATGTGTTTTTCCGTTAAATTTCATGTTTTCCTTTACCCTCATCGTGTGTTTTGTTTATGTTCATAAAGTGATTTCTCATACCTTGAGAAAGTATTCCATGCTACTTCATTTTCCCTGACTGAAATGAAATATTTGTTATCCTGGAAATGTGTGTCTGCTTACCCTGTATTTTAATTGTTTCCTCTGGTTTATCAAAGAACATTACCCTTTGTTGTATTCATCATTACCCTTAACTGTAATATCCAAACCCTGTGCATTTATTTGTGTTAATAACAAGTGACAGTGCATTATGTGTGTGTGTGTGTGTCTGTGTGTATGTGTGTGTATGTGTGTGTCTGTGTGTGTCTGTGTGTGTGTGAGTGTGTGTGTGTATATATATGAAACACTTAATCCATGTTTGCTTAGTCTATACAGGAATAATTCTGCTGCTGCCACAACAAATGTGCTTGTACATTTTTGTTACGCAGCTTACACTTAATTAAGTAATGACTTTAATCAGTGACTGATTCAATTTATTTTATATTAATTTCTGTTTTTATTAATTTTCTGATATTTAAAGAATTAAATTAAATTATAGATTTAACTTTACAATGAAGATGTTTTCTTTATTTTTTATTTTATTTGGCATGGGTCTTTCTTTTTTCTTCGTTATTATTTTTAAAATGCATTATTATTATTTCAACTATTATTACTGCTGTTATTATCATTGTTATTATTATCATTATTACTGTTATTATCATTATTGTTGTTATTATCATTATTATTTCTATTACTATTATAATTATTACTATTTTTATTATTATTATAATTATTGCTGTTATTATTTGTTTTACTAAATAAATAATTTGACACAGGTGTGAACAGCCCCTACCTGGCTATAGGTGGTGACGTGATGGGTGCAGGCAGACACTATCGTCTGCGCCTGACAGCGGGGTCAGGTGTCACAGAGAAAGACTTCCACACCAACTATCCCCCCTACGCCGGCAGGTGTTCTGTGAATCGTCAGCTGGGTAAACAACTCACTGTTTTATATTTATGTATCTCAGAGTTCTTTTCTTCAGGATTAAAGTTCACTGTTATTTGTTTTGATTGTTAAAGTCAAAAACATTATACAGTAGAGTTATAGTTTTGGGTTTATGATTTTGCAAATGCCGAGTGGCAGTGGATCAATTGATCTTTATTTTGAAATGTTTGTGTGTGTGTGTGTGTGTGTGTGTGAGTGTGCACACTCATGAGTATGTAGGTAGATAGGTAGGTATGTACATACACACATATCTTTGAATAAATTTATGTCTCTCTGGATATTTTCTTGAATCAAAACTTAAAAACTATTTTATTTTCTCAAACTGTTTTTATTTTACTAAAAGTTTCTACATCACATGTTTTTGTGTTTTTTATTCTATTTTTAATCATACATGTATAAATGTTTTTCTTCAGAACATGTTTTTATTTTTTACCGATATGTGCAGGAATGTTTTTGTTTTTATTACACAGGAATGGCGTATCTGACAAAGTTCAGGGTGTCGTGCAGTGGTTGGCTGGACGAAGATGACAGACAGACGCCCAGTGTGACAGAGGACACTCTCTACATCAGCGCTCTCACCTACACCTTCTCCTACCAGCCTCGCCACGCCAACTCCTGTCAGCACGTCTTTTACCAAGTCACCGGCAAAGACGTCGCAACACCCGAAGTCATCCTCAGACCTGGCCACGACGACTACAACAACATCATTGACATCTTCATCACCATCACAGACAAGCTTGGACTGTCCACTGTGACAAACCTCACTGTCAGGGTACTGCATGGTTTTCTTACTGTTAAAACAAGTACTACTACTACTACTACAACTACAAATTGTACTATCACTACTACAACTATTTTACCATCATCATTATTATTGTTGTTGCTATTATTATTGTTCACGTCACTGTTGTTGTTGTTATTTACATTATCATCATCATCATCATCATCGTCATTATCATTATTATTATTTTTGTTATTATTATTATTATATTTATTACTATTGTTATTATTATTACTATTTTTATATTTTTTACTATTATTATTACTATTACTTTTATTACTATTGTTGTTACTATTGTATTTATTACTGTTGTTATTACTATTATTACTACTATTGTTATTACTATTATATTTACTACCATTGTTATTACTATTGTCATTACTGTTATATTTATGGTTACTACTACTGTACAGGTGGTATCAGACCCGGAAGGCAGTTTTCTCAAGGTGTACACAGCTGACCAGTACGAGAGATTCAAGTCAGAGAAGGACGTCACAGCTCTGCTCACAATCAACATGGGACTCATAGAACAGCTCAATGAGGTAACTCAGAGTTGTATCTCTTACATAGACATACTCAGAGCTGTCTCACTTACATAAACATACTCAGAGTTGTCTCTCTTACATAAACATACTCAGAGTTGTCTCACTTACATAAACATACTCAGAGTTGTCTCACTTACATAAACATACTCAGAGTTGTCTCACTTACATAAACATACTCAGAGTTGTCTCACTTACATAAACATACTCAGTTGTCTCACTTACATAGACATAATCAAAGCTGTCTCACTTACATAAACATACTCAGAGTTGTCTCACTTACATAAACATACTCAGAATTGTCTCACTTACATAGATATACTCAGATATATCTCACTTACATAAACATACTCAGAGTTATCTCTCTTACATAGATAACATACTCAGAGTTGTCTCACTTACATAAACATACTCAAAGTTGTCTCACTTACATAGGTAACATATTCAGAGTTATCTCACTTACATAAACATACCCAGAGTTGTCTCACTTACATATACTCAGAGTTGTCTCACTTACATAAACATACTCAGAGTTATCTCACTTACATAAACATACTCAGATATATCTCACTTACATAAACACACTGCAAATATTACACACATAAACCTTCATTTATTTACAGAAAACATTAAAAACTAATTTTTATATACATGAAATTATTAACATATTTATAGAAAACTTTGTAAATGTTACTAAGACTTGTTATATACATGAAAAACACTGGAGGTGTGTTAAGTAGAGAGAAGCAGAGTATTAGTACTTACATAGACAATCAGTGAATTTAATATTTACTTTTTTGTGTTACAGGTCTCTAGTTCATCTTCTTCTGATATAACAAAGGTAAGTAACTGTTAATTACAGGTAATAATTTATATGAACTGTTCCATTTTGATTTGTTGCTAATATTTATTTTAATTTTTTTAATTATTTATTTATTTATTTGTTTAATATTTATTAGTGGATTTTTTTAGTGTTAGTATTAGTTTGTTTATACGTTATTTTATTTATTTATTTATTTTTATTTTTTAATTTTATTTATTTATTCACACATTATTTTATTTATTTATTTATTTATTTATTTATTTATTGTTGCAGATAGCAAACAAATCTACAACCGATCTAAGCCAGGTATTGAACATGAATGTAACTTGATTTAGTTCACTAGATTGTAGCTAGTTTATTTAACTAGACAGTAGCTAGTGTTCATTAGACTAGACTGTAATTAGAAATTATTTCACTAGACAGTGTCTAATATTTTCACTAGTAACCAGTGTGTATTCTAATGGCTAGGTTGTATCTAGATTTTACTTGACTAGACTGCAGCTAGTTTAGTTCACTAGACTATAAACAGAATTCATTTAACCAAATTACACTCACACTTTATTTCACTAGTCTGTAACTATAGGTTACTCCACTAGACAGTATCTAGCTATTTCACTAGACTGTAATGATGTTCTTTCAACATATAGTATCTCATTATTTCACTAGACTAGAGATTATTTCATTACATAGTATCTAATTCTCTTAGGACTGACATTTCATTTTGTTTCACTAGATTGCAACTAGAATTTATTTCACTAGATTATGAAACTAGATTGAATTACATTCTTACTAGAATGTATTATATTATACCAAACTAAATTGTAACAATACAAGACTAAACTAGATTGCTATTACACTTATCTAGACTATGCTAAACTAGATTTACTTATTGTAAACCAGACTACTAATTAATGTGCACTGTAAGTGTACTATACTAAATTATAACTATACTGGATTGCATCTACACTAAACTCTATAACCATAACACACTAGACTCAAAGTGTACAAACTAGATTGCACCTGTACTGTACTAGATAGTACCTGTACTATAATAAATTGTAATTGTACTATACTAGATTGTGTCTGTACTAGACTAGAGTGTACCTATGCTATACTAGACTGTGTCTGTACTAGAGTGTACCTATGCTATACTAGATTGTAGTTGTACTAGAGTGTACCTGTGCTACTGACGATGAGTTGTTTTCACAGATGAGGGGTGCAGTGATATCTCACGTAGCTGACCACTCTGACTGGATCGAGAGTCCCGCACACGTAGAACTGCTCGTCGACTTCGCCAGCAACGCCCTGCAACAGCCTCAGCTGCTTGGAACAACCGCAATGGTACAACAACTACTACTACACCAAGTAGTGAACTGTGTGTGTGTGTGTGTGTGTGTGTGTACAGAATGTATGTGTAATTTGTGTTTCATGTTTGTGTGTAGAAAATGTGTAAATGATGTAATACTGAAAGGTTTACATTTTTAAGATAATGATTTCAGAAGTAATGTTACTGTTTCTGCTGTTGTTGTTGATGTTTGATGTTAGTCATTACTGTTCTTGTTTTTTGTTTGTTTCTATGTTTATTTATTTATTTATTTATTTATTTTTACTATTTCAGAAAGACTTGACAAGAATCTATGAAAATCTGATGCAGTCGCTGGACAGAATTTTTGCTGAATCAACTGATTCTGTTCGTTTACATTCTGTTGCTGAACGTATGTCAGAAAATTAATATATGTATCATTATCTACCTGTCTGTCTATCTGTCTATCTGTCTATATAGTTATATTTCATTTTATATTCTCATTTATTCGTTTTATTTAGAATTATCTTCATCATTAATTTTGTTTCGTTTCTATTTTCTTTTGTTATTCATGGATTTTTTGTTGTTTTTGTTTTAATGTTATATCTTGTATTTATTCTTTTTAAAACATTTTATTTCATTATTTTTATTATTTATTTATTTTCAAATATTTTATTTCTTGAATTTGTTCTTTGTTAATATTTTTTTTTTTTTTTTTTTTTTATTTATTTATTTTTTTTTTTTATTATTTATTTAATTTTTTTTCATCTTTTTATTTTTTTTTTTTTTCAGAACTGATGAGGGGACTGGTTGACTTGTTGCTGCTGTCCAAACATTCACCATCTTGTCTCTCCAACTGTGACAGCAGCAGACAGCTTGTTAGTGTCTGTTTATATCTTTATATCCCTTTTTATCTTTTATCTAAGTTTATCTTCATATCTGTTTTTATCTTTATGTCTTATTTTATCTTCATATCTGTTTTTATCTTTATGTCTTATTTTATCTTCATATCTGTTTTTATCTTTTTATCTTATTTTATCTCTTTATGTGTTTTTATCTTTTTATATAATTTTATTTTATATCCACTTTTATCTTTATACATAATTTATTTTTTTTATCAATTTTTATCTTATATCTGATTTTATCTATGTCTGTGGTTTTATCTTCAATATTTTTATCTGTTTTCATCTTCAGTATTTGAATGTGTATTTATCTTAAAATTCATTATCATTAATATTATTGTTATTATTATTATTATTAGTAGTAGTAGTAGTAGTACTGTTACTATTATTATTATTATTATTATTATTATTATTATTATTATTATCATTATTATTACTGTTATTTTTATTATTTAGTAATTCTGTTTTTTGATCAGAGTTTACGGGTGTTGTCTGTGTTTCATGACCGCTCCACCCTGGTGCAGATGTTGTTGAAGGGGTATGTACCAGGAGAAGAGCCGGTAGAGATCCACGCTGCAGGGAACAGACTCAACTACTTCGTCACACGCATGGACGTCACCACGCTGTCAGGCTCAGTGATCACAGTGAAAGGCCAACAGCTAGTCCAGATCCCAGACCTGTCCAGCTTTCTCAGCTTTCAAAGCAACATCACAGACGTAGATGTTGAGGTAATTGTAGTTGTCTCCCTTAGTTAACTCAGTTTTCAAAATAACATCACAGACATAGATGTTGAGGTAATTGTAGTTGTCTCCCTTAGTTAACTCAGTTTTCAAAACAACATCACAGACGTAGATGTTGAGGTAATTGTAGTTGTCTTCCTTAGTTATCTCAGTTTTCAAAATATCACAGATGTAGATGTTGAGGTAATTGTAGTTGTCTCCCTTAGTTAACTCAGTTTTCAAAACAACATCACAGATGTTGATAGTGAGGTAATTGTAGTTGTCTCCCTTAGTTAACTCTGTTTTCAAAATATCACAGATGCAGATGTTGAGGTAACTGTAGTTGTCTCCCTTAGTTAACTCTGTTTTGAAAACAATATCAGAAACGTAGATGTTGAGGTAATTGTAGTTGTCTCCCTTAGTGATTTAAAAATCGTTAAAGCGATTTAGATTTTGAGTAGTTTCATGGGGATGTATCTATTTTTATATACATAGACAGTAATATTACTGAACATGAAAAAGGTCACTGTATACTGAATGTTTGTTTTAAATATTGTTTAAACAAAGAAACTATTGTGTGTTTCTCAGGTGATAGAATCAGAGAACCTGGAAGTTGATGACAAATCCAGACAGCAGATCGACACTCGCACAACATCACTGACTCTGTACAACAAGGGCAGACAACTCCAGCTGTCGGGTTTGCCGCAGCCAATCAGGGTGTTTGTCAACTCTCCAGCAGAAGTGACCACTGTCCAAGCTGATATGTCCAGAAACAGAACGTACGACTTGTTTTACATCAAGGTGGTCATTGACAAACTTACTTCTGTTGTTGTGGTCAAATTTTCACCTGAAGAGAAAAGTCTACCTGCACAAAAGTCTACAAACACTGCACAAGACAGCTCTACTCAGCAGAAAAACTCTACTGCACAACAAACTATCTCTGAACCAAAAAGCAGTGCCACAAAAACAGCCATCACTGACCCACAAACTACTACAGCTCCAGCAAAAGGTTCAGCAACTCTTTCAAGAACGAAACGAAGTATCCAGACAGCAGAAAGACAGACGTCTAAGAGAGTGAAAAGATTGGCAATCATGTCTGATTTGTCTGCTGACATCCAGTCACAGACACAACCTGTCCTGCCTGAAAACATCAGCGACGTCAGCCACGACAGCGTCGTTTCATTTACCTACTTCATCTCGTACAACGCCCTGCCAACCAACGAATCACATGACTTAAAAGGACAACTGCCAGTGACTGTCTCTTCTGTTGTCAATGTTGATGTTGATGATGATGACGTGTGGACGTTCAGACTGGCGTTGTCTGATTTCTCCAACATCACTCGACCTTCTCTTGACAACACCGAGGAAGATGCTGTTTACATCGGCATCATGCCAGACTATAGTGAGTGGAGACTGAACAATAGTGACTTCTATCACACAACTATTTAATTTTCATTTATTCAGACTATTCCTGCAAAAAAAGCTGTTATGTAAATGTACCACAGTGACACAGTCAGTTTACAAAATGTAGTAATTCAGCTTAAATATAGAAATCAACCAATTCAGTGTTCACAACATTTCTTAAATACTTTAGATAACTGAAATATATTTCACAGTCTCTCAAAAGGAAAACCAGATCTGATACTGAGTATCTAAACTCTGTGAGATAATAAATACAGAAAAGATGAATTCACAAATACAACATTGTTGATTTGAAAATCCAAATAAATAATAATAAAAAATACTGATATCTATTATTAAAAAAAAAAAAAAAAAAAAAGTTTTCTTCATAAAGTCATTACATCTAACAAAAAATATAGTATATGGTATAAACATTAGATTTTTGGAGGATAAATTATTAAATATTTAAGCTATTACTATATTCTGCTAAAAGAGCTAAAGGAGAATTTTAAAATTTATTTTTATACTGTTCTGGTTAATATTTGATATCTGAAAAAAAAAAAAAAAAAGATATAGGTCAGATCTTTACATTGAGAATGATCATTAAATACAAATTATTATGCCGTTTTTAAAACAAATTTTTTTTCTCTCCAGATATCTCAGAGTTGTCTCCCCTGGTGAACATCTCTATGTTTACTGCAGGATGTTACTACTGGGATGAAGAGACTCGCGAGTGGTCACATCATGGAGTAACGGTCAGTGACAGATACTTTCATATAAGTGTTTTATAACTGTACCTTCTTTCTGTGCCTTAAATTAATGTGCCTTAAGCGAAAGACCAATCATTGTGCCTTGTATAAATATCCCAATTCCAGTAGTATTTTAATTATCACTGTGCCTCGTGTGAAAGCGTCTTCATTGTGTAGATCTCATATCATTGTGCCTTGGATGAGAGTCTAATTGTTGTGCATTTGGTGAGCATTCTGCCATTGTGACCTTGGCAACATCCTGTTTTTAATGTGCCTTATGAAAGCATTTTATCTTTGTGCCAGACAATCTAGTTATGAGTACACGTGCTGCCTGTTTGACAGAGTTGAGAGTTCTGTAAATGAGTTGTTTATTATTGCGTCTCAGTTTACTACTACTACTACTGCTACTACACAACTGCTACTACATCCCTGCTGCTACTGCAGCCATTATCACTGTTACTATTACTATACCATTACTGCTATAACTACTACTGCTTCAGTATTGCTGCTATTACTACTACACTACTCCTACTTATGTTAAGTACCATATAAATATATCTTCTTATTACAGTTTTATTTATTTATTTATTTATCATATTATATATATATATTTTAATTTGTTTTGTTTTATTTTATTCATTAATTCATTCACTCATTCATTATACAAATAAGATGTATTGTACAAATTTTTGCAGTTTGGTCCACAAACAACATTTGACAAAGCTGAATGTCTGGTCACTCACGTTACTAACTTTGGTGCCAGTTTCTTTGTGCCCCCAAACACCATCAACTTCAACACCGTCTTTGACAAGTTTGCCAACCTCAGCGACAACGCTGCAGTGTTCTCCACCGTCATCGTTGTCCTGTGCCTCTACATCATCTTGTTGTTTGTTATGAGACGACTAGACAAAAAAGACATAACTAAAGTAAGTGTAGACAAAACTAGACACTCTGTGTTTGTGTGTGTGATTATATTCGTCTGGAACAAGTAATAATACTGATAATGATGATGATTTGAATGATACCAGTAATAATAATAATAATAATAATAATAATAATAATAATAATAATAATAATAATAATAATAATAATAATGATAAATAATAATAAAAATATATAGATTTAACTATAATAATCATACTAATAAAAACAAAAGTAATACCAATTAATAATAATAGTAACAATATAATAGCATTGACAGCAACCATAATAATAATAATAATACTAACAATAATAATCATAGTAATAATAACAATAATAATAATAATAAATAAAAAATAATAATAATAATAATAACAACAACAACAACAACAACAACAATAATAACAATAATAATAATAATAATAATAATAATAATAATAATAATAATAGTAACAATAGTAACAATCAGAAGAGTGATAAGAATAACATCAGAACAACGTAAGTGACGAGACTACAAATGTGTGTGAAGGTTTTTGTTGGTGGATGTTTTGTGTACAAACACGACTTTATTTCAGTGGTGCGTGATGCCGCTGCTGGACAACCTGCCCACCGACGTCTACCACTACCAGGTGACAGTTTTCACCGGACTCGGGCGAACCTGCGGAACAAAGTCTCGCGTCTACGTGGTCCTCGGAGGAGAGCAGGAAGACTCGGAAATACGATGTCTGCTTGACGAGAAAAACAGAGTAAGTGTTTAAATACTGAATAACAATTATTTAATAATATAAGTACTGACAGTGTGTAATGTAAATATAAATAATTAATAATATAAATATTGACGGTGCTGTTGTTGTTGCTGTTGTAGGAATTCTCTAGGGGAAGTGTCAACAGCTACATTCTCAGTGTCCCAGCGTCACTTGGTCCTCTCGTGTTTCTCAGAATCTGGCACGACAACTCCGGCAACGGCGTCAATGCTGACTGGTACCTCAACGTCGTTGTTGTCAAGGATATCCAGACTGATGAGAGGTAGTTGTTGTTAGAGTTGTTTTGTATGTGAGTGTCTGACTCGTATCTGAAGGTAAACACTTACTTACAGACACACACACAAACATACAAACATACATACAAACATACATACATACATACATACATACGTATGTGCAGATATTTATTTATTTATTTGTTTACAGCTACGTGTTTCTGTGTGACCGCTGGTTAGCGCTGGACAAGGACGATGGTCAGATAGAGAGGTTTCTCGCTGTGGCTACTAAGGAAGAACTGGAAGCTTTCTCTCACCTGGTCATGTTCAAAAGCAAACAGGACTTGACCGATGGTCACATCTGGTTCTCCCTCCTCTCCCGTCCAACCAAGAGCAACTTCACCCGAGTCCAGCGTCTGTCGTGCTGTGTGTCTCTCCTCTTCACCACAATGATCGGCAACGCGATGTGGTACCGGACAACAGACAGCTTGCAGAACACCCAGGACGTCCATCTCGGTCCATTTACATTTTCTCCGCAGGAACTGACCACTAGCATCATGATGAGTCTGCTGGTGGTACCGGTCAACCTGGTCATTGTCACTCTCTTCAGAAAGGCTTCACCAAGGAAGACAGTGAGAACTGTTGTTTCACCAGCAGAGAACATTCCCAGCTCGCCTGTCACTGCAGAGATGGCTGCTAGGAAACAGGAAGAAAGGGCAGTAACTCCGAGTGGAATTTTCACAATAGAAAAGCCTCTCTCTGACTCTGAGGCTGGCGCGGTGAGCATTGAGAGTAAATCGAGAGAGAAGAAGAAGAAGAACGTTTTCATGTTTCCTCACTGGGTTGTGTACATTGCCTGGTTTCTGCTCGTTGTGTCCATTCTTGTGCCTGCCTTTTTCACCATCCTCTACAGCATGGAGTGGGGTTACAACAAGTCATCAAAATGGCTGACTGCGTTCTTCCTCGGATTCCTGCAGTCCGTTCTCCTCGTACAACCCATCAAGGTGAACTTCAAATAAACCAAGAATACAATTAACTTTATACTCCAATAATAATTTTAATATTTTTTATTTTTATTTTTTTTTAAATTTATTTATTTATTTATTTATTTATTTATTTATTTATTTATTTATTTATTTATTTATTTATTTATTTATTTATTATTATTATTTTTATGTTTTATTTTTTACTTTACTTTGTTCTATTTTTCCAGTAATTTAATTATGCCTTGATTTTGTGACAATGGTTAACTTTACTTTGCTAAATTTCACATTTTTCTTTAATATACTCATTTACTGCAATGGATCTTTTATAACTATAAACCCATAAACATAAAAAACAAATATTATATATAATTAGAAAAAACGGTCATGAGATAGTGTCTAGAATGGGAAATGCTGACTAAACGTCCAGGAGGATTGATCCTTTCTCCTTCAGATCACTGTTCTAACCACTAAGCCATGGGATCAGTGGCAATCTGAAACTATTGCAGCAGTGATTATTGTTGGTTTAGTGATAGTCCTTGTATTGACATATATATATATATATATATATAACTTTTCAGATTCTAGCTGTAGCTGTTGTGCTAACGCTGATATTTCACAAAGCAGACCACGGTGACGAACAAACCACTGGACTAACAAAAGAAGACATCGTAGCTGCCGTTCACAAAAGTGTACAACCACGTCAACACATGGGCTACATTCATGCAGTGAAAGCAGGTAAACACAACAGTTACCATACAAATTTTTTTTGTACAGTACAAGTCTTTTTAAATTGTTTACTACTACTACTACTACTACTACTACTATTACATAACCATCATCATCATTAGTGTTATATCATTGTTATTATATATTTATTCTCTTTTTGTTTATGTTTATTTATTTAGCATTTATTATCATACTATCTATTTCAAAAGTTATATTGTCAAAAACATTTGACAAGTATTCTTGAACTGAAAAAATTAAAATGAATAATATAATAAATTAGTTTTTAAAATACAGGCTATCGGTGTACTAAAGTGTGTTTCAGTTTATACCTGATATATAATCCATTTTTTTTTTCTTCTGAAAAGAATATTTATTTTTATTAAAACGTTTTTTGATTAAAGAAAACGTTAATATTCTTCAGATATTTTGTCTTTATTTTTATAGCTTTTTTAAACATTTATATTTGTAAAAAGTTATATTCATTATTGTCATACTGTTGTCATAAATTAATATACAACAAATGCTTATGCTGTGTTATTTTTGTCTTCTGTTCTTTATTAATAATAAAGTATGAGTATGTAAATGTTTGTTTTTCAGCTCACAGGAGACCCTATGTAGAAAATGCCCCGGATGTGAAAAGTGTCAACGAAGCTCGTGAGTACAGAAAGAAGCAGAACAGACTGGTGGCCATTGTTAAAGAAATCGGAGCCTACGTGCTCTACCTCGCAGTGATTGCTGTCATCTGCTTTGAAAGCAGGGACACGAAATCCTTTCAGATGGCAGAGAACATGAAAAACATGTTTGTCAGGAAAATTGATATGGTGAACATGAAAGGTTTTCAGGAGGTGAGTGTCAGCTGTACACACAATTTACGTAGAAGTTTGACTGCAAAACTGTGTTGATGTGTAAATGTACAGCCGTATATGGAAGGTTACCATTTCTGTATCAAATATTATTACTACTAGAATTAATAATAGTAGAAAAAGTGATAGCATATGTTAAAAATAACAATATAATTGTAGTAGTAGTAGTAGAAAACTGTTCTTATGGTGGTAATAATGGTGATAATCAATAATAGTAGTAACAGAAAATGCAGCATAATAATAATAACAATAGCAATAATAATAATAATGATAATAACAGAAAATACATAATAATAATAATAATAATAATAATAATAATAAATACAAATAAATAAATAACAACAACAACAATAACAATAATAATAATAACAAAACCATATAATAATAATAATAAAAGTAATAATAATAATAAGATATTTTCGCTGTAAATTCCACTGCAAGGAATAATTAACATATTTTACAATTTTCAGATTGATTCACTTGACACGTTCTGGAACTGGACAACAGAAAGGTTGCTACCAAACCTGTACGTACAGACATTCTACAACAACCAGACAGTGCCCAGCAGAGACACGATGTTTCTGTCCGATCTTGTACACTACAGACTGGGACAGCCCCGACTACGACAACACAGGGTTCTGAAAGGTAATCACAAAATTACAACATGAATCTTTATAATTTTAGTTATATATTTTGTTTAAAAAATTTTAACATTTTACTTGAAAATTAATTAATTAATATTTTTCAACAAATTTTATTGTCTGATTGCTGATAATATATATGTTTATAATTACTAATATTCTTACAGATACCTGCAAAGTGCCTCGTCCATTTTCCACTCTGATAAAACACTGTTTTGCTAACTATGGACTGTCCACATACGACAGCAAGAACTACGACGTTGGCTGGTTACCTTTCAACACATCATCATCATCATCATCATCATCAACGTCATCACCCGGTCCGTGGACCTACCAGACAGTGCTGGAGTTGTCAGGTGCTCCCACTGTTGGGACGTACGCGACGTACAGCGGTGGTGGTTACGTTGCCGACCTCGGTAACGACATCAACACCGCCCACAGAGTGATAGACGAACTGATGGACAGACACTGGTTGGACAGGCAGACGAGAGCTGTGTTTCTGGAAATCAACGTCTACAACCCGTTTGTCAATCTGTTCTGCGCTGTGTCACTCTTAATGGAGATTCCACCCTCCGGCAGCTCAATTCCGTTTTTCCAGATCTCGCCTCTTCGTCTGTACCGCTACGTGGGCCCCAGCGCCCTCTTCCTCATCGTTGTCGATCTCATATTTGCAGCTTTCACCGTCTACTTCATTGTGATGATCTACAAGGACATCAGGAAAGAGGGAAAAGCATATTTTAAGCAGTTCTGGAACTGCATTGAGGTTTTAAACATCATCACAGCCATTGTTCTGTGTGCGTTCTACGGAGTCCACCACATCATGACAAGTTTCGCTCTCAGTGACTTGGTAGACGAACCAGGTGGGTTGTTTTTGTTTCTCTTCCTGTGTCCATTTGTCTGTCTGTCTGTCTGTCAGTCTCTCATTATCTCACTCTCTCATTATAAATACATCATCAATTTTGAATGTTCTTTACAATAAGCTAAACTATTTCTTCAGCAGTCAATCAATCTAAAGTCAAAAAAAAAAAAAAAATTATCAGAGAACGAAATTGGTTCTGCATGTTGGTTTTATATAAAATTATTATAAAGTTAAAATTATTATAAAGTTAAAATTATTATAAAGTTCAAATTATTGTAAAGTTAAAATTATTATAAAGTTAAAATGTATATAGAGTCATTTTGAAATTTCAGGAAGTTTTATCAACCTGCAGCGCATCGTGCTGTGGGATGACGTGTTTTCGTTCACTCAGGGCTTCCTGCTTTTCTTCTCAACGCTCAAACTTCTCCGCCTCATCAGATTCAACGCGAAGATCACTCAGCTCTCCACGACTCTGAAAAAAGCCGTCGGTCCCCTCTTTAACTTCTTCATCGTCTTCAGCATCATCTTCTTCGCCTTCGTCCAGTTCGGCTTCCTAGTTTTCGGAACGCTGAATCACGAATACGCAACGTTCATCACTGCAACGGAAACGATGTTTTCCATGTTGCTGATGAAGGTGAACTTTGATGCGCTGATGAGGGTGAACACCGTCCTGGGGTCTCTGTTCCTCTTCCTCTTCATTCTTGTCATGGTCTTTGTCCTCCTCAACATGCTGCTTAGTATTCTCAACGACATCTTCACCAGAGTCAGAGCTGACAAGAACTGCCGGCCTGATGACCCAGAGATGGTTGATTTCATGTTGAAAGAGTTTAAGAAATTCATTGGAGTCACTCAGAGATTTGAAGGTAAACGTAACCTTCCTGATGAATGACAGATTTGTTATCATCGTTGAACTCTAGAAAACACACACTGATGCAAAATATATTAGTTTATTTTTGAGAATATTCAAGTTTGTTTTTTGATTGCTTTTTTTTTCATAGAAATATTCATTTTATTTGTTTTTAGAGAATATAAAAAATTTTAAAATATTGCTTTGTTTTTACAAGCTGATGTTTTTGTATGTTTCATGGAATATACCGCTTATTTTATACAGATTTTTATCATATACAGATTTAAATAATAAAATAATTTAAACATTTAATTTAAAAAAAAAAACATGTTAATAACTATGGTGTTTATTTTAAAATAGGCTATTTTCAAAGACTGACAAAGGACACAGAGTATTTGAAAAATGTATAAAAATAAAACAATAATTACTATAATTTGTTTTATATGAAATTTTGTAAAATTCACAAAAAAAAAAAAAAAAAAAAAAAAAAAATGCATGCTTACTGAATTTGTTAAAAATTTAGTTTGATCATTAAAATTTAAAACTAAATAAATACTCTGTGATGATCTGTTTCAGGGAAGCGCAAGAAAACAAACCCGTTGCTATAAACCCGCTAGACCGCTGGCTACAGGCAGAGGACTACAGAGAAACCGACGTGTCGTGGGTGGATGACGTCTCCCATGACAACAGGTCAAAAGACATGAAACAGAACGCCTACATTTTCCTACAGTCTATCAGAAAACACATCGAGATGGAAGAGAAAGCAAAACATGTCGAGAATGGGAATTAAAAAAATGAACACTTTTAACAAAAGAAAATTTAAAAAAAATGTAAAACTGTATTCTTTTTTAAAACAATTGTTATAGATTATTAATAGATGAAATTAATGATAACTTAATCTGTTTTACATCCTGTTTTTAAAAAAACTCTTTCTTGCAAAAACTATTTTAATACAGAACAAAGAACTGTTGTGAAATACAGAACAAAATCTTTACAATTTTTAACAAATAATAATTAATAATTCGATATATTCATAAATAATCATTTTTATATGGTTTCTGTTTTTTTTAATAATAATTCTGAATAATTTTACAAAACGATGAAGTCAAAAATATCAAACAAAAATGTTTAATATAAAACAGGATAAGAAATATTTTTGTCTCAATAAGTGTATGGGGTATATGACATTATTAAAATCACATAGATATTTATGATTTCTTAGATAAAAATTTTATTTTTTATTTTTTATGTATATGTGACAACTCTACTGGTTTTAACAGACATGATGTTGGAGGCTAATTTTTAGTTTTAATATTGAAACAGAATTAATGATTGTTAGAAGTATGTGTGTATTAACGTCTCTGTATTTGCATAGCTCTGTTGTCTAGAGTTAATTTTTTCCCCAGTATATTTTGTGTTTTAATTGACTTAAGTACATATCAGTGTCCCACTGTCTGTCATTTCCAAATGTAATTTAAAACTCAGAAGGTTTTTTAAATTATTTTTGTCATTTCTACCTCATTAGGGTTTAATTTAATGTCAGTTTTACTTATTTATTTATTTATTTATTTGTTTATATTTTTATTTTTATTATTATTGTTATTGTTATTTATTATTATTATTTTTATTTATTTATTACTAGTGAATATTTGTAATATTGATTTATTTTATATTCTTCTTATGATGTTTAAGTACTTTACATACAAAAAGATATTTTGATATTCATAATATTAATATAAGGAATATAATGCTTCTTCAGTTTACATTATATAATTCGTTTATTGTAAATATGTACACATATATATATATTTATTTACAAAAGGCTGTGAAATCCAAATTTTGTATTTGCATAAAGAATACCTGTGATATTTAATCTTTTCATAAATTACAGTGATACCTAGAAAAACACCAGTATTTATTACTTATTATTAAAATTATTATTATTATTATTTCTATTTCTATTTCTATTGTTATTGTTGTTGTTATTATTATTAATGCAGTAAAGTGCACCATTTTGTAGATTTATACTGTTGTAACTGACTGCATATTTTTATGTATAATTTGAAAAAGAGAACAGTGAAAACCATTTTGTTTTAGTTTTTTTTGTTGTGTTGGTTTCGCACCTGTTGTCCTGTTGTTTGAGATGTGTAAACGGCTGTGATATTTTTGTTGATGTTTCAGTGATCCATAAAATTAAATAAACCACGTGATAATCATTTCAGTGTGTTGATTATTCTGGTGTTGATTAATATGGATTATTTAATACAGTCACTAAACAAGGATGATCGTCAAACCAGACCAAAACCAGACCAAACCAGACCAAACAAACCAGACCAACATTTTATTTTTTTCTAGCAGAACTGAACTACAACAATAAAATTATAAAAATCAGTAGAATGAATTTCTTTCTATTTATTTGTTTTTTTTGTTTTTTTTTTTTTTTTTTCTTACTCATTGTTTATTTTATGGTTTAAATAAACACTTGGACTGTAGCCATAGATCCGATGATTTTGAAATATGGAAAACTTCCTGTTACAAGCATGCGGGGAAAGGGGATGCTGTCTGAATGTATTAAAGTGAAAATGACGACTTTTCAGTTAATGGTTTTAATCAGTTAGTGCTGCCTGGTTTGTATCTGTAACGCGAGACCTGTAAAACCACAAATCTGCTACAGAACAAAAAAAGAATAAAGAAAATAAGAAATCAACATGCACGTGCAGATGTGTTCATAACTGAAGACCGTGCAACACGATGACATTAGCAGTCACGTGACAACATGAGCTGTAATAAATAACTCGACACGAGGTCAGTTCTCAGCGTTCTTCGGTTCTGGTTTCTTCTTTGTGCTGCGGAGTCTTTTCATGTGAGTTTTAAAAATTATATTTATAAATTGATTAACTTCTAAATTTTTTCTTTTTATTACTTTTTTTCTTTTTTTTTTTTTTTATATATATTAAATTATATATATATATATATAATTTTTGAACGAAGTATTTCATTATGTACTAAATTCCATTCAATTATGGATGATGCGCATGTTAATTGTTTGGTTTTGTTTCCTACGTTAACCATCTTGTGGTGTAAAAATTCAAACACTGTGTACCGTTTGATGGTCTTTTAACAGAATGAAGACCACGTATTTCTTGCTCGTTCTGTTGACCTTGACCTTGGTTCCTGAAAACGTGGACGGCTGGTTCTTCCGATCCGTGCGAAGAATTCGCGTCAGTCCGTATCACACACTTGGTTGTATGGCGGCCTGTAAGTGGGCCAGGAGCTGGGCATGCAAGGTGTGCAAGAGGAAGAGAGGACTGGACGTGCGAGCTCATCCAGCAGAGGTAGTTTGAAAATCTCGATACAGGATTAATTTAAACGGTTTCAATAAGCTTCATCTGCTAACGTCTCGTACGAGTTTAAACTTTACAGAATATTTCTAAATTTCAGGATGCTGACGATGTCGCAGCTTTGAAAGAACTGGATCTGGACGGAGATGGTTTTGCTGATGTACATGAAATCGCTGTAGCATCGGGTTTGAAACCCAGAAACATGGTTCAAATGAAAAAATTCCACGCTGCAGATAGAAATGGTAAGTGTTGATAGATCACAAATTTACGATCTTGTTATAATCGGATATACTTGAAACAATTTAACACTGTGCTAATTAATGAAATAAACTAAATTGATAAATTATTATCAATGTAAATTGATAATTTGTTCAAAACTGTAGGTGACGGGACATTAAAACAGCAACGTAACAGTAAATGTTTACAATTCTTCCATTCGAAATTGTAGGTGACGGTAAACTGGACGCATCTGAATTGGACGACTTCAACTTCGTGGATAAAAATGAACGTAAGTAAAAATGTTCAGTAGAATCGTGTTACCGACATTTAGCAGACCCAGTCTTGGTCATATTAACCACGTTCTAATTCCAGTCAACCGTGTCCATAAATTTAAATATACCATTTTAAATGTTCGGATCACTGAAATTTTAAGTGGTTTTTTTTTTTTTTTTTATTATTTTTTGGACTTGTCATAAATATAAAAATGTACAAGTTTGTTAAAATTAATACTGAATTTGTAAATACAATATTTTTAATTTGTAGTTGTAGAAGCGGTTGACGAAGACGGAGCTGATGAGGACGTCACACCATGAACCGCTAAACTAAAACTGGGTTGAAGGGTAATAAAATAAAAATTTGAAAAATTATTTGGTGTCTGTTTTAAACAATTTCCTTTAAAAAAACGAAAAGGTTAAAATCTACAACTGCTTATGTCAAGAATTCATTAAACTGGGACATTTGACGATTTGTAGCAAACGGTTTAACTGTTAAAAATTCAAACGGAAAATGTATTTTCCGATGCTTCATTACGTGCGATGTCGAGTAGTTATACAAAGGAGCTCACTTTTTCAGCTTGCGAGCTTTTAAAATGACCGGGTTAAAATGATCTTGATCTATCTGTATTAAAAAAAATGCTAATCACGTATATATTTTTATATATACTACTGAGTATACTATATATAATTTGAAAATGGTGATACTGATGTTTCGTGTTACGTTTACTTAATATATTTGCGAAGAGAAACGTTGAATCGAGAGGACTAGATATTTAACTATTCGTCGGTGTCTTGTGCATGTTTTCTGTAAACATGTTTTATCTGCTGATCTCTAAGTACTAATAAAAATTCGATGAGGAAAAACGATCCTAATATATTAGCTGATCGGAAACGATCGATTAGTGATGATTACTATTCGTTAGCGCTTTAATATAAATATATTACAAATAGGTGTTTATTTACCTATTTTATCTTAACAGGTTGTTGAAATGAAGTTTAAATAAAATAGTATCACCTTTTACAAACTTGATTCGTAGTCTGCATTTTTGTTCACTAAGAACAGTTATAACAGACTGAGTCGCTCCACCCTCGGTTGTCTGCTTGTTGCATTCTGCTGTTTGACCCATTCATTTTAACTTTGCTATAATCTTTCTTATTTGTTTTCCATTTCTCGAACACGTACGTACATAGATATAATTACACAAAGAAAAGGCGAAGAGCAAACAAATGTCACAAAGGAAACGAGAGAACACATCAGTTACATTTTTTTTTTTTATTTTATGGAAATGTAATATTCTGACAGAGCTGAAAGAAACGACAAATATAGAATAAAAATAATAAAATATAATTGCAAAACAAGTCGGTGTTTTAATATACGAACAACGGCGTAACCATAATTTATCAATATTTTATAATTTTATATGTAAATAAGAATTTAAAAAAAATTAAAAGGAACTCGCTGAAAAATGATTGCTATTTTTTTTTTTTTGTTAATTAAGAAACTAGAAAGAAATCAAAATCGATATTAATGTACTTAAATGATCAAAGAAACAAGTTACGTCCTAACTGTAGAATACTTTCTTCATCGTGTAAGTTTAATATCCTGAGTAGCAGCCTGATGAACAGGTTTCTCGTTAACATTAGAATGTGTCTTTATAAAAAGAAGTGTTGTAATGTCTGGAATGACCTATACAGATAGTTCTAAATTAAGGTTATGGTCGTAGTCTGAAAACTAAAATGTGAGACGCTTTCAGATCCCCGCAAGTTACGTACAAGTTGTCACTACTCGACACCGCCACACCTTGGGGATGTTGCAAGCCGTTACCGGATGTGACGATGTTGTACAGGAACTCTCCTGCTTGCGAAAACACAGAAATTCTGTTGTTATAGTGATCGGCCACAAATATCTTCCCTGACGAGTCTGTGCAGACACCACGAGGGAATTTGAAACATCCTTTCCCTTTGCCGTATTCCCCCATCTGTCTGAGGAACTTTCCAGATCCATCGAAAACCTTCACACAGTGATTACCCGAGTCGCACACGATTACCTCCCCTGACTGCGACACTGCAACGTACCTGGGTTGTTTGAACGGCAGACGTTCGTTTCTAAACTGCTCGAGAATGTCGCCGTCCACGTCGTGCAGGGTTACTGTGTTGGCCACGCTGTCGCAGATGACGAAGTGGCCGGTGTTGGTGGTGGCGATGCCACACGGTCTCTGAAAACGTGTGTTGCTAAACGTACTGAGTACTTCGCCTGCCAAATCTATCACAGAAACAGTCTTAGTCTTGGTGGAAACGACGGCGAAGTTGTTCTCGGATGTGAGGGTTAAACCCCACGGCTGCACCATCTCGTCTGAAACGTACATAGCGTTTGGGCGTCCGGTCTTAGAAAACACTTGCAGCTTGTTATTGACCAGATCGCTGATGACGATTTTACCTTGTGACAGACAAATGACGTCCACTGCGTCCTGCAGCTGTCCGTACCCGTCCCCTTTCCCCCCCAGCGTCTTGTAGGGCGTCATCACCTTGTCGTAACACTCTGGTTCATCCGGTTCAACGAATCGTACGTGATTTATTTTCCTTTGTTCTGCGACCTCCGTTTCCTCTTCT
>CM022679.1:1415774-1520774 GCA_012295275.1 Chrysomallon squamiferum
GTTGAATGAAAATACGTTTTAAAAAGAAAAATAATTAATAAAAGAAAAAAGAGTGAAAGAGAAAAAGAAAAGAACATAATTGCAAAGATAAAAAAATATGAAAAGTAAAAAAATTAATGATGTGTTTGTTTTTAGCTGAGATGATAAAACCTCTTATTTCGTTTTAGATTTGAAGGAGGAGATTTTTAAGATGTTGTTTATTTCTAGTTTAAACTTTCTAAATTTACAACACTGGTGCTTCTCTTATAAATCTGCTACAAAAAGAAAATAAATAAAAATAAATAAATAAGTAAATATTAAATAACTAAATAAACAACTAACTAACTAACTAACTAACAAAAGCAATACTCCACTCCTTAAATACTAAAATAATAAACTAAGAAATGACTTTATATAGATATCAGCGTATTATGTAAGTATGATAATAAATATCGGTGTAATATGTCAGTATAAGAATAAATCTCAGCGTATTATGTATGATATTAAATATCAGTGTATTATGTATGATATTAAATATCAGTGTATTATGTAAGTATGATAAGCGTATCCAGATTGCTTTAACTAAAACTGATGACTTGTTAACCGGGTTCCAAGTCGTGCACTACAGGGCTGCACGCCAGCGCGGAGAGAGTTAATTCTGTGTTAATGAGATGAAGCAAGACTTAAACTATTAAATTATCTGCGCACTCATCTGGTAGCACTTTCACATTTAATTCAGAAACATGTGGCAGAGATCACGTGTAGCAGGATCAATTCGCTGTTATACTCTTTCCCGTTCCAGATGGTGCTCATGAATCTGTTTGTCAAAGGCAATGGTATGCGTGTTTTTTTCAAATTTATAATGGGAAGGTACATATAAATGATGTTTTACTGCTAATCAGTAAGAGTAATCCGTTGTGTTAGGATGCTGGTTTTTTCTCTCATTGTCTATGTATTCCTCCACAGAAGGTGAGATGCCATATGATTGTAGATTTAAAATGTGTGAAGCATGTTCTTGAATATAAGTTTGTTATTTGTTATTACCCACAGTAATGAAGATAAAAATAATAAATTAAAATATATTAAAATTAGAAAAAAAAAATAATAATGAAAAATAAAATAATAATAATAATAATAATAATAATAATAATAATAATAATAATAATAATAATAATAGTAAGAATAATAATAAGAATAATAATAATAATAAAACAAAACCAAACAAACAAACAAACAAATAAATAAAATAAATACATAAATAAATAAATATAATAAAATAGAAAATAAAAAATAAACTAGTCCTATAACAACAATATAATACAAATTAAATTTATCGGAAGATATTTATTTCAGCTGCTATATTCAAGACACCGGCAGCCTATTTTAGTAGTCTAAGTAGATAAAAAGACTTTTAAAAATACACTAATCGTTCTGTAATAGCTTCCAGCCTTAGTCAACGAAACCCGGTTTTCTAGAATTACAAGAAAAATTTTTCCTTTGATATTAAAATATGTTTCGTGTGCTTCCGAACATGCCATCATTAATCTAACTACAGCATCCCTGATCTTGACGCCTACTTCATGGTTCTCGCAAATGGAAGTAAATTAATTAACTTTAATAGCAGCTCTGTCGTGTACAGATAATTATAACCTCATGTCCTTGATACAGTGGAAATTATTAAGTATGAAAACTGCTCGTGTTATGTGTAGACCTGCAATGCTTTCTTCACTCGAAAAAATAAAAACGTGATAGTTTCATGGGATAAAAATTTGACAGGGTAAAAATAAGAGCACGTAATAGTTTGTCAGGGTAAAAACAAGAACACGTAATAGTTTGACAAAGGGTAAAAATAAGAACACGTAATAATTTGAAAGGGTTAAAATAAGAACACATAATAGTTTGACAGGGTAAAAATAAGAATACGTAATAGTTTGACAGGGTAAAAATAAGAACACGTAATAGTTTGACAGGGTAAAAATAAGAATACGTAATAGTTTGACAGGGTAAAAATAAGAACACGTAATAGTTTGACAGGGTAAAAATAAGAACACGTAATAGTTTCACTGACAAAAATGGGAAATCGTAATAGTTTCATCCAGCAAAAAACAAAACAGAAACAAAACAAGTACACACATATGACTGTACAACCAGTATACAATTAATTAGAACAGACAGTGTTGTGGTCTTACACTTTCACTATTAACTACTGTGTAGAAAGCGGTACGAGGGTTTGACCTCGGTACCTACCAGTCTGAGAATCGAGAGGCGAACCAGTTTGAGCAGACAGCAGTGACAGTTTACCTGAGACAGGTGTGTTGACTTTGTCACATTGACCGTCACGTTCCAGCGTTTATGAGTAAACATTGTGGACATGATTTGTTAAACGTTCATCAAATTTCATTTCAAAACAGGGTGGATCCAGACTCTGTGAGAACGGGTGGGGTGGGGAGTTCTAGGGAAGGGCTTGCTACATAAAAGTTTCAATAACGGTTACATTCATTTACTTTAAAACTGTCACAAATACACGTACACAAATAATATAAACATTAAACTCTATACAAATTAATAAATGTATACACAATTACTGAGAGAGAGTGACAGAAAGAGAAACACTGAGAGAGAGAGAGAGAGAGAGAGAGAGAGAGAGAGAGAGAGAGAGAGAGAGAGAGAGAGAGAGAGAGAGAGAGAGAATATAATATGGAATTATTTTGTAACAACATATGGCCAATGTATAGCTCACACAACGTCAATAGATTAAGTTACGCAGCTGAAATGAAGTAAATCGTCTGAGGTAAAAAAGGATACATGTATTATTACATTACTGACTTACACCACAAATTTAAGCTATGTTTAAAAGTCGTAAAAATATAAATAAACAAGATTTGGCGTCAGAGAATGTTACGTGTTTTTGTTTTAATGAATCGCTTCGTTTCGAACGTTCCAGTTTCCTTGACATTATTTCTCAGACGCAGAACCCTCTCGAAATTCAGAATTTCTTTCGCTCATAAAACGTTTATTTTAATAACCCAGAAAGTAAGATGGTTTGAAAGTGTGTCCAGTTAGTTTTACATGAACATCAGCTTATCGTTAATGGAAATAACGCATGATTATCATAATTATGTAAAAACGTGTGAAGCAGCAAATGCAAGCACTACATTGATAATTTATATAATCAACAACATCGTCAAATACCAGTCAGGTTTTATTATGTCATAATTACAGTTATCTTTAATGATTAGTGCTCATACTTTTAGATATACAACATAGAGACATTAGTCATATTTACTGCTGTATTTATGGCTGTATTAATTCTGTGTAAATTTACAGTTCTGTTCTCATGACCAAGGACGCGCTTAATTTAATAACACAACAAGAAAACCTTTTACTGACTCATTTGTCTAAAATAGCATACAGGTAATGTGAGAAACAACACGCTACAGTTGCACTAGGGCTACCCTTTAAAAAATAGTTTAAAAATAATAACTACTACAACAACAACAATAATAATAATACATAAATAAATAAATAAATAAATAAATAAATAAATAAAAACAAACTAACAAACAAAAGCAAAAACCCCAGCAAATTTGTTTCTTCAGGCATCATAACTATCAGAAATCACGTATTTTTATTAAACTTGTCGCCCAGCACAACAAACAATAACATTTTGCGGAGCTCTGACTGGAACGGGAAATAGACCAGTGAGTACAGTGATCTCACCAAACAAAATCATGCTGGCAAAAAAAACACAACAAGAACAGTCATTAAACAGACGTTTTAGTTAAATCTAAGAATAACATTCCAACTTCTGAGTCGATGACGTTTGTTTCTTAAGTATTTACGTGTTCTTTTAAATTAAAAATGGTGGAACGCTAGACGAGTAGGTATATAAATTAAGATACGATTTAACACAAAAATTATCTTCGAAGCGACGGATTTAAGGTGTACAATTTAAAAAACACGACTTACTTAATTTGTGTCGAAGTGTATGCGCAGTAGCTGATTTATGAAAGATTTAAATCTTTATCTTCAACAGGCTATGATTACGTAACTTGGATTTTATCTGACATATTACAGACAAACTGTTTTTTTCTCTTTACTGAAATTATTATATACAGCGTGTTTAATAGCATTAAGAACAGAAATACCAGAAACAACAACAAAAACGAAACAAAAATCAACTCAGCAAAGACGATGACTACAACAACTGTATTACTGTATTATACTGTATTAGTATGACATATGAGAGAGAGAGAGAGAGAGAGAGAGAGAGAGAGAGAGAGAGAGAGAGAGAGAGAGAGAGAGAGAGAGAGAGAGAGAGAGAGTTAATAATCACTTTAAAAAAAAATATTACCTTACAACTGTGTGAAATTCTTGTTTTCCGCACTCAGTAGTATTTTATAAACAATCCTGTTGTTGATGTGACGTTTTAAATTCAACAGTTCCTCTATAAATAATAAAATCTCCTCCAATTTATAAACACGTGATCAGATTACTGGATAAACAACGGATCACGTTCAGTTTGGTAACCCAGGTGGAAAAAAAAAAAAAAAAGGTTAAAAAAAAGATCAAAACGACATTTCACAGCGCAGCCATTCATACACGAAGGCGTGTGTTTCAGTGTGACAGTGAGATGTGTCTCTGTTTGTCACATTTCTTTCTAACACGCCATTACTCCGCAGCCCCGTGGAACAGGCGGGCGAGTCGAGGGTCACGTGCAGACCAAGTGAGGACTGCGGCGGTCAGTCGGGTCGGGTGACGTTTTCAGATCTCGTGCTGTAACACAGCCAAACTAGGCTAAGGCGTAGTTAGGGCGAGGGTGGGTGGGGTACAAATGGTGACCGACTGCTGGAGGGGAGGTGGTTTGAGGGTTAACGTGGTTTTGAGGGCGAAATGAAGGCGCGGATAAAGAAGTGTGACCATAAATATTCTTTCTGTTAATTATTCAGCACAGAAAACTTGCAAACCATGTCACCAGAATAATGTTATTAGAATTAACTGTTTTAGATTTAACAGTAACTGATACTGCTACTGCTACCACTACTACTACCACTACTACTACTACTACTACTACTACTACTACGGTCAGTACTACTACTGCTACTGCTACTGCTACAGCTACTACTACTACTGCTACTGCTACTGCTACTGCTACTGCTACTACTACTACTACTACTACTACTGCTGCTACTACTACTACTACTACTACTGCTACTACTACTACTACTGTAAATAAATGCGAGTTCGTCTTCGACCCACAATGCCAGTATAATTTACTAGAAAAAATACTAACAATGATAAATAATGAAACACCTCCATATTTATTTTTCTATTTATTTATTTTTTTTTTTTTTTTTTTTTTTTTTTTTTAAAGAAAGCTATTATAGTAAATCAAATTAATTAATTATGTTTCTCATTCTGGAATTTATTAAAAATGGGTGGGGCCAAGACACGTCGCTTTGAAATCTTGATACTAAAATTATTTCATTTGACTTTTTTATAATAATAATAATAATAATAACAACAACAACAACAACAACAACAACAACAATAACACCAGTAACAACAACAGCAATAATAATAATAACAATAACAATAGTAACAACAACGATAATAATAATAATAATAATAATAATAATAATAATAATCATGATGATGATAAATATTGATAGATATATATATATATATAGATAGATAGATGGATGGATAGACAGACAGATAAAGAAAGAAAAGAAACGTAAAAAAAGAAAAGAAAGAAAGAAAGAAAACTAAAGACAAAGAAAGAAAGAAAGAAAGACAGAACAAATGTAGAGATAAAACATTACCTAGTTTGGTTAACAAAATACGCAACTTAACAAAAATACCTGTTATTATTATTATAAACCTGCTTTAGCTTTTAATAATATTTTCCAGTGCAGAAACACAGATTACAAATAAGTCTATCCTTATCCCTTTATCTTTACCGTCAGGTGTGTTGCTGAACGCTGCCAAAGGTCAGGGGCGTTTGCAAACCCTGGTAGCCACTGAGCAGTATTGACGTAAATGTGAACGTACAGATATGTGATGTTCACAACAATTAATTCATCTTGCTTGGGATATGTTTCGTCTTTGTGTGTGTGTGCTTGCGTGTGTGTAATAATAATAATAATAATAATAATAATAATAATAATAATAATAATAGTAGTAAACTAAAATCTGTTAATATACACACAAAATCCATTCATTCACACATTCACATTAACACCAAACGGACACACACATCCACACACATGCACATAGATACAAACACGCAAACACAACTACAGAAAATACACACAATACATTTGCACACGTAAGCAAAAGATACACAAAGAGGAAGGCACACACACACTCACACACACACACACACACATACACACACATATGTACGTATGTTGTATGTTATTATTCAGCCCAATTAAATGAACGTTCTGCTGTTATAAAGATTCGATCCCACCTATCTGCTCCTCTGTATTTGTCCTTCATGCTAATTTAACTGTAGACAACACAAGAATAACCATCTGTGTTCTAGATACTCGTGTGTTTAAATCTCCTGATTTTTTGTCTGGCACAATTACAACACTCACGTGAAGCGTGATAAATTAGAGTTATTAAGATTAATTTACAGAGCACAATAAGTGTAATAACATGAGATTTATTTTTATATTTATTTTTTATTTTTTTTTTTTTTTTCTGTAATGAATAATCCAGAAGCTTATTGTGAAACTTATATAATAAAAAAAAAGTAAGAGAGAGAGAGAGAGAGAGAGAGAGAGAGAGAGAGAGAGAGAGAGAGAGAGAGAGAGAGAGAGAGAGAGAGAATGGGAAAAAGATTAAGAAGAAAAAAGTAGAAGGATCAAATTATTTACATCGGAAGCTTTTTTCTTTTTATTAATGAAAAATTCAGATGTTTATAAAAAAAAAAGTTAACTAATTTTGCAGATGAAAGTTTCATAAAAACAATATGAAGAAAAGAAAAAGGAAAGAAAGAAAGAAAGAAAGAAAGAAAGAAAGAAAGAAAGAAAGGAAAAACAAAAGGAAAATAAGTAAATAAATAAATTAAAAAAAAGAATAAAGAATATCGGCAAGAAATAGATGTTAAAATGGTTTCATTAAATTAATGAGGCGTTCGTTCTTATCTGATGAGGAGATAACTCAATTGTTAAACTATTTATACAATTAGTACAGGGGAAATTTACTGTCTGATGTTTGTGTGGTTTTTTAGTAACGCTGATTCTGAAATATAATTTAAAATATCACGACATGCTATTGTTAGATCCATTTATCTTTTTATTTATTTATTTTTATTATTCACTTACTTACTTACTTACTTACTTACGTATTTCTTAATGAATAATTTATTTGTTTGTTTTTCTTTCAATTTGTTTTTTTTCGAAAGTTTTAGATTAAAAAATAGATTATGTAAAGAAATTAGTTTATATTAACAAAAACAACTGGTTCATTATTTTTGCTGCTGGTATTATTGTTGTTGTTGTTATTATTATTATTATTATTATTATTATTATTATTATTATTATTATTCTTCATCTTCTTCTTCTTCTTCTTCTGATTATTATTATTTAATAATTTGTTTTGGATTTATTATCATCATAATCATTATTATTAAATAAATAAAGTCATGAATTAATCGCACAGGTAAACTGAATGTGTAATTTTGATATCTGTTGTTTGTTTAATTATTTTATTATATTTAATCAGCCATCAGCGAGTTTGCCTGCTTCTTTTTCTCTTTTCCCTTCCTCTCACTAAAACCTCTTTTTCTTTATTTCTAACTTTTTGTCTTTCTTTTTATATGTTCTTTTTTCCTTTTTCTTTCAACGTAATCAGCCAAAATAAATTAAAACGTATGATTCATATTTATTTGTTACATAATAAGATGCATAGAAATAAATTGTAACATATAAATAAAGGTACATATGTAATCAAATTTATTTTTCAATAAATCAAACTTAAAGATGAATATGGAATACGGAAACATTTAATACTAGTTTTACTGGATCGACTGAAGCAGCAAAAGATAAATGGATTTAAGTTGTCATAGGGAATTTGTCCACGTAGTTCATTCTATGCAACAAAAACAGTCACAAAATACATATACACAGATGAATATAAACATTAATAAATGTACACACATAGAAAGCGAAAAGAGACAGACACACGCAGAGAGAGAGAGAGAGAGAGAGAGAGAGAGAGAGAGAGAGAGAGAGAGAGAGAGAGAGAGAGAGAGAGAGAGAGAGAGAGAGAGAGAGAGAGAGAGAGAGAGAGAGAGAATTAAAGTTTTAAATACTGGTGTGTTGTTTAATATCTCACCTCACTTTTGTACATTTAACAGACGGGTTCTGTGATTTAAATAGTTAATCGACAGTTTGTTCGTGTCCACTGTGATATCACGTGCTTTGCTGTTGGTCGTAATTCTGGATCCATCTTGCACATTTCTGTTATAAATCCACTGATATATGCCACACATTCCTCTTTTCTCGCTGTATTTCGTGGGAAAGTGAAACCTTTTGTCTTCTGTTCTTGCAAAATGGCTGCCTCCGTCCCTCTGAACGGAACGTCACAAAACGTCATGAAGTACAGCACGCACCCGAGACTCCAAACGTCAGCGCACAAAGGTTTAAACGGCCTGTGAGACAGCACTTCAGGTGCAAGGTAAGAGTTTTGTCCCAGGTAGCTGTGACAGAGGACAGGTTTGCCGTTCTTGTCGGTGCACAACATGGCCGTTCCGAAGTCGGCGAGTTTCACGAGGTTTTCAGACACCATTAGCATGTTGCTAGGGTTGACGTCACAGTGACCTACTTTGTTGCTGTGACAGAACGACAAGGCAGACAGGAGCTGACGAAACACGCTGGAAATGAAGACGTTGCTCGCTGTTCCCTTTTCTCTGACGAAACACTGCAGATTTCCCAGCCCCGCGTACTCCATGACGATGCACGCCACGTGCGAGAAGCAGACGACGTCCTTTATGGAGACGACGTGACGATGTCTCAGCTTCATCAGCAGCGTTATCTCGTTAAGGATTGTGACGTCATCTTCCACGCGACGTCTCGACTCGATTTTCTTCACCGCCAAAAGTTTACCGTCACAGCGACGTTGCAGTGTGAAGACTTCGCCGAAGCTGCCCACGTCGATGGACTGCATGACACAGTATCCTTCTGATGACAACAAGTCGATCCACGATTGTCCGGTATCCATGACAACGGGATATAATACAGGAGATATTTCTCATACATCCATTTTCTCAAGTTTACTTTACCTCGAAACTGAGCTGAATTTTCTTTCTTTTTTTCTCATAAACTTCCAGTTTTCTCCTTCAACTTGAAGAATATTCAGAACAAATCGTAAATCTGTCAGATAGCAACTGGAGAATAATTTTTGGCATTCCTAAATTAAGCGTTTTAATGAAGACATTTACTTACAGGTTTTTTTCTCGCAGCTTTCAAAAATTGTTTTCAAAACAAAACTGACTTTAAACTTTTTTAATGAACAAAAACTTAAAAGTTAAAGTCAAAGGATTAATTACTAACCTTGAGATTAGAATCTTTGTTCTTTCATTTGTTGTCGTTTGTTTTGTTTTTGTTATTGTTTGTTTTTAAAATACAAACGTGCTTACCTTTGATTTTTTCTGTTTAGAAAGAAAACATGATTACAAAAGACATTTAAACGAGAGAAAAACGAACAAACACACGATTCAGGTTTCAACCTTTCGGCTTTGAAGTGAACCTTCTTTCGCTTAAACAAAACGAACACAGAAAGTGGAACAGCACAAACAAAAAGGAGAAAAAGTTACAAAGAAAATTCTGCCCACATCAAAGACAGTGAAGGTTAATTTTTGTGGCGGATCTGCTTCTTATCTGCAGAATAGTGGCACGAGAGCGCGCGCGCCTTTCACTGACTGGAACTGCACGTCACGTGACGCCTCTGGGTTGCCAATGCGCTGCAGAGTAGCGGGTTCCTGTCTTTGAGGACTGCAAGCGGAGGGAAGCAAGATGGAGCAATTAGTTGGAGAATCCATCTGCCTTAAATCACGTCTGATCTGACAGCGAGCCCCACGTATCTGTTAACCTGTGATAGCTGTAATATTCCCCCAGAGATCGCAAACGAGAAATAAATAAGTTTTCCCACGGTCGTCTGAAACTTTACCTTTTATTCTGAATGTAATTTTGTGTGTGTGTTAATATAATATGTGTGCTGCATGTGCATGTGTATGTATGTTTCTGTATTTTGAATGTAAATGGATTTGTCTCTCTGTGTAAAAATGAATGTGCGCATCTTTCTGTGTGACAGTGTGTGTGTGTGTGTGTGTGTGTGTGTGTGTGTGTGTGTGTGTGTTTGAGGAACAGATACGGGTGATGGGTGTGTTTGTTGCTCTGCCCTGGATCCGGGCATTGAAGTAGAACACGAACTTACAGATATCTGAAAATGTCAGACAAAACAGACGTCCAGGAAATGTGAAAAGATAAAACAATTTGTATCACGAGCTGATAAACAAAACAAACAAACAAAAACAAAAACAAAACTAACTAACTAAATAACTCACAAGCAATCAAGCGAACAAACAAACAAACAAGGAAACAAGCAAACAAACAAACAAATAAAATACACGAGGAAGATAAACTAAAGAAATTTATTACGGTTAAAGTGTATTTGTGGCGGTTTTTTTAACGTAATTAAATCTTAGTGACTTCCAGCTCACTGTTCTGTTGTTTGTAACATTCTTAGTGTGAGGAAATAACCAGAATATATTCTGAAACTGTCCTTGTTACTGTTTCTGTTATTTTCTTGTTAAATGTTACCAGAAACTTTCAGAACAAGCGGCTTCAGTACATTATTTTATAATTCCTGATGTTTGTTTAAATTCATAACAAACTTTGTTAATTACACTCATAAAATAAAATAAAATAAAATAAAATAAATAAAAAGTGGTTTGCACAGAACCCTGAACGTCTATCATTTTTTTTGTTGTAAAATATGGCTAATCATGATTAAAATATTTTTTTTAAAAAAAAAAAAAAAAAAAAAAAAAAAAAACGAAATAAAATAAAATAAAATAAAATAGCATTAAATAGGAATTTTGTTTAAAAAGTACAAATGAAAAAAAAAAAAAAAAAAAGAAAAAATAAAGGTGGAAAATATTCATAGCATATTTCTTAGCGCAATAACAGATAAACAGAAATAGAAAAAATAAAAAATTACTTCATCTTTCACCGCCTACGTTTTAAGCCCATTTGAAAATAGCTATTAATTCTAAAACAAGACACTAACTCTTTAACACTGATATGAAGTGATTAAAAACAACACTAATAAAAATAAATAAAAGTATCGTAGTTAACTGTTTTAAGACAGACATGAAGTAATCGACGTGTGGTAAATAAGTCATGTCTGGGAAGTGGAAATGTTTTGCAGTCACGTTCGCCATGACAGGAAGTTTCAAGTTGAGAACGAGACTGTGATTACGTCACGCTAATTTGTTAACACTCCTACTTGTTAGCGGAGTTTTCCTTATCTTAATGTCTACACAATATTTAATTGTTTCAAACTTTAAACTGAATGAAATATTTCTTCTTTTTTTTCTTCTGTTTTTTTGTTGTTGTTTTGCTTTCTTATTTGTAAAGTGTTACAAAATCTCTCTCTCTCTCTCTCTCTCTCTCTCTCTCTCTCTCTCTCTCTCTCTCTCTCTCTCTCTCTCTCTCTCTCTCTCTCTCTCTCTCTCTCTCTCTCTCTCTGTAGGCGTGTGTTTGTGTGTGTGTATATAAATGAAAGTATTCAAAATTTGCAGTAAATACTTGTATATATCTTATTTCTGGTTTCAGTTAACTACGCTTCATTAGCTTAATTAACGTGTTACATTTATTTATTACAGAACGTCGTAATGTTAATTTATTTTGGCTCACCTCTCACTTTAGAGAAAAAGAAAAAGGAAAAAAGAAAAAAAAGATTAAAATATTTTAATCTCATCATACTTTAGACGTTAGCAAACAAGAGTAATTCCAAACAGTGCTACTGTAACCTCTCTTCAAACTACACACTAAATATTATCACTGTAAATCACACTGGAAGTTTGCGGTTTTAATGTAAAGTAATAATCTTCGCTATTTACGAAAGACGAAACTGCGCACACTTGGCAGCAAGAAAAAGTCTGGAAAGGTAGTAAACTATTTAGGAGATTTCGGTTGATTGCGGCAAACACATGCGAACTGGCCAGACCGCCATGTAATTACTCGGCGAGTGACCACATCTCAACACGTTGTATTTATAGATCACGATTACCTACAGCAAAGTGCCGCAAGGAACCGACATAAGCCTGTGGTTTAAGAAAATATGTCTAAAGGTAAACTTGTTTTGTACGTCGGATTGGAGAAATGTAAATACATTAGAGTAAGGAGCACGCTGTCTGCCAAGCAAATCTTATTATTATTTTTACCTTTTTTTTTTTTTTTTTTTTTTTTTTTTTTTGTGATTTTGTTTGTAAAGTGCATGATGTTTTGTTTTGTTTTTTTTGTTTGTTTTTTGACTTTTTCCCTTGACAAAAAAAAAAAAAAAAAAATAATAATAATAATAATAAAGATAATAATAATAATAATAATAATAATAATAATAATAATAATAATAATAATAAATAAATAAATAAATAAATAAATAAATAAATAAATAAATAAAATTAAAAAAAAAAAAACTACAATAAAAAGATAATAATAAAAAAAATTAAATTAAATAAATAAATAAATAAATCAGTCAAACATAAATATAAAAATAAGTAAATAAATAAATAAAAAAAAAAATCTTTAAGAATGTAAAAAGTTAACTGGATTTGTGATAGAAAATAAATAAATTAATTTAAAAAAAATTAAAAAAAAAAAAAAAAACATGAAAAGAAAAAAAAAGAATAAAATTGCAAAGATAAAAAAATATGAAAAGTAAAAAATTAATGATGTGTTTGTTTTTAGCTGAGATGATAAAACATCTTATTTCGTTTTAGATTTGAAGGATGAGATTTTTAAGATGTTGTTTATTTCTAGTTTAATGTTTCTAAATTTACAACACTAGTGCTTCCCTAATACATCTGCTTCAAAGAAAAAAAAAAAAAAAAAGCTAACAGATACTCTACTGAGATTTGAACCTGCGAAACTTTGCTTCTCCGGTTTCGTTTTTATCAGTAAGTTCAAACTGTTATAAAAACTAACTAACTGTATTTCCTGTACGAGAGTTTATTAAAACCTGACACAAGTCCTGTTAGTCTGAAACTAAATAAGCTGAGATAAAAAGTAGCAGACGATAACAAAACATTCCGATTTTCTGTTCTGTCTTGTCCATCTTCACTCTGATTTTCAGGGACGTTTCTGGAAGTTGAGAAAAGGGGAAACCAGCGTTGTGATAAAAACAGATTTCGCGACCAGCTCTCAGATTAGGAAGGGCGTGTGCTGGGTATATCATAAGCCGGATATATTGCCTCGCCCAATAATTTCTGTTTCAGAACCAGAAATTAGACTTCAGAAGAAGAATCTTGTTTTTGTAAATCTCAGCACACACTCTAAGCAGTTCTTTACTGTATAAAATAAACTTGATAAAAACGTTATAAAATATTATTTCAAATATCATGCCCTGTATCGACTACGTCATATAATGTATAACTGTATAGTAGCTAATAACAAATCTAACAAACAAAATCAAAGAAAATAGCTGCTAGATCCGCCCTTTTGAAGTTCCAATTTAATAACATTAGATGCATACTGTGAATATTTTCTATTCTGTGTTTTGACGATGGAAATAACAGTTATCTGTGCACGAGCTGTCAGTGCGGGTTTCTTCTCTGGCATTCCGTGACGTTGTAAACGCCGTGTTTAACATGCAGTAAACGTCAATAAACAACGCTGCACGGCGTCGTTAAAGGACAATTACCCGACGCTTATTCTCTGTTACGTAAATAAACTGCTTTGCTGCAACAGCGCGCGGATGAAATGAAGAAGGTGCAAATGGATTTCTCAGGACAGCTCGCGCCAGTTAAAAGACAAACTGAAAAGTCATCATCAGGAGAAATGTTGCCTGACGCTAAACAGTTTTATTTTACACTTCGTACCTGCTGACTCGTGCGAGCCAAGCAGAGACACAGGCAGAACTAATTTACACACTCGTCACGTGACAGCTGTCTTCTGCCTTCCCCATCAGATTAATATTGCAGGTGTCAAGCTGTGACGTAACTAACAGAGCATGTTATGACGTAACCGCACAAAGGCATTCTTCTCGAGCTTTTGGTTAATAGACTTGCAGACGGTCCAAATCGAAAACAAAAATTCGATTTAAAACAGAAGTGTCTGTCTTGAACTGTTAATTTCTAAATACTGAATCAAAGAACATTTTTATAAATGCACTGTGTGTAAGAGTTAGTGAACCACTGATAAGCGGGGGATAGACAGACAGAAAGATATACGTGGAGAAATGAGTGAGAGAGAGAGAGAATGAAAAAAAGAGACAGCCAGGTAGAGAAAAAATTCAACAACAGGTAAAATAAATATCTATGTGAAATACACACCGACACATTCCAACATGGAATACAAATTTACACTGTTTCATTCTCTTGAACATAGAAAAAACAGAACTTAAAAAAACACAAAAACAAAACAGCTTCTAGAAAACAGTCCATAATGTGGAAACACACACATAAACAAACAGAAACTAAAACTTACACAAACACACTAACAACAGATACACATGTTAACAACAAACACACACACTAACAAAAAATGGACATACACACCAGTAACAAAAACACAGATACATACAAACGCAAACAGACACATACATATACCAAACAATAACAAACACTTACACATACACACATACTAATATACGCATAGACACGCACACCAAATATATACGCATACATACTAACAACAAACATATACATATACACACATAATGTATATAATATACACACGCATATACACACACACACACGCACACAGAGAAACACAAAAGAATAAAACAAATCTGACAAGTTTGACTGAAGTTGTGAAGAAAAACATCAAAACAACGACAACAAAAGAAAGAAAACAAAGAAAAAAAAAAAGAAATTATTCTGCACGGTTCATTAGCATGATATTACTGTCGACAGAATCAACTGGCAGCTACGACGACATCATTCACAGAAAAAAATGTGCTCATCATCATAATTCAAACAGAGATGTTACAAAAAAAAAAAATAATAATAAAAATATTCACGTATTTGTGTGTTCGAGTCTGACATCGGTTAACCCCCCACAGCGGTTAACCCCCCACAGCGGTCAACCCCCCAAAGCGATTTTCTGAATTTTTTTTCTTAATAAACAACATGCCTCGCAGAATGTGGATATTTTCGACAGACGAACATTAACTACTTCACTGATTTCATAGATGAACAGAGAGATGATGGATTACTTGTCTAACATCACAGAAAAAAATAGAAAAATAATAATAATAATGTGTAAAACTCACATGTAAACATGAAGAACATGCATTTTATATAAGTACGAATATTTATATATTTGGTTATCTTCTCACCAAATGTCTATGTAAACACGCAATAATGAAAATGGTTTAATAAATCAACACACGTAACAAGGACAAACATAAATCAATCAATCAAATCAAATCAAAATAAAACGAAAAGAGAAAAACAACAAACAAAAAAAAAAAAAAAAAACCAACAAAAAAACAAGAAACAAATAGGTAAAACAACCCCGCCCAAAAAGAAATTAAAAAAATAAGACGAAAATAAAACAACAACAACAAAATCAAAATAACAAAAACAACAAAGTAAACATGAAAACTATCATTTTAAAAATATGAGAGAAAATTATCAGTGATTCGATGTAAAACAATTTGATTCATGAAAACAGAGTACTTTCTAACAAAACACAGAAAGCTCAACAGATGGACAGGTAGATAGATAGATAGATAGATAGATAGATATCTTTGAAAAGATAACACAGATAATACAAGCTATATTTCAAATGAACGTAAACATCTGACCTTTTAAATGTTAAATCTGACTAATAATCGATTATAAATTAAAATGAAACTAAACTAATGTATATATTTATGAGTTATAACACGTTAGAGCTTACATACTTTTTCACGAATAAAAATGGGTTAGCATTAAACTATAGTTCAACTCGGAATCAAAATACGTCACAAAAGTATTGCGTAAGAAAGAAACACAAAATAAAACAGATTGTTCTGCTGAAATAACCGTTCACAAAGAAATGAATGGCTTGTTTTAAAATACACACTACAGGTCATTTAGCTGTTGAAAAGACTGTAGTATTAACATAGTTCTTAAGTATAGATATGTTTTTGGGGTTAATACTGAACGAAATATTCAGATTTATTTCTGTAAATATATTTTATCAAAATATTATATAATAACGTTCTGTATGTTTTGTCCTGGATCTGCCTGTTTCTGTGTTATAAATTTTGTAGTAGTCACTGATATCTATTTGTGTAGTTTAAATGTGCGAACACGGAGAGAGAGAGAGAGAGAGAGAGAGAGAGAGAGAGAGAGAGAGAGAGAGAGAGAGAGAGAGAGAGAGAGAGAGAGAGAGAGAGAGAGAGAGAGAGAGAGAGAGTTATAAAAACAAACATTAATTTTCCTACTTATTTAGGATTTCACACAATATAAATTTATGTTGATTAAGCTCAGTTACACGTATGACTAACCTTTGCCATACGTAAGAGTTATGTCCCTTCACATCTAAACAATATCTAATAGTATACGACTGTTTTTAATGGTTTTAGAAATTAATTCTATTTTCTGGTATGTAGATACAATGTAATTTTGCAGTTATTTTGTCAGAATAATTTTTCTTCTTAATTTGATATATACTTTTTACAGCCTGGAATGCAAGTAGACAATTACTGATGATGTACGTTATCAGATCACGTGACACACGTATAATACGTTCCTGGTTCTAGTAAGATTAATCGGTAAAATTAGGAAAAGAGATTTTTTCAGTTTACACTTCTTACGCAAAAGGTTAATTTGTAGTAGCAGAAATAAATTTTAAAACTTGGTGTGTATGAACATGAGATAATCAGTGACGTACAAACAACAATAAAATTTAGTAAAATCTCTCTCTCTCTCTCTCTCTCTCTCTCTCTCTCTCTCTCTCTCTCTCTCTCTCTCTCTCTCTCTCTCTCTCTCTCTCTCTCTCTCTCCATATACACAGACGTACAGATACATTTGCAAATATGCACACACACACACACACACACCTATACACACATATATATTTATATACATGCATACATACATAATGTACACAAATATATGCACATACATACACAGTATCACATACACATATCATTCTCGCTCTCTTTCTCTGTCTCATAAAAAACAAGATACGTTATATCACGGTAAACACGTGCAGACTGTTTTCTGTTCCAGCGAATCAGTTAATTGTTCCTGTCAGATCGAGATGCCTGATTTCTCGTCTTTAGCCTTATTTTTATTTTTTATTTATTTATTTATTTATTTATATTTAACTGGGGAAAAAAGAGACGACATAAGATATCTATTTTTTTTAAGACAAACAGCAAGGAAACTACAATTTATAGATAATTAGTTAAATTATTGTCAGTGTTTTTTATACTAAAAAAAAAAAAAAGAAAAGAAAAGAAAAAAGTAAAAGAAAAGTTATCTGTTAGCTATTAATTTTATTTTATTTTTAACCTTTAGTTTCTTGCGGTTCTTCTCCGTTTATCACTATTATTATTATTATTATTATTATTATTATTATTATTATTATTATTATTATTATTATTTATGTCTTATCTTAGGCATCATAAATACTCCGGTAAATGTAAGAATAGTTGTGATGACGTACCTTAGAGAGACTAAACCCTATTTTTTTATTTGCTTTATAACATTTCTGAAATATGTTTTGTACTGACTTCAACGTAAAAACTGTTCAAAGTTTAAATTTTATCTTTGAGAGTAAATCAGAAACTGTTATTCCCAGTCGGTGGGATAAGGTTTGAGCGTACGAGTAAACAGAATTAGACTACATTTGTGAGAAACTCGTTACGTGCAGGTAATGCAATATGACGTGTGGTTTGTCTGGCTCCATGTTAGGTTTTTGTTTTCACGGGATACCTGGGTAAATGAAAAATATCCTACGTGTCCGATAACACTGTCATCTGCATCATCTTCTGTAATTTGTAAACAAGGCGATGAAATTACTTTTCTTGTCCCTTTAGACAACAACAACAGCAGCAGCAACAACAACAACAAATAAATAATAATAAAAATAATAACAAAATAGCAAACAAAATGACAAAACAAAACAACAAAAAGCAAAACAAAAAACAACAAGAAACAACAACATACAACAATAATAACACAACAAAAACGTTTGCAATTACATGGAACAACGATTTGTGTGAAATACAAACTAAGACGTTTCCGGCGCTGTTAAAACGCGTTTTAAGCGGTTCCGCTGGATTACCGGTAAGTGCCGATCACTCGAAAAGGTGGCGAAACGGCGTCCGCTTGTTGATGTCTAAAACGTGCTCGGAATGCGGGGCAGGTCCAGACGTTACAGCACAGAAAGCTTTAACTCTGCAAGTTGTGCTGAAGCTAGTCTTATAGAGAATGTACGCCATTTGTATTTATTCATCAATGTTTTAAAAATGAAAATATAATAAAAACTCTGAAGCTTGAGATTGATTAGTTTCATAACAAACCCGTCCGAGACAACTGATACTGTTACTCAAAGTACTGACACTACTATCATGTTACTGCTGCCGCTACTCTTGTTACTTTCACTACCATTTACTACTACTACTACTGCTACTACATTCACTACTGCAGCTACTATTACCATATTACTACTAATATTACAAGTACAGCTCCTACAGCCATACTGGTAATACTACTACTATAATTACTACTACTACTATGATTACTACTACTACTATCCTACTACTGCCAGTAATTTTACTAATACTACTGCTGCTGCTGCTAATACTACTACTATTTCTACTGCAACTGCTGCTTTTGAGATTACGACCCCCCACCCAACCCCACGTCCCTCCCCCGAATCTTCCACTGACAGAAAGTGTTGGCTTTTCGTTTACGATGAGTGACGGGTAAGTTGATACAACTGTTCAGTACTTTCACCATCATGTCAGTGCGTTTAACAGCGGCCAGTAAGTCAGCTGTATCACAGGAAAACACAGACACACACACACACACAGAGAGAGAGAGAGAGAGAGAGAGAGAGAGAGAGAGAGAGAGAGAGAGAGAGAGAGAGAGAGAGTGTGTGTGTGTGTGTGTGTACACAAACACAGTCTGACGTACTGCAAGACTCGGTTCATTTCTAAAGTCTCTCAGTAGGTAATGATGGAGCTGTCATCATTTCCGATTTATTACTGTTGTTGCTGTTGTTTTTGTTATTATTGTTATTATTATTATTATCGTCGTCATCATCATCATCATCATTATTATTATAATAGTTGTTGTTATTATTATTATTATTATTATTATATTTAATATTGTAGTCGAGTGGTTTGAACGTCAGCAAGAGACATGATAGATCACGCGATTAACGTCTAGTGGTGATCTTTTCCAGTTCTAACCAAAGCCCATAAATACTTAGTCTAAAATAGCGTTAAGTGCACGCAGTGTCTGTGCTGTTCTACAACAGATGAATTCTTTCTAGTCTTCTCCTTCTTCTTTTTTCCTGTTACAAGCAGTACTCTGTGAGTACACAGAGACTGTAGTATTTGCTCTACTATTCAGACATATTCATCATAACAACACTTGGTGTTGATAATTTAAAGTAATTTTTATATGACGTCTGTGTTTCTCTTTTATTTACACTGTGTTTTGATATTTAACTTTTTTAATGAAATTATGTGAACTGTGGTTTAAAAAAATATTCATTCGTTCTTCGTTCGTTGGAGAAAGATAAGAGTATTTTGTGGTGAAAGCTGAAACTCTCTCCATCCAGTCGTTGTACGAAACATGCTGTAGAAAGATTAGTTAATCTTTAATATCATTTCACGCTGTTGTGTTTGTTCCGCTGTTCAGAAACAGAACAAAATACAAAAACAAACAAACAAAAAAACAACCATTATTCTTCACTGACATATTTATCTTTAGTTTAAAAACGAAATAGTTTCTTTCGCAATATTTATTTAGTTGAAAATATCGCTTTTTTTGTTGTTATTTTTGTTGTTCTTCTCTCTATTTTCACGGCTTTCTCCTTCTTAAACCTTTTTTTTTCTTCTTAAATAGTTTTCCTTTCAAATATTGAAATGCTTTATATTCCATTTTAAAATTATTTTTTATTTATTTATATATTTTGACAATAAATAAATATCTAGAGCTATCTATCTATCTATGTACAGCTGCAACGTTTTATTTAAGGTTAAATATGACAAAATTAACTAGAAAATAACCCACAGTGACCCTTTTGGCGTGTGATCTCAAATCGGGACACTAAAAAAATATAACCTTCAGAATAAAAAGAAAGAAAGAAACACAATACAGACAGACGCACAGATCTTCAGTTACCTCTCACCTTGTGTACAACAGTACATCGACCTGCGTCTTTGTTACGTGACGTGAAAGAGTGAACACTGCAACAACAACAACAGTAATTAGTATTACTACTACTACCGCCATTATCATTATTCCTTTTACAACGACTACTTCTACTATTTTTACTGGTCCAAGAACAACTTTAAGAACAACTACAACTACCTCACCTCTATTACTACTGTCACAACAACAGCTACTACTACTACTATCACTACCACTATTACGTCTATTGTTGCTGCTTTTATTAGTACTAGAGATATTGTTACTACTACTATAACTACTTCTTCTACTATTAATACAATTACTGCTAACAAATAACTATATAAATACATAAACACATAAATAAATAAATAAATAAATAAATAAATAAATAAAGAATCATCTAAACAATCAATCAAATACATAAATTAAAAATACCCACAAAAAAAAAAAAAAATAAAAACCCGCCAACGACAATAAATAAGCAACAACAGCAGAAACAGCAACGATGATAGCACAACGATAAAATTTCAATTAATTCCCAGTTTATTAACCTTCACAGAAGTAAACGAATAAACACTTGAGTACGAACAGACAGACTGACAGAGGGACATCCAGTACGGACAGGTGAACACACGAGTTGACGTTTCATCTCAGATAAACCTGATCTGAATACAGAGATCACCGTACTTAACCCGTGACTGACAGTACGTGATTAGTTCCAAGTCAGCACGTTACAAGAGGAAAAAACTGCTTAGTAATATACAGCTATTTCTAGTTCTTTTACCTGACGTAAACATAATTGAAACGTTTGAAAAAAACAGCGCCTTTGAGTGATTTAAGATTTGTTCTGTGAATGAAAAAAAAAACACTTCTGTAGATGTTTGATTTATTACAGTGATTTATTAACAAACATGTTTACTGATAGACGCCCTTCGTGTATGAATACTGCATATACACATGTGTGTGTGTGTGTGTGTGTGTATATATACATATACATATATATAAAAATATATGTGTGTGTGTGTGTGCTCGCGTATGTATCAGTGTAACTGTGTGTTTGTATGCATATATGTATGTATGTTTATGTATACATGTACGTATTTACGTACGTATGCATATATATGTATGTGTATATGTATGTATGTCTGAATGTATGTATATATATAATGTGTGTGTATGTATGTACATGTATATGTGTCGCTGTTTGTACGTACATACGTACGTATTTACGTATTTACTTGTGTATGTTATATTCCGTGTATCTGGTGATTTGTAGCTATGTGTAACTGTGACGTCACACGCTATATAAACCAGACGTAATCACACAGTAGGAAGAGATAACTTTACTAAGTTACACGATATTTAGAGTGTAAAGTGAAAGATGTTTTAAAAGCTTTCTGACATCAAGACTGGGTAAAATGTGTCTAAGATAAACGAAGTGCATTTGTGAATTTACATCGATTTGATGTGTAAACATTAAAAAAAGTGTGGATTTAAAAAAGAAACTGGACGGCAGAAGAGAGAAAAAAGTAGTCATCAAACACACTGCGCAGATACACATAAATATACGAGTCAATAATCTTAGAGAGAGAGACGAACAGAAACAGCGATTGAGAAGTAAAACAAACGAAAAAAAGAAAAAATAATACAACAATAACAAGAACAACAAAAATTATTATTAAACGTAAATTATTTCTATGTTACGTTAAATCAACGTTAAATCTTTGAACATTCTCATTCATAATTCAGCTGTCACTGAATTCTGACATTGTGAAATCAAGTAATTGCTGAGTCCAGGGTAGATAACTGCTACTTTGAATGAGACTTTTCATTAGAGTACACTGTAGTGTTGTATTTCACAAGTCGTCGTGGCCGAGTGGTTAAGGCGATGGACTAGAAATCCATTGGGGTCTCCCCGCGCAGGTTCGAATCCTGCCGGCGACGATATTTTTTGACATGAATATAATTTTTTTAAAACAATCAATCAGTTTCAATAATGATTTACAGAACAAAAGTATAATTAGCTCGTATTTTCCTTTTAAATAATTTCTTACTACTACTGCTGTGTCTGGTCACAATGGTATTATCGTCTGCTTTACTTTCGTGTCTCTGTCCTGCTATACCAGCAGGTTCTCAGATACAGTTCATGTACAGAATCTAATCAGACGTGTATAAAATACATACATACCTACACATGCACATAATTATGTCCAGGGATTGACCTGTGAAAATAGCTTTGTGATATCACAGTCGTCGTGGCCGAGTGGTTAAGGCGATGGACTAGAAATCCATTGGGGTCTCCCCGCGCAGGTTCGAATCCTGCCGGCGACGATATTTTTGAAAACAACATGAAATTAAAAATGAAGAAGTGTGAAACAGTTCATTCAGTCAGTCAGGAACATCATAGTTTATCGAACAAAGACGTAGTTACCTCTTATTTTATTAATTTCTTAGTACTACTACTGCTACTACTACAACTACCATTGCTACTATTACTGCTTCTATTATTGCTACTAATATTGCTGCATCTGTTCCTGATGTTTTACAACTGATATTATAATTATTTTGGTAAGAAAAAAAATTAAAAGTTTCTGGAAGAAAGACTAATTTGCAGAAGAATCATTTACAAGGGCAGATAATTATGTCCAGGGATTGACCTGTCAAAATGGTTTGATCATATCACAGTCGTCGTGGCCGAGTGGTTAAGGCGATGGACTAGAAATCCATTGGGGTCTCCCCGCGCAGGTTCGAATCCTGCCGGCGACGAAATTTTTATTTATTTACTAATAGGCAGGTTATTATTTTGGTCTGTATTTAAAAACTTTATCTTGTGAATTAAACGGCTTTGCTGTTCTGTGTGATATAACATGTTGTCTTAATAATTGAAAAAATAAGTGACTTTATTTTAAAAATAATCAAATAAGTGACTACTCTTTGTTTCAAATAATGTAATAAGTAATAATACTACTATTTCTGTTACTACTACTGTTGTGTGTACTGTAACAGATACTAAGGCTACTTACAATTAGTACTGCTGTTTCTACTACTTACATTACTACTACCACTGTTATTACTGTCACAGCGAAGTTACAAGAACATCAACAACGACATCAACAACAACTACGACTACAATCACTACTTCTACTACTGCTCCTATTAGAACAACTACTACTACTATTTCTACTACCTCAACTACTGCTACAGCAACTGTCACTACTATTACTGCTACTATTGCTGCTAGTACTACTATTACTGTTTGTACTACTACTAATATTTGCTTAAATCAGTAAAATAATTTAGGATCAGGTAAAAAGAGAAAAACAGCGAATCAGAAGTAAAGCGAAAGAAAGAAAAAGAATGAAAAGAGAAAATGAAATAAATAAATAAAAAATTAAAAAAACCCAGCAACAACAACAGCAACAACAACTCTAAAAAAAACAAAAAAAAAAAAAAAAAAAAAAGTAAAAAACACATACAAAAAAAAGAGGCAATTAAATGAGATTTAAACACTGACATTTTCTTTTTCCTTGCCTGTAATTTAAGAATTATTTATTTAATTGATATTTTCACCAACAGTTGAATGCGTATATCACAAGGCGCACCTGTTGGGCTGTTTTTAGAACATTCACTGTTAAAAGCCAATAAAAAATGACGCTGTTTCGATAACCGACCTCTGGGAGATAAATTATATTCAGGGTTTTTTTTTTTTTCTGCTCTCACAATTTCACCAAAACAATGAGGTAAACAGCAATCACAAATCTAGTTCAGTTGTTTTTTATTCTATTTGTGTCTGTGATGTGCTAAACAATAGTTTAAGTACAATTGTATATTTACAAGTCATTCCCTTTGTCGTTCAGATTTTAAATACATTTTTATATACATCGCTTTGTCTGATGTTTGTGTATTTCTACCATTTCTAAAATGAAATAAAATGAATAAATAAATAAACGAACACATAAGTACATAAATAAATAAATAAATAAATAAATAAATAAATAAATATATATATATATATATATATATATATATATATATATATATATAATAAATAAATAAATAAATAAATAAATAATACTAATACTAATAACAGAAATAATAATAATGATGATGACGATAAAAAAATAAATAAATTAATTTTAAAAATTCCATAATATCTATTACTTCATCTATATCATTTACATACTTTATTATTAACAAAAATAGATCCAATAATAAATCAAACAGCTATGCGTAAACTGTATTGTGTAAATACAGCAGTTACACTTTCTCAAGAAATTATAAAAAAAAAAAAAAAAGAAGAGATAATTACTTGAAAATAGAAAAATCTTTATTTTGGAGTATTTCTTCCTGCAACTTCTGAATCTCGCTGATATATATTTTTTTTTCAAATAAGTCTGAGAGAATTTGTTTCCAGGTTTCACGGCGCCAAATTCTATCAATTTGAAATATTAGCCAGTCTACCTGCAGAGAACCGCCGTCATGAGTAATACACTAAACGAAAGTTACCTGCATCACGTGAACAGCTCGAATTAACTTAAAGAATGTTTCTGCATGTCTGCGTCAACTAACAGCCATCTTTAAAAATAGTAACGTGTCTGACGTGATTAATTTGTTTTATAAAAAAAGTGTTTCTGGTATGTTCTTCAACCGCATATTTTTATTTAATGATTATTCTTTTATATGTGTTATATTTATAAATTTATAAATAAAAATAACTTCAAAAAACCACCAACAACATGTAAGTCAGTGGTTGCCAGAGAGAGTAAAGTTAGACTGTTATTCATGAGGTAGTGGAAATACGCGTCACAAACAAGTGGCGTTTATGTTTGTAACGCGTGGTGTATAAGTATGTTAATGTGTATTATTATTATTGTTATTATTGTTATTATTATTATTATTATTTTTATTATTGTTATTATTATTATTATTATTATTATTATTATTATTATTATTATTATTATTATTATTATTATTATTATTATTATTATTATTATTATTATTATTATTATTATTATTATTATTATTATTATTTTATTTTTATTATTATTATTGTTATTCTGTTCAAATGAAAGCAAATCAAGAAACAATGTTTTCAGCGCTAACCGGTGAACTTTGGACGACGTGTATACAAACAAGGGAAGGCACTCCTGTGATCTTTAGCGTTCAGTGAATCGCAGTTTTCGTTCTTGTTTGTTTGTTGTTTTTGTGTGTGTATAATTGTTTGGAATGTATATATTTTTTGTGTGTGTGTTTTTTTTATCGTTATTATTATTATTATTATTATTATTATTATTATTATTATTATTATCATTATTATTACTACAACTACTAATACTACTACTACTACTTCTATTATTAATATTACAATTATTATTATTACTACTATTATTATTACTATACAGTTATTATTATTATTAGCATTATTATTAGTAGTACTTATTATTATAAATTAAAATTAAAAAATGAAAAAATGAAATCACAACAACCACATTTTCATTGTTCTCTAATTAATTAGTTTGACATATTAATTTTAAAAGCGCCTGTATTACCAGCTTGACGTGCTACATACACACAGAAGACACAACAGCGTAATACAAGTGTTATTTCGCTGCTGTGTTATACAAGACGTGTAATTAACGCCACGTAATTTGACACAGCAATTACGAACACACCGCTCAGCACGTATCACCCTCTGTAGTTCAAGGCAGCGGTCACACAGTTATTATATTAGTAAATATGCACGCGCAAGCCAAAATAAATAAATAAATAGTCATAAAATGCATACTTTAAAACAGACACGATAGGTGTCGGATGATAAAAAAACCCAGCAAATGTTAGAGTGAAATATATCAACTAAACCGCTCATGCACTCTCTCTATCACTCTTCACCCACCTAAATAACGAAAATTATTACTTCCTTGATTGCGTTATAACCGCAGACTTCCAGTGTGATTTACAGTGATAATATTTCGTGTGAGGTTTGAAAATAGATTACGGTGCCAGTGTTAGAAATATAAATTATCTTCAAGCAGAGATACGTATAAAGTGCACTCTGTAACGTACAGATCGATATGACTGCATCCACACAGCATACAAGTATTTACTGAACATTTTGAATATTTCCGCATAACTGCACGCACACACACACACACACAGAGAGAGAGAGAGAGAGAGAGAGAGAGAGAGAGAGAGAGAGAGAGAGAGAGAGAGAGAGAGAGAGAGAGAGAGAGATTTTTTAACTGAGACTGTAGCTTTTATTTTTGTTTACTTCCATATGTCGAAAACTTATAATTAAAAATACATACATACATAATACATACATACATAATACATACATAGACACATACATACATACATACATACAAACAAACATACATGCATATTATAAACGAACGAACAAACAAACAAACGAACAAACAAACAAACGAACAAACAAACGAACGAACAAACAAACAAACAAACAAACGAATAAACAAATAAATAAATAACAAATCTCTAAAAATAACCATTTCTCTCTGTTGGTTGCGTTCGACGTGTTTCCTGGTTAATCTGCGGTGGTTTTGTCAGATCGATATGCTCGCTTGTTGTTGTTGTTTTTTTCTTCGGTTCCTGCAAAAACAGCTTGGTTTATTTAACAGCGGCTCAGTGCGGCTGTGGAAATTAGACCACGCAATCGAATCACTCAGTGCTGTTAGGCCAGCCAGCATCCCGAGAATCGAATAACCTCGCTATGTCGAACTAAATACGTTTAACATGCTACGCGAAAATAAATCGAAAAAGAAAGTTATGATCGAAGCAAATAGCGAAGCGAAGAATAAAGAGGGGAAAAAAAAATAGAAGTTAGGCTTGATTTGTATTTCATTTGTTTAATATGGCTAATACTTTAGTAGCAACCAAAGAAATTGTACTGATAATAATAATAATAATAATAATAATAATAATAATAATAATAATAATAATAATAATAATAATAATAAAATGTATGTATGTATGTTTGTAAGTATGTAAGTATGTATGAATATATATGTATGTACAAATGTGTAAATGTATAAATATATTGCTTGTCTTAACTATATCTAGAAACTTAGGACAACTTTGGAAAAGAACTTCTTTAGTTACATCGTGATAGTTACCTGGGTATGTCAGTGAGACAGATACGATATACTCTGTTTTCCTCTCTCTCTCTCTCTCTCTCTCTCTCTCTCTCTCTCTCTCTCTCTCTCTCTCTCTCTCTCTCTCTCTCTCTCTCTCTCTCTCTCTCTCTCTCTCTCTCTCTCTCTCTCTCTCTCTCTCTCTCTCTTTCTTTCTCTCTCTCTCTCTAATGAATGGTTCAGTATTAACGACAACCTTTAGAAACAAGTTTTTCTTTTCTTTTCACGGTTTCGCTGCAGCGATGCTCTGTGTTTCGTGGCGCGTTTTAAAAACACGGAAGACGAATGCAGATATCCACTTTACTTCACACAAATAACACTTCAATTTCCGGTTGGAACAGTTGAGCGAGAAGAGGCGAAGAAGGAACTGTTTGATCGATGGTGGTCTGTTTTCATCAAACTCTAAATCAACATTGATTATATCGATCTCTCTTCTGGCTGGCTGAGGGAACAGCACAAGACTGGCTGGAGAAAACAGACTGCGAGGTTAACAACAAAACACGTGTCGTTTTTTGTGAAGATTTCTTCATCTCTTCCTTGTACTCGTTGTCTCTCCATATACGACTTCTTATTTAACGCTAGTTTTAAGATTGTGTACTCGTCTGTCTTTGCGAGTGTGTTATTATTTCACCTGACAATACCTCTCTGGTGGTGGTGGTGGTGTGTGTGTGTGTGTGTGGTGGTGGACGTGATGGTGGGGGGCGCATGAGTGTATTGGTGTGTGGAATATGCGTGAACGAGTGGGTATTGTCTGTATGTATATTTATATTTTATGTAGGCGTGTTTGTGTTTGTGCATCTATACATATGTGCTTTGTGTCCGAAACATACATTATCAATATCTCTGATTCTTTGTATGTGTGTATGCATGTATGTACGTATACATGTACGTGTATCTATGTATGTGTATATATATGCGTGTGTTTGTATGTATGTACATATGTATATGTATATGTATATGTATGTATGTACATGTTTGTGCACGTTTTCCTGTATTAATATTTGTACGTATGCACGTACTAGTGTATACGAACGTATGCGTGTACATGTATATGAACAGACACATTTGTTCATGTGTACATCTGTTTATGTACAACATTAGTTTTGTTTTTGTCATTGTGTTATTTTATACTCGAGGTTGTTTGCTTGCAGTCTGCGGAGTTGTGTACAGTTATGACTAATTACAGTAATTAAGTGAGCTTTTCTAACAGCCCAGTGATAATCTGAGCAGACGTTACTAAACAACCACGTCATTGATTGCTCGCCTGGTGAACGTAGATGCAGCAAAAACCATGGAGATTCTACTCACAACGTGCAGTTTTGTGTAAAAATAGAGTGACAGTGATTATACAAGTGTGTGTCGCTAGGTAACTAAAAATAATGTTTATATTTGACGTCGTTTTTAGATAACAGTTGTACATACCGAAAATATTTACATATATAATTGTTAGTTTAAAGAATTTTTTTTTTTTTTTTTTAAGACGGTTTTAGAAAACATGACAGTTATGATTATTGTGATTCTGTCAATGTGCCCCTAAGTACATCAGATTTTAGTACTTTTTATTTTTTATAGTTTAATTAAGAACTGAGTTTAAGATACAATGTTTTATATGCATATTATAGCTTTCAGAATATTCAACAATCAAAGAATGATAAATAATTTAAATTAATATATAATAAATAAAAAAAACTTAACGAATCAATATAAATCTATCGGATGTGGATCAATGACTTGAAAAAAATCATTGTTTTTACAGACAAATCTAGTTAGTCGTTATTACAGAATTCTTCTGACGTAAACATCCCATGATCTCTTAACATTTCTGTTTATCATTATCATCATCATCGTCGTTGTCGTTGTCGTCTTTTTTGTTCAAAATAAATTTGGTTTACTGATTACTAACATATTTTAACCTGCATGACATCAACCACGCAAAGTAAGTTCCAAATTTAGCTGCAATAAAACAAAAACTCCATCATAGGAGTAATAGAAAACAGCACGAGAACGCAATAACACCATCATTTGTTTTTTTGTTTTTTGTTGTTTTATACTCTTTTTATGTTCTCGCCAAATTATTTGCAAATTAAACACATTAATTTAATCTGTTGGAGTTAATTAAATGTCATACAAATGTATTCACAAAGACGAATATACGCATACACGACAACACAAATAAAAAAACTCGTAAATGTAGAAACGAACAAATACGTATTTTAATAATGTTGTTGTTTTTCTTTGTTCGTTTATTTTATTTTTAAATTTTAAATTTTGTTCTAAATTTATATTTAGGATATATCTATCTGCATAGACAAACAAAACACAAACTCAACAATCTGCAGGACAATGGCTTTGTTCATTTTCTCACTGATAAACGTATCAAATTTAATTTTCACCAAAGAATGGTTTTAGCAATTTAAGATGCTTCGGACTGAACAAAATGTACTTAAGCTATTTCAGTCGTATTAACACGAGTACTCTAAAATACGATTATGGAACTAATAAGAAAATGCTATATTAAAACGTAACTTCAAGACCCAGTCACGTGACTAATATTAGATCTCGAGAGTTGGAATTAAAATACTGAGGACATTTATTGAATGCCAAAAAAAAAAAAGAAAAAATAAAAGTGCTGAGAATCATTTTTAGTACTGACATTGTCAAACAGACTTCAACAACTCGATGAATTGCTGCTTTTTCAGTGATGTCTGGTTACGTCACATAAGACGAGTTCTTTACAAAGATTTATTTTTGGTTGAAAATGACGTTATTAAAATAATAAGTGAGTGTGTTGTGTGTGTGTATGTCTATGTGTGTGTATGCGTGTATTTATGTGTGTATGCGTGTATTTATGTGTATATGTGTGTGTCGGAAAAGATGTGGTTTACTCAGATTTGTTTTAAATGTATGTCTGTAGGAATAATATATCACACATACACACATATATACACTTAAACACACATACATACATACATACACAGGCATATGCACAAACAAACGAATACAAAGTTATACATTCAAACACGGACTGACATACACATACATTCACATCTACAGTCAAAAAGCAAATTATCATAAAACAGCTCTTTGCACCAACAAAAACAGACTAAACACCCAACGGATTCTACTAGAAGGAATCTGCCACTAACATCTCAATACCTTGTTTTGTTCCGGACACTTTCGAGAGGTATAAACATTTCTCAGACCGATCGATGATTAATAAAACGCTATTACCCGGGTGTGTGAGATTAACAACACAGACACAGTGATGACAGTAATCTACAGATATTAGAAAATATTACATCGATTAAACATTTTGTTTTCTTATTGCTGCTTACACTGAAACTTCGTTCCTGAAGAAAATCAGATTAAAAGCAGGGCAGGGTTTAGACACAGCTGAGCGTCTCAGAGTCTGTAAGAAAAGCTTTCGATATTTCAAAACGTCTGTTTTGTTTGCATTGGTGATCAGTTTTTGCCGGTGTACGGCTGTAAAATAACAAGCTTGTGATGTAACGAACAGAATTAAAAAAAAATGTCTTGTCTCCTTTTCTTGACGTTGTTAAGAAATATATATATATAAAAAAAATGTCATGATTAATTTCTTCTTTTTTTCCCCTCATGTCTATTTACGAAATGACGTCATGACGAAAAAATAATATATTGAACACATACACAGACTTGTTATTTTACTGCCGTATTGTATTATTACCATAGTCTGGTTTAAGAAAAAAAAATAATGACTTGAATATGTACAAAATAAACTTAATCAAATTTCAGTGTTTTATCCATATTATCTATCAATCAATATTGCCTTGTCTAATCCCTGCCCGAGATGAATACACAATTATAGTGAATTATTTGAACTGGATAATGTTACGGTAAATATGATCCAGTATTTGCTTAAACGAAGTTATGTTAAACACAGTCAAGTATATGTTATTGCAAATTCATTCCATTTTGTATTTCATAATGACGTCATGGAAATTATGATCCAGTATATTTTTTTTAGATGAAATTATGGCAACTGAGAACCATTTTCATTCGCTTTTTAATCCAGTATTTGTCAAGATGTGAAAAGCGTTCAGAGTTTGAGTGGAAGATTGTACTGCAATTTCAGTCCATCTTTTTTTCGAAAAATCGATAGAAGTCAGTCTTTATATTTATTTTGTATTTATCCTGTCTAATAATTTAAAAAAATAAAAAATAAAAATAATAAAAAGAAGTTTATAAACTCCTCTTCTTGCAGCATTCTTGCTTTTCTGTCATAAAACAACAAACATCTTCAGAAGAAAACTCCGATACTTTTGAAGATTAATGCACTATAGGGGATGAGTAATGGATAACTTTGTCACGTGATAAAATTTGATATAGCACTAGATCGCTAGCATAGTTAATTACTGCAGCAAAAGACACTCACGTACATACACACAAGGCGATATAAAATTACAAAGGCATTCCCTGCAAATGAAGACCACAAACTTTCAATTGGTTTGATGTATATAAAAAGTCGTAATGGCACCAAACATGCAAACGATGTCGAAATGCTGCATCCGTTAGAAAACTCTGAGATCACAAACTTGCTGAGATCACAATCTTGTTGACGTCACAAACAAACTGACGTCACGGGCTTTCCTAACGTCATACATGTGATAAGATCACAAATTTGATAAATTATCAATTTGTTCAGATCATAATCTAGCTAACGTCACAATCTTGCTAGATCGGAACTGGCTGACGTCATACACTTTCTTACATCATACCTTAGATGACGTAATAAACTTAAAATTGCCGAGGTCAGAGAATAGTTGACATTACTCATTATAGCTGTGTAGTTCTCATTTGTTGTGACCTCATGAATTCGTCGTAGGAGGGCGGGGGTTCAAGTACGTCTGCTTCAATGAGTTCCGTTCTGTCATCGATCACGTGACCTGATGACGTGTTCATGCTCTGAGACACATACTCTTCACTCGTTACAAAATCATAGGACGGGGGATCATCGCTGTAGAGCCGAGTTCTTTTAAAAATAATAATAATAATTTTTTATTATTATTATTATAAAACAAGTGCAAATGGATATACTTAAGCAAAAGACATTCAAAATGATTTTCGGGAAATAACTGATTCTATTACTGTCACTGTCGTTACAATTCCTGTAGCTGCGCTACTGCTATGATAATAATAATAATAATAAAGTATATTTAATTTCAGTGAAATAAACAAATTATCTTGATTATTAGTGACATTTAACGTTTCATCTTGAACTCTCCAGTAATTAGCACGAATCATTAAGTTAATAATAAAACAACTGGAGAGACCTTTCTCCGCTGAACGATGAATAGTGTTTAACTCTTCTAAGAGAGAGCTTACCTCGGACAGTCCTGGAAATCAGTCACTTGAATATCACAGAGGCTTAAAGATGAGCTGTTTCTAAACTGTAAGAAAAAAGAAACAAATTATTTACTTGTTTGTTTGTTGTTGTTTTTTTTTTTTTTTTTTTTTTTTTTTAAATGCATTTATCTGTTTATTTTTTATGTGTTTGTTTCTTAGTTTATTTATTTATTATTTATTTTTTTGTTCTTCTTTTCCCTCTTTATTTATTTATATATTTTGTGTAAATACTAAAGAGCAACAAGACACTAATGGACAAAAAACTGTATGGACAGCTAAACTTATTGCACGACTGTTTAATTAAGTGTAAACAGCTTGACGTATTTTACAAGTAAATCATGTTTTTCTTTATCTGCATGACAGACAGCACGAGCTGACGTCGCAACAAAATAAAGTGAGCAGATGTGTTGATTATAGAACAAAGTGCTCTGCTCGGATTGTCGTTTACCCGTCTCAGAAAACCGAGGCGCTGCGTTTGGCGCCCAAAGCTCAAGAGCGAATCGCGTTAAGCCAATTTGTCGGGAGAGATCGCGCCAAGATACACTGAGCAATTCGTCTTCTCTCGCTTTAACCGCGCTCACTGCAACACATCGATTTCTTGAAGAGCTCGGGCGACTCCACTGCGTTGTCCGGAAACGATTTCGCTGTTGGTGAAAAAACCGTGGCTGGCCACGTCAATATCGCTGGAACCGCGTCCTTTGTGGCCAACGTCGAGTGGGTGTAGCCGACCGAGTCAGTGGCACCGGAACCCGTTTTTCTGTGTCGGTTTTCGCCCCGCAGTAATTGCGCACCTCGTCCAGATCGTTATTGTAACCTTGGCGATTTGTGATAATCAGTCGTGGACTCCGGTCCGGTCGCTGAGGAGTCGAGATAACCCGAGCCCAGAGAAAGGGTGATTTCAACTAATGGTCGGAATTTAAACTGGCTTTGTCTTCTGACCTTGCAGAGTTCGTGCACGTTAACAAACTTGCTTGAACCATTAAATTGAACAACAACATTAATAATTATCTCTACAGGGAATTACAGCCGATAGCGCTGAAAACGAGAGACAGACAGGAATTGTTGTTACAGAGTAAGAAGTTTATTGTTCACGTTTCTGAAGATAGCAAGCGCGGACTGCAGAACTGAAGAATTCACATTAAATCAACTGGGCGAAGACGTGGTCCGCATCGTCATCAACAACAACGAAAACATGAATTACAACGATAATAACGGAACTATAACACCGCCAACAACAACAACAAATAATAATAATAATAATAATAATAATAATAATAGTAGCAGTAATAATCAGCAGTATTATTATTAGAAGTAGGCGTTATGAGCAATAAGAGATGTATATAACACTAGCGAAAGTATAGCAGCAGTAGGAATAGTTGTAACAGCCATATTAGAAATAGAAATTATAATAATACTCGTCAAAATACATTTCTGCTAACATTAGTTTCAAGATATTTACGTTCAACATATACAAACAAGTACACACACATACACACAACACAAACAAAGCACGCACACACACAACACACACACACGCACAAAGCAGAGTGTAAAGAGAAGACCTATAAAACAGTGAGGACAATAAAACTACATCACACACACACACACACACACACACACACACACACACACACACACTCACACATACACACACACACACACACACACACACACACACTCACACACACTCACACACACACACACACACACACACACACACACACACACACACACTCACACACACACACACACACACACACACACACACACACACACACACACACACACACTTTATCTCGCCGCTTTCACGCGGATAATGGTTTTGTCCGTGGAACACGGTCGTTAACTTTCTGTACGCTGATGATGAGAACATTAAACAGGAACATAAACTTAGACTGTTGAGATGAAGTCAAGTTTAATGGGGCTTGTTACACTGAAGCGACGCTTGTTACGTTGAAATCTAGTTCAGTACATTTCGTTTGATTGAAGTCTGTTTAAGTGGTATTTGTTAAATTGGGATGAAGTCTGGTTTTGTGAGGTTCGCTACGCTGACATTTAGGCAAGTAAGGTTTGTTAGATCGAAGTCTCGTTACGTGAGATTTTGTTAAATTCTGTGAAATCTAGTCCAGTGCGATTCGTTACGTTGGTGTCTGGTTAAGTAAGGTTTGTTGTACAGAAATCTAGTTCAGTAAAGTTTGCTTGATTGAAGTCTGGATAGGTGACACACTAACATCACAGCACAGAGATCAGAGAAATCATTCTCACCCTTGAGTTTCTGAAGAAGAATTATTATTTATTTATTTATTTATTTATTTATTTATTTATTATTATTATTATTATTATTATTATTATTATTATTATTACAATCTTTACACTAGACTCTTAAAAGAAAACTTGCTGTAGTTGATGTTGCTTTTTGTTTTTCAAGATCAAGTTCCTTTTGGAACACTCCACAAAGTGAGTAAATGAATGAACGAATATTAAATTATGTTTAAAAACATTACACTATTTTAATATATTATTACGTGATGTTCCATATTCATTTAATGAAAAACAACACTATTAGCAGCATGAGATTATTAATATACGCATTCCAGCAGACAAGAAACACATACCACAGAGTTTGTTAAACAGATAGGTCACGCAGATTTCTATTTTTTCATGTCATCATTGAACAAAACACATTTCTCGCACGTAACCCCACTGACGTTAAAGTACATTCTCTGTGAACTAGAAACTTAGCAAGAAGCACAGATAAGCCAATCAGCGAGTTAGACTCAGTTCCAGAAATAGATAAATTAATTAAATAAAAGGAGTCGACCACAAAGTCTTTTAACAGATTCTGTAATCTGATGGCTTAACTAACCAAACCATTGCTACAGTCGAGTGTTATACACATTGCACATCCTTGTCTAGAGGGATTTGATTTGATTTTACAAATCCACCGCGGATGTTGTAGTGGTTTGTTGTTGTTTTTGTTTTTTTTTTTTTTTTGGTGTTTTTTTACTTACATTTATTAATCTGTTATGAAGTGGTTTTCTTTTTTTTTTGAACTCTTTCAATAAAAAGAACCAGAAAAAAAAGACAACACACAAACAAAACACACACACAAAAAATCAACAACAACAAAACACACAAAAACAAACAAACAAAAAATAATAAAATAATAATAATAATAATAATAATAATAATAATAATAATAATAATAATAATAATACACACCTTAAAATAGTCACATAATCTTTAAGTCATTAATACATTCACTGACTCATTCATTCATTCTTTCTTTCTTTCATTCATTCTCTCATTCATTCATCCATCCATCCATCCATTCGTGGACATTAGTTTGATGACAAGGGACTGCCGGTGAGACTAAATAATCCAGATAAAGAGATTTAGAATTAAGAACGGATTAACTGTGAGCGCGTTTGCACGTCGTCGCTAACGAAGTCACTCAGCGCTAATCAGAACAACGTCTGTTGACGGCGTCGCCCACGTGCAGATTTATCTGCTTGAGAAACGTGTCGAGGTGGAAAGACACACGTTGAGGAAAATCAATGTCACCTTCCTAGCCTTGTTGAACACGTCACTCGAAAACACTCTCACAGGTTGACTAAAACATTGTTCACTTCACTGACATCGTGTTTCTTTACACCCCAAGTGTTTTCTTTTACTGATTTATATATACAAAAACACATACATGCATACATACACATATATACATAAACATGTTTACATACATATACATACATATATATACATATATATATATACATACATATACATAAATATATATATATATATATATATGTATTGATATATGTGTATATATATATATAAATGTAAACTTGTTTATATATAACAGACACGAACATACACATCGTAATAAACATGCACACACAAAATGTACACAGATAATTAATTATAAATATAACGCAAGAGAAATATTCGTGAATACGCACACCCAGACATACACACGCACACACGCACGGAGACACAGAGACACGAAACTCTTTGACAATGAAGACGAAATAAAACAGTCTTGCTTGCCCTTCAAGACAAAGAAGAAACCTCAACGTGAGCCACTCCCCACTTGACAGCTACTGCAAAGCGAAGTCTTCACTCGGTTAATTAAAAGTACTTTCTCCTGGGTCAATAAGTAGACGAGCGTGATTGGAATTCCTTAACAAGAATTGTGAGTAGAACAAACATAACGATATGTTTAGAAATAACATGGTACTACAGAGCAGATCTAGTAATCTATTTGTGTGAGGGATGGAGCATCACAGACTTAACCTACTGTTTTAATTTGTAGTTTATGAATATCTGTGTGTGTGTGAGTAATGGTGTGTATGGTCGTGTTTATATGTAAGGGTGTCCGTGTGTGTGTATTGCATGTGTGTATGTATGTATATATGTGTGATTTTGTACATGTATCATGATGCATTTGTACATGTGAGGATGTGTATGTGTGTATGTATGTATATGTGTACGTGTTGCATGCTTCTAAGCCTTTTTTGTCTTCATATTATTATTATTATTATTATTATATTCATCATCATCATCATCATCATCATCTCACCATCACGATCATCATTATTATTAATATCATCGTCATCATCGTTATCTTCATCATCATCATCATCAATTAGTCTATTGTTTAGTCTTCTACTCTACAATCTCTGATATCCTTGTCCTCTCATTTCATCCACAGACTGCTCTGTAAAACTCTTCACAACATCAACAAACGTCCTCGTCATCAAAACACCATCCTCAGAAACAACCACAGTCTGAGTACGCTGTAGAGCTAACATGGTCTGTCTAAATATGAACCAAGCTCAACCTTGAACGCAGTTAACGTTCATTAAATTTAAAACTCGAAATATTAGGTTTGATAATTAAAACCAGAGGAATTGTTTTACAAATTACACCCACCTACGCAGATCACTAGCTATTGAAATACTTTTTTTTTTTTTTTTTTTTTTTTTACCTTTGAAATTGTGAAACAAAAATCTCATTGTTATTTAAAGCTGTTTTGAAAATACAATAATCGTTTTAACAGCTTGATTTATGTTGACATAAAACGGATGAAAAATTACATTTTTTTTTTTCGTCTGTTGGACAGAGAATCATTCTGGCACTCACACTGTTATTAATATCGACTTGGTCAAACTGACTTCACTAACTCGGTGAGTCGTTATGTTTCTAATGCATAACATAACACTCATAGCTAATAGTGTTGTTTTATTTACAGATATTTTATTTTATTTTATTATAACTATTATTATTATTATTATTATTATTATTATTATTATTATTATAATCATTATTATTATTATTGTTATTGTTATTAATTTTTTTTTGTAAGATAGATTTCATGTGAAATGTAAATTATATACGAAATATTTTTTTAATTATATTAAACAGTAAACAACCATCAACCAGTAACTCAAACAACAGTAAACAACCATCAACCAGTAACTCAAACAACAGTAAACAACCATCAACCAATAACTCAAACAACAGTAAACAGCCATCAACCAGTAACTCAAACAACAGTAAACAACCATCAACCAATAACTCAAACAACAGTAAACAACCATCAACCAGTAACTCAAACAACAGTAAACAACCATCAACCAGTTTAAACAACCATCAACCAATAACTCAAACAACAGTAAACAGCCATCAACCAGTAACTCAAACAACAGTAAACAACCATCAACCAGTAACTCAAACAACAGTAAACAACCATCAACCAGTAACTCAAACAACAGTAAACAACCATCAACCAATAACTCAAACAACAGTAAACAGCCATCAACCAGTAACTCAAACAACAGTAAACAACCATCAACCAATAACTCAAACAACAGTAAACAACCATCAACCAATAACTCAAACAACAGTAAACAACCATCAACCAATAACTCAAACAACAGTAAACAACCATCAACCAGTAACTCAAACAACAGTAAACAACCATCAACCAATAACTCAAACAACAGTAAACAACCATCAACCAGTAACACAAACAACAGTAAACAACCATCAACCAATAACTCAAACAACAGTAAACAACCATCAACCAATAACTCAAACAACAGTAAACAACCATCAACCAGTAACTCAAACAACAGTAAACAACCATCAACCAATAACTCAAACAACAGTAAACAGCCATCAACCAGTAACTCAAACAACAGTAAACAGCCATCAACCAATAACTCAAACAACAGTAAACAACCATCAACCAGTAACTCAAACAACAGTAAACAACCATCAACCAATAACTCAAACAACAGTAAACAACCATCAACCAGTAACTCAAACAACAAACAGCCAGTGAGGCTGCTGCTCATTAAAAAATAAACAAAGCGGAAATCAACAAAACGCTCCTTACAAGCCAAACTAGCACATGAACCGATTTAACCTTTTCATGTTTCAGATAATCGGGTCAGTAGGTCACTGTTAACTAATTAATTAATTAGCTTCAGCAATCTCGGTACGTACTTATTGATAAACATAACATTTCTTAACGGTTCGACGTATTTTTTTAAATATTTAAAATATGTTTTTCAGAGATATAAGACGGCGCTTGGTGTAATGTAAGTAGTATTGATAAATGTTTCTTAGGCGACGGACAAGACTAAGCTGTATCGTGTTGTTTGATGTTCCTTTTCTAACACGCGTACTTAAATAATAGATTAGTTCGACCTGAGGGAAACGTGATTTAACAGTCGTTCATTTGAGGATCCAAGAAATAGCCTATCTGTCGTCCGCTCCCCTTTCTGTTGTCGATATATTTCTTTCTTTATAATGAATCTTGTTCCATCCTGTCAGTTCTGTACTATGCTAGACATATTAACTCTCTTCCTTTACTTAAATCCTCGACTCTCCACTATTTTCTGCGGTTTCACGGACAATTATTTTGTTACGTTGACTATAGAGAGTGTTTTCTAGGCGACCACAAGAAGTTGAAACTGAATGTGGTTGTTGGAAGTAGAACACACAATATTTCCAAAGAGGATAAAGTGTACTGTTCAGAAGATATACGTTTACAAACAGTAGACCTCAGACGTGATTTTTCAATCGTTATAGTTTCTCATCTCTCTTTTAATATCCAAATTTGACTGTTTTATATGCGTATACAGAATCATTACAATTCAGTGTAGTAAAGATAACATTATTATTATTATTATTATTATTATTATTGTTGTTGTTGTTGTTGTTGTTGCTGTTGTTGTTAGGAGCAGCAGCAGAAGCAGTAACATAAGTGACAGAAGAACGGTATTGATTAAATGAGAAATTGAAGTAGTAGGATAGTAGTTGTGGTAATAGTATTAGAAATAGTGGTAGTAGCAGTAACAGTAGGAGTTGTAGTAGCAGTAGTAGTAGTTGTTTTAATGGTAATAATAGCTTTTTCTTATAGCAGGAGGAGAAGAAAACATAGTCACAGTCCTGTCTGAAACCATTGTTTTAGCGATGGAAGATAAACAGAATAACAAAAAAGAAAGTGATAAGAAACACTTACTGCTAACATGGGCCTGCTATAGATTTCTCTGATGTATCTCCTGAGAAAGGATCGTCTGCGCATCAGCTCTGACCTGGCTGGACGGCGCAGACGGCTGAAAGCGCCGCGTGCGATGACGAGGATTCCCGCGCCTATCAACACCGGGCCCGCGTACCGCTCCTTGTTGTCGTCCTGCTCCTCGAGGTTCTGAAACGTCAGCGACGTGATTATCACTCCCACCACCAGCAGCATCAGCCCGGAAATGATGTAGCACATGGCGTTTCCAAGGAGATAGGCACACGTATTTCCGGTTGGAGGGTACAAGGTCGAGTCCATTGGACGTCGCCATGTTATCACCGTTTGCATTATTAAAACGCTGAAACAGATAAATAAAAAAACAAATAGTGAAAAAAACAAATGTTGAAAATAAAAAATAATAATTTATTAACATTTGTAGATTGTTTTAAACTCTAGATGGATTTTTGTGACTGAAATATGAAGACAGATACTGTCACGTAAATTAGTTAATCCTCTGATGAAATACAAACAGCTTCCTGGAGCTAATTCAGGTGAATCCGTGGAGAGACTCTTTCCCAGTGATCAGGTATACCCAGTGATCAGGTATACCCAGTGATCAGGTATACCCAGTGATCAGGTATACCCAGTGATCGCAGTAAATAAACAGTTGTCGAGCTAAACTCAAATTTCTCTGACTTTTTTCTGATTTCACCTCTTGCTTTCAGAGACTTACACACACACATTCAGTAGTCAGTACATCATCTCATCATTTCCTTTACAGTTCATGATAAAACAAGTATACACCGCTGATACACTTGTAATATACTAATACTACTACAGCCATTGCTGCTACAATTGCCACTGCTACTACTACTGTTGCTAAAGACACACACAAACATACACATAATATTATATATACATACATACACATACGTACACACACAAACACATACACGCACACATATATGTGTGTATGTGTGTGTGAATATATATTTACTCACATATACATATATGTATATACACACGGGTTTGTTTCTGTGTGTGAATAAATATTATATATATATATATATATATATATATATATGTATGTATCTCTGCGTGTTATTTCGTGCGTATCTGTGTGTGTGTTTAAGCTGAAAATTATACATCATTCTACAATTAGTAAAATTTAACTAAACCCCTGTTAGAATTTACTACAAACTTTTTTAGTTTTTATATAACAACTGAAGACCCTTCCCTGCTCTCTTCATTTTATAATCATATTTACAGAAACAAAAAATTAATTAAAAAATTAAATACATATGTGTATCTATCTATCTTCTATTACGCTAAAATCTGGAGTTTCAAAATGAAAACAGTTCTACTTACGAAGGATCGCGAACACTCATTTCATTCTAAATGTTAGTTAAAAAAATCCAAATAACTTTGCATAATTTAAGAAAGCACGGCTGCGGAACAGAGAGATTCCATTTAACATGGTAAAACAGCGAAGTGTCCTCCGTGTTCTCCTTCACGACAACACGACCACGTCGCGCGGTGGCGCTGGCCGCCATGCTGCTGCTACATGCGTACACGTCGTTTTCGTGGTGCGCTCCATAGCAGACGACAAGGGAGGCTTTTGGCGCGTCCTGCAATCAACGACCACGTTCTTCGTCTTCTGCGAGCGAGTGACAGCCGTCTGCTAGCTTTATTGATCAACTTCATCCACTGCGCATGTGCTGGAGACAATCAAAACAGTTTGCTTTACAGTTTGGTTCTTTTTTTTCACTTGCTTCTTTCTTTTCTTCTCCTTTTTTTACTTATTTTTATTTTATTTTTTATTTTGTAAAATCAATATATTTCAGATAAGCTGAAAAAACCCAGATCCCTACAATATATTATTATTATTATTATTATTATTATTAGTAGTAGTAGTAGTAGTAGTAGTAGTAGTAGTAGTAGTAGTAGTAGTAGTAGTAGTAGTAGTATTTTGTTCTGTGTTGTTTATCTAAGTGTTCGTGAATTTAGCTGGAAATGTCGAAATTATAATTTTCCATTTCTTTCTTTCTTTACTGTTGTTGTTTTTCTGTTGTATACATATTTGCATACATAATGATACTCAGACAGGCACACACAAACATACATACGTTCATACATAAACATATATATATATATACGTATTTCAGACTGTTTCAATTAATTACGAAGATTCCATCAACAAGGGCGGATAATTGCTATTTGGAAAAGCGCGGTGTACAGTCTACAGTTTAGTGTTTGAACTTGTAAGTCGTCGTGGCCGAGTGGTTAAGGCGATGGACTAGAAATCCATTGGGGTCTCCCCGCGCAGGTTCGAATCCTGCCGGCGACGAAATGTTTTGACAAAAATATGAAATTTTTCATACAGTTCATTCAGTCAGGGAGGTAATGATTTACAAACAAAAGTATAATTAGCTCGTATTTTCCTTTTAAATAATTTCTTGCTGTTACTGCTGTGTCTGGTCACAATGGTATTATCGTCTGCTTTACTTTCGTGTCTCTGTTCTCCTATGCCAGCAGGTTCTCAGATACAGTTCATGTACAGAATCTAATCAGACGTGTATAAAATACATACATACATACACATGCACATAATTATGTCCAGGGATTGACCTGTGAAAATAGCTTTGTGCTATCACAGTCGTCGTGGCCGAGTGGTTAAGGCGATGGACTAGAAATCCATTGGGGTCTCCCCGCGCAGGTTCGAATCCTGCCGGCGACGATATTTTTTGACAAGAATATAAATATTTTAAAACAGTTCATTCAATCAATCAATCAGGTCAATAATGACTTACAGAGCAAAAGTATAATTAGCTCGTATTTTCCTTTCAAATAATTTCTTACTATTACTGTGTCTCTTTAGTCACACTGGTTATTTTGTCCTGTGTTGTTTATCAAAATTTAGCTGGAAATGTCGACTTTATATTTTTCCATTTCTTTTTTTCTTTACTGTTGGTGTTTTTCTGTTGTATACATATTTGCATACATAATGATACTCAGACAGGCACACACACACATACATACGTTCATACATAAACATATATATATACCTATTTCAAACTGTTTCAATTAATTATAGTTCGAATCCTGCCGGCGACGATATTTTTATTTATTTACTTAATTAATAAGCCAGAAATTATTTTAAAACTTTGTGAATTAAACTTTGGAATGTCTTCGCGTTACTGTTCTGTGTGATATAACACATCATCTTCATATTTTAAAACTGAGTGATTTTACTTTCAAAATTACTGAACAAGTGGCATTGTCTTTGTTATGAAAAATTTAATCTGTAATACTACTATTACTATTGGTACTACCGTTGCTTCTGCTACAACTGATGCTAAAGCTACATACTATTTCTACGAGTGTTCCTGATGTTTAACAACTGATATTATATTTATTTTGGTAATAAATAAAATAAAATAGTTTCTGGAAGGAAAGACTAATTTACAGAAGAGTCATTTACAAGGGTAGATAATTATGTCCAGGGATTGACCTTTCGAAATGGTTTCATTATATCACAGTCGTCGTGGCCGAGTGGTTAAGGCGATGGACTAGAAATCCATTGGGGTCTCCCCGCGCAGGTTCGAATCCTGCCGGCGACGGTTTATTTTTTTCCAATAAAAACAAAAATTTATTTTAAATCAACGTTATAAAACTATCTCTATGTATTATATCCCACTATACGTTTTACCATATCAACACACAACTAATAAAGAAAACGCCGATAATATTAAGAATTTTGTAAACACAGTCAGTTTATATCATGACCTATAACTAGACATATTCAAGTGGAACGTAAATACAAACTGATCACGTGATTGATAGAGCAGACGATATAAACGAACTTAATTCGAGCAATCTATTCTAGCGGGAACCTATGACAAGACGCAGAAACAACAGAAGGCTGAGTCAAGATCTGGAAGCCAGGCTTTGCGTGTGCAGTTTTTCATTCTGTTACAGCAAGCGTCTGAGTTTATATTATTTATATTATTCACCAAAACAAACTGTAGCTGGAGTTAACCGTGCACAAACGTGGACCCGTCCCTTGTTGTAATTTGTCTGTTTCCTGCAAGTCCATTTGCTGTCAGATCAATGCAAGATGATACATCAAGCTTTTCTTATTTAATTACACTTACATGCCAAAAGAATCAATAATTTTCATCAGTAATGTTATAAAATTTCTCAGTAACATGTGACAGAGCTCATGAAAGAATAAATTTACTTAAGTTTAATATATTTATTAATTTTTGTTTTCATTTTTGCATTTGTTATTATTTATTATTTATTATTATTATTATTATTATTATTATTATTATTATTATTATTATTATTCAGCTAATAGTTTCGAACTCTCTGTCTCCTGTATCTATGTTTTATGGTTAATACATTGTAACCACATCAAAGGACTCGTGCAGTGTTTTTCTTGCGATGGCGACCAAACAGAACACGTGGTGTGAAAATTGCGTACAAGAGTAAAACATTGTGTCTTACACCATCCTCTCTTGAACAAAACCCTCTGGTGATGTCAAAGGTGTGCCCAGGACAGGCATGCTTGATATATTTAATTTTCTGTTTCTTCGTCTCTCTGTGTACATGTCTGTCCATGTATCCATTTATTTGTCTGTCTGTGTATGTACACACAGATTATATTACATAAACACACACACACACATACACACATACATACCTACATACATACATATATATATATATATATATATACATATATACATACATACATATATACATACATACATATATACATACATATATATACATACATACATACATATATACATATATACATACATAATACATATATATATATATACATACATACATACATATAAACATACATACATACATACATATATACATACATACATACATACATAGAAACATGTGCGTTTGTGTGCATCTGTGTATGTATGTGTGAGTGTGTGTGTATGCGTGCTTGACCTGTTTTATTACCCGCTTCGGAAACGTAACGCTTCGTAACGACATTTGCTGAAGAAGCGAGATATTTACTGCCATCGTTACAGAGGCTAATGAAAACGTATGATAATTAGGATTTGAGATAAAACGAGATTTGAGATATGAGCTACAAGCGAGCAATGAAACACAGCCTAATCGTACGTAAAGCCGGACTGGTCTGCTGTCGTTATCGAAAACAAACAGCAGACGATATCTTGAAAAGCTGATCAATGAAAATGTCATTTAATGGGGCTTTTCAGATTGGCCTGGTAATAGGTCGAGTGGAAAGTTATAACTCTCGAACGGCTGAAATTCGGAGTCTACCAGCTTGATCTAAATTATTTCATTAGGGATTAAAATATTAATAGATCAAATGGGAACTGTATTTCTGGCTCGCTGGAAGTTGTGGTTAGTAGGGCAAGCACTTTCAGGACTTGTATTGACATTGTGATATGAAACTGGATCAATCATGAAATTGTGTGTGTAACTGTGTGTGTAACTGTGTGTGTTAATTTGTGTGTACGTGCGTCTCATAGTATGTGTGTTTATGTGTACGTGCATATTAATTTGTTAGGTTTTTGTGTGTTTTTGTGTGTTTCTTTCTTTCTTTATTTATTTAGTATCTGTATGTGTATATATGTATGTGTGTATGTGTGTGTGTGTGTGTGTGTGTGTGTGTGTGTTAGCTCGAGTATTTTCTGGCGGAGGGCAGCTCAAGCGGACATTTCGATGAATATCTTCGCCAGAGATAAAGTCTATATCCTGTTTGTGTATATCTTTGATAACCGTATGGATACTCGGGTTAGATATTTGTGTGTATGTATGTGTATAAGTGCATGTATGTATGTGTGTGTGTGTGTGTCTTTCTTTGTATTCGTACTTGAGTGCATGCTTGTGCGCACATATTTATGTGTACCCATTACAAATTCATGGCATAATTAAAATGACAAATATTGGGACAAATATTGTAATGTATCAGAAAACAACAACAATAATAATGATATGAGAGAGAGAGAGAGAGAGAGAGAGAGAGAGAGAGAGAGAGAGAGAGAGAGAGAGAGAGAGAGAGAGAGAGAGAGAGAGAGAGAGAGAGAGAGAGAGACTTACATCGAAATTTACCCTGTTACGATACTTGTGTGTTACAAAGATTTTACAATATTAATTGTTTCTTCTTCTTCTTCTTTATTATTATTATTATTATTATTATTATTATTATTATTATTATTATTATTATTTAACAAATTGATGAATCTACATAAACGGAATCTACCCATCTCGGGGTAAATATCTGTGTTTAGGTGACGTCATCTGTTCACATGTTAATATCGACAGACTTTTATGAGATGTTGTCTTCTGTTTTAATATTTTATAAAATGAAAAATGAAATCAGCTACGGTTACACGACGACCTTCCTTTATCGATTGGTTTGCTCCGTGTTTTATTTATACCATTTATTACACAGAAAAAACCCCACATAACATGGCTAACGTTATACTCCCAGTGAAACTAAGTGGAATGAAAAGAGCCCAAAGATTAATTTTACACAAAATAAAGACTGAAAGAAAAAAAAATAACAGAAAAGAAATGAAAACGTTTATTGTGTCTGCGTGTATGTAAAACAGAAACCGCTTCTTGAGTAAATCTAAAATCACCCTATATTTTTATGAATTAAAATGAGTTTTATTGATTTTTGACGAAACCGAGACACCACGTCTGTAATGGAGAAGATTATTGGTTAATAAGTCATGCAGGTTTCCTAACAGTAATGTGCTTTCTGATATCGACACCAGGCGGTTCTCTCAAATGGTCACTAGACGTATACGAGTTTCACCTCGGTTCCCCATGTAGATAGCGTTAACTTTTAAAAAACATAGTTTACACCCAGGAAAATAAAACGTATACATTGTATAGACAACCAAAATAAAGTTATTTTAAAATGTAAGTATGTAAGTCAGTAAGTAAGTAAGTAAATAAATAAATAAATAAATAAATAAATAAATAAATAAATAATGAAAACAACAGCAATAACAATATGCTGTTTCTACTACTACAAGAAAAAAGGAAGTAAGGAATAAATGACATTACAACATTTCAAATATACAAATACATCACATAGTTAAGGACAATACAATTTGTACACAAAGAGGAAATACGATGAACTGCTGTCTCTCTGTTAGCAAAAACTAAACTTTTTAAAGCACACTCCCACAGACAGGAGTACAAAAACCTTTGCCTTTGATAAACTGAGTCATAACTGGAACGGGAGATAACTCCTGGTAAAATTTCACAATGCTCTGGCCATTCGGTCAACGTCACTAGATAAATGTACTGTGATAATGGGAAATAACTCTTGAAACACTGCGATTCTTTAATAAGTGTGGTTGTCTCTCTTCGTAACCATTTTTGGTTTGAAAAGATTGAAAGATTTTGAAAGTTGATTTGGATGTATTGTCGTTGTTGTCATTGTTCTTGTTGTTTTTCTTGTTATTGTTATTACTTTATTTTTATTTATAATCATTTCAAAAAATAAACAAAAAACAAACAATAAATAATTAAAATAAAACACAAACACAATAATAATAATAATAACAACAACAACAACAACAACAACAACAACAACAACAATAATAATAATAATAATAATAATAATAATAAACAAATCAAAATAAACCCCGTTTTTCTTCTCTCTCTCAGTACACGTGTGTGTGTGACTGTATAATGTACACTACATAAATCCACATAGAAAATATTACAAAGTAATTTTAGAATCATTTCCACAATGCATATTCTGTACGTTACCTCGAACTGGGTTTTGTATATACGTGTATTTATTGCCAATTAAAAAGACTACTACATAACTTATTTAACAAGTTAGAAAGCTTTTGAAGGGTGTTTTTAATAAATTACATCAGCTACCATAGACAAATAATTGTTAGTTTGGGGACATATTGGATCTGTAACAACTATATTACGTAAGATGAGTTAAGTGCGTAAACAATGGCTGTATTACACACTCGTAGTGTGTGTTACGTGTTTTCTAATGATGCTAACAGAACATTAATCGTTAAACAGATTTGCTATATTTAGAAGAGACTGGTTTTAATTTTTCTTGTTAATGTATATTTTTAACGGTGCTAAATGATTTTAAATATGATTTGTGTATCACAAACAAACTGTTTTGTAAACAGGTAGACTTCAGAACACACACGCACACACGCACACACACGCACACGCACACACACATCTCACACACATATATACACACAAACACATATGCTGACACACATACATTATATACACACACACACATACAGCCACACTCACATACATATCTATTTATCCGTATATCCATCTGTCTATCAAGATATACCATTAGCAATACTAGTAGTAGTAAGAAATTAATAAAATGATTAAATGGAAAATAAGAGGTAACTACGTCTTTGTTCGATAAACCATTACGTCTGTCACTGAATGAACTGTTTAACACTTATTCAGGCAATTAAAAATAATTAAGCGTAGTTGTGAAAAGACTTCGTCGCCGGCAGGATTCGAACCTGCGCGGGGAGACCCCAATGGATTTCTAGTCCATCGCCTTAACCACTCGGCCACGACGACTGTGATATCACAAAGGCTATTTTCACAGGTCAATCCCTGGACATAATTATCTTCATGTGTAGGTACGTATGTATTTTGTACACGTCTGATCAGATTCTGTACATGAACTGTATCTGAGAACCTGCTGGTATAGCAGGACAGAGACACGAAAGTAAAGCAGACGATAATACCATTGTGACCAGACACAGCAGTAACAGCAAGAAATTATTTAAAAAGAATACGAGTTAATTATACTTTTGTTTGTAAATCATTATTGAAATTGATTGATTGTTTTAAAAAATTTATATTCATGTCAAAAATTATCGTCGCCGGCAGGATTCGAACCTGCGCGGGGAGACCCCAATGGATTTCTAGTCCATCGCCTTAACCACTCGGCCACGACGACTTACAACTTCAAACACTAAACTGTAGACTGTACACCGCGCTTTTCCAAATAGCAATTATCCGCCCTTAATTAATCGAAACAATTTATAATACGTATGTATATGTGTTTGTGTATGTGCCTGTCTGAGTATGTATGTAAATGTGTATGCATATATAAAACAGAAAGATCAACAACAGTAAAGGAAGAAAGAAATGGAAAAATATAATTTCGACATTAAACATTTCCAGCTAAATTCACGAAACACTTTGATAAACAACACAGGCCAAAATAATAATAATAATAATAATAATAATAATAATAATAATAATAATAATTATAAATAATTATATTATTATTATTATTATTATTATTATTATTATTATTATTATTATTATTATTTTTATTGTTATTATATATTGTAGATATCTGTTTTTTTCGCGAAAGTAAAGTAGACGATAGTACCATTGTGACTAAAGAGACAAAGTAGCAGTAAGAAATTATTTAAAAGGAAAATACGAGCTAATTATACTTTTCTTCTATAAATCATAACCTTCCTGACGGAACGAGCTATTTCAAAATGTAACGTCGCCGGCAGGATTCGAACCTGCGCGGGGAGACCCCAATGGATTTCTAGTCCATCGCCTTAACCACTCGGCCACGACGACTTACAACTTAACACACTAAACTGTAGACTGTACACCGCGCTTTTCCAAATAGCAATTATCCGCCCTTGTTGACGGAATCTTCGTAATTAATTGAAACAGTTTGAAATAGGTATATATATATATTTATGTATGAACGTATGTATGTGGATATATGTGTATGTGTGTGTGTGCCTGTCTCATTATGTATGCAAATATGTATACAACAGAAAAACACCAACAGTAAAGAAAAAAAGAAATGGAAAAATATAAAGTCGACATTTCCAGCTAAATTCACGAACACTTTGATAAACAACACAGAACAAAATAATAATAATAATAATAATAATAATAATAATAATAATAATAATAATAATAATAATAATAATATTGTAGATATCTGGGGTTTTTTGCAAAAGTAAAGTACACGATAGTACCATTGTGACTAAAAAGACACAGTAATAGTAAGAAATTATTTGAAAGGAAAATACGAGATAATTATACTTTTCTTCTATAAGTCATTATTGACCTGATTGATTGATTGATTGAATGATCTGTTTTAAAATATTTATATTCTGAACTGTTTAACACTTATTCAGGCAATTAAAAATAATTAAGCGTAGTTGTGAAAAGACTTCGTCGCCGGCAGGATTCGAACCTGCGCGGGGAGACCCCAATGGATTTCTAGTCCATCGCCTTAACCACTCGGCCACGACGACTTGTAAAGTATAACACTACAGTGTACTCTAATGAAAAGTCTCATTCAAAGTAGCAGTTGTCTACCCTTGACTCTGCTACTGTTACACAGCAATTTAGTCAATTAATCGATTTCACAATGTCAGAATTCAGTACCAGCTTAATTATGAATGAGAATGTTCAAAGACTTTGTTGATTTAACGTAACTTAGAAATAATTAATTATTACTCATCGGAAATGTGTTTATATTCTTGCTTTTCATTTGTTTGTTGTCGTTGTTTTGTTTTGTTTTTATTGGGGTTTTTTTCTTTCTTACTTTCTTTTTTAACTGAATAAAAAGACAGACCCTTTATAACAGTACTGTTTGTTCCGTTTATTACCGATAAACTTTAAATTTGTTTAATGATAATTCATTTTAGACTGGACGTCAATATTTTATGATTGACACTTAATCATGTTGTGGTAATAACAGGTTTTAATGTGCACTTTGAGAAAGAGAGAAAAAAATTAATTATAAAACACACAAACAAAAGCTTTTGTGTTTCAGTCACGGGACACTGGTTAAAGGGAGGAAGTAACAAGAAGGAATATTGCCAGGAATCGATCCTACGTGCACGTGGAGCTCGCTTTACGATTTAATGACTTCGCGGCACTTAAAGGCAAATAACCCAAAACGCCGTTGTCGTGAATCGATCTCCACAGACCGTGCGTCTGGTGTCAGGCGTTTCGCTGCGGTGAAAGACAAATTACACGAGTTTATTGGAACACAGTCTGGGACGCGGGAACTAACGACTTCCTGAGTGGGCTTGGTAAAGGGAAACAATACGAAACGTTAGCAAATAAACTGGAGGGAAATTGCATGATTCATCTGGCACTTATTGTATTAAGAGATTTTCGTAAAAATGAAGCGAGAATCAATACGAGATGGTAATGATCTGAACTTCGAAGACCGCGCAGTGAATGCAGAAAAAACAAAGACCTGTGTCAGGATTACGAACACAATTCGAAACGACGTCTTGCGTTTGTTATTCTTTTCATTGTGACATCATTACGACTCTTGTTGCTGTTATGGTTTTTTTATTTTAGTACACACAGAGTTAGCTCTTAATGTGTTCGCTGGTGAAGAGGAAAATGTCAAAGATGATTGCACACGTCGTTGTTGAAGTCATTGTTGTGTGATTAGAGAGCTCACTGCGGTGTTTCCACGCGGATCGATACCAGTGTGTGTTGGTAGTCGTGCAGGAATTCCTCCGAGCACGCTGACTGTCAGAACGAGTTTTATCAGCGGTTTGTATGTTTAACAGTCGCTTCATCTCTGGCGCAGCACATCGCACGTTGTTCCGTTCACTGCCGCTCCGTGCTCGGCCTCTACGACCTCCTCACTTAGCACGTCATTCGGGTACGACACAGTTTTTCAGTTTGCACGTGTGATTCTGGTACGACACAGTTTTCCAGTCTGCACGTGTGATTCTGGTACGACACAGTTTTCAGTTTGCACGTGATTCTGGTACGACACAGTTTTCAGTCTGCACGTGTGATTCTGGTACGACAGTTTTCAGTCTGCACGTAATTCTGGTACGACACAGTTTTCAGTCTGCACGTAATTCTGGTACGACACAGTTTTCAGTCTGCACGTAATTCTGGTACGACACAGTTTTCAGTCTGCACGTAATTCTGGTACGACACAGTTTTCAGTCTGCACGTGTTCCAGGTTAGATACGAAGTGAACATCGGCTTCGAGGTGCAGTAACCCGAGAATTGACGACTCTAACATTCTGACAGCTTAGAGTAGCAGTCCTCCTGACCATACTTCGACACAGCTTAGAGTAGCAGTCCTCCTGACCATACTTCGACACAGCTTAGTGTGGCAGTCCTCCTGACCATACTTCGACACACGGACGTTTTCTTAACGCGACTGATTTATGTAACACAGACGCACGTGATGACTTTTACAGAACATTTATTAGAGAAAAACAAGTTATCTCACAATTAGAACTGTACAGTTAAAATGTGTTTTAGTAAAATGTTTCTAATAATACGTAGTGAAGACTGAAAAGTGAAAGGAAAGAAGAATCCTAATAAAATAAAATTTCTTTGTGATAAAAATACGTTTTGTGATAAAACTGCAATATTTTTATATATTTTTTTAAAGTAGAGTATTTATGACAGAAATGTTTTATTCATTATTTTTGTATAAATAAAATAAACCTGGTTACCATAAGTACAACCAAATTAGGACCAAAATTCAGACTGTTTGTATCTAAAAAACACGACGAAATTGTTTACAAAATACGCTGACAAGCCCGTTCTAACTGAGACACAAAGAGGACTGTGATAAACCGCGGGCTGGTAAAACGAGGCACATACGTTTTAATGGACGTGGCTGTGTTTGAATATCATTGATGAATAATTTGTCGTTGATCAATACATCGGCAACTCCGCTGCGTCTGCAGTCGCAGGTCACAACATGTGTGTATGCAAGCTGACCGCACTGCCGTCGTAAACAACGTCGTCTTGGACGTATCTGACGTTATTCTGTTGATGTGGACATAGGGATTGACGTTTGTATGAGGTAAGTGCCGTGTTTTTAGTTTGTTTGCTGTAGTAGATTGAACAGATTCGGTTTCCTCTCGTCCGAAACGTAAACAGTGAGACAGAAAATTAATATGTGCAGTGTTTTCCATAGCTGACATTGTGTGTGTGTTCTACGTCTGTGTATTGAGGGTGTTTCTGTGTATGTAATATACGTGTGTATGCATGTATGTTTATATGTATATATGTATGTATGTATGTATGTGTGTGTATATATGCATGTACGCACGTATCTGTGTTTGTGTGTCTGTATCTAAGTATGTATATTTGTGTGTGTTTACGTGTATCTATGTATACATACAAATATACACTGGCCCATATTTTTTACGCGTATTAGTTATGCATATCCGAGTATGTGTTATGTATGCCTGCTTTTGTACGTAATCATATAAAATCAAGAATGGTGTGATGAACTTACGTACAAATAGATAAAATTAAGATGACAAAAACGGATGCATCTTTGGTAACTACAGACTGAAGTAAGCTTTGACTCTCATGAACGGTAAAACAAATTAATTCACAAATAACGGTGTAACACTATACGTGTGTAAAACACGGGAAAGCCGTGTTGTGTGTACTATACACAAATTACTCTCTGTTGTAGTCAGCTAATGTCAGTGGTCTGGTCTGTTTAACTATTAATGACAATACGTACATACATTATCTATCAGAATATGTCAGTGTTGTGTATAGCAAACATGAGTTTACTTGGGTGTGAAAGCAAGAAGAGAGAGAGAGAGAGAGAGAGAGAGAGAGAGAGAGAGAGAGAGAGAGAGAGAGAGAGAGAGAGAGAGAGAGAGATGCCTAAGTTTAAATACATCTACATCCATTTGTATATACGAACATACAGATACTAACACAAACACATATCCATATACATAAATACACACACCATATATTTACACATATACAAACATCCACACACATACATATATATATAGAACACACAAAACATATATAGATATACATTCATTCATATATATATACATAACTACCACAGATACACATACATACGTACACTCACACACACTTATAAATGCACACATACACATACATAAATATACATATACTTATATATACATACACACACATAATACACACAAACACAACACGCATACATAACACACACACACACACAGAGATACATAATATATATATATATATATATATATATATATATATATATATATATATGTACAATATCCGCTATAGAAAATGTATAATAAGAATAAAGCAATACTGAGTTTTATTTGAAAAACTCTTCACGGATGACGAGATCAGAAATCGGCGGATCGCGTGTTCGATGCGCTCTGGATTAAACCAGGCACGATGACATTTAATTGCACTCAGACAAGATTGCTTTGCGTTCGCAAAACATTAATGTGCTTGTCAGCGCATGCGCAAGTCGGGCACGCTCTTCCTGGGCAGATACTTAATTATACTGTTGTATATGACACTAATTAAGCACGACGCCATATTAATTACTGTTGAATAGTTTGAAATGATGCCTTGTATTCGGTTTTGAAACTTGAACAAACCATGCTGTATGTCACTGACGTCAGATTAAGTTGAATTTGAAAACAGGTTTAGATCGCTAGTATGATTCCTCTGAAGAACTAAGATCACATGTACATAATCTGGCTAGAAAAATATACTGACAACACAACACAAGATCGAGAGAGAGAGAGAGAGAGAGAGAGAGAGAGAGAGAGAGAGAGAGAGAGAGAGAGAGAGAGAGAGAGAGAGAGAGAGAGAGAGAGAGAGAGAGAATGAATGAATCATCTTTACACAGGTTCTGAGGCTGTGTTTGCTACAGACGCAGGTTAGTGAATTAGACTATTAGTAACGCCGGAGAAGTGACGCAATGGACTTTCAGTAATTTGAATTCGTTACGACAAAAAGCAATTTGAAGTTTCGTAACACTTGCTCGTGTATTGGCGTCTCGTCCACTGAAGACTCAGCACTTTTTTTTGTTCTGTTTCAACATGTCAGCCGTAGGTGGAAGTCCCCACAGATCTGCAGTGGGAGTTTGGTGTTGTAAAGTGTTTAGCTGGAAACGGGAGATGTAATTGTGTGGCGGAGACTGATCGTGTTGTTAATAAGAGATGTTACATGGGCAATGTGGTAATAGCTGAATCTTTCACCTAAAGTCCAGTCTCTCTCTCTCTCTCTCTCTCTCTCTCTCTCTCTCTCTCTCTCTCTCTCTCTCTCTCTCTCTCTCTCTCTCTCTCTCTCTCTCTCTCTCTCATGCATGAAATATATAATAAATGGTTCAGTGAGAAGAAAAGAAGAAAAAAACAAAACAGAAGAAAAAAAAAGAAACAGAATTTGGCGAGATCGTAGCAGTTTACATCATAAAAAGCCTTGACTATATGACGTCATTCTCATTGTCCGAGGAACAGGGACTGCGGACATGCGCATTAGCGACAGACCTGCTGTTCTGAATCTGTGTGAAAAATAAATATTTTACAGCTGTGTTTTAGCAGATGCGCGCTCTATAGATAGATTCATTATGCATCATTGATGCTCACTCCATTTACAGCGCGCAGTGTGAGGCGCGCGGGTTCAGAAGATAATGTGCAAACTGGCGGGACGCGGCAGCGCTAATGTTTCCTGGTAATGGCGTGTCTCTGCAGGCAGGCTGTGCTGCTGGTTACATTTTTATTCCAGTTTTTTTTTATGGAAATGACGTAGTACGAGCATGTCAAGAATATAAATGGGAATGGCGTCATCATTTCCAGGATAAAACTTTTCACAGCAGAAATCGGTCAGTAAAAATATAGGGATAGACGCCTGCGCAGGTGAAAATGTTTTTTTTTCGTTTGTATTAAATTAAAACAAAAGAGAGAATAATAATAATAATAATAATAATAGTTATTTCTCTTGTAATGAACTGTACTGGACCTATCTTTGATAGCTTATATTTAAAAATATCTTAAACTTTTCATAAAAACTTAATAAAAACTAATCACACTGCAGGAAGAGGTTATGGTAGTAATAGCTGTAGTAGTAGTAGTAGTAGTAGTAGTAGTAGTAGTAGTAGTAGTAGTAGTAGTAGTAGTAACAATAGTGTAGTAGTAGTAGTAGTAGTAGTAGTAACAATAGTAGTAGTAGTAGTAGTAGTAACAATAGTAGTAGTTTTAGTAGTAGTGGTTGTACTAAAACTAAAAAATATATGTGGTAGTAGTAGCAGACAGAAAGACTGAAAATGGAAAATGACAGACAGATAGATAGACAGACAGATAGATACTCAGACACAAATATAGACAGAAAGAGAGACAAACAGACAAACAGACAGGCAGAAACCCAGACAGACACGGAAGGACCAATGGATGCAGGTGTCGTGCTGTTGTTTTTCTCGGATTACGAAGACAAGACACGATTAAACAATGACAAAACGGAACAAAAGAGAACACGCTGAATAATTTAACTCGTTTTGCCAGTCTAGCGCGAAATTGTGTTGTTTAGAAAAAACACAAAATCGATTTTTAAACTGGCTCGTAGTTTTTACACGAACGTTTTTTTTTTTTTTTTTTTTTTTTTTTTGTCGGCTGCTAACAGAAACTCACATGTTGTCGTGCAGCCGTTTTAATCGTTTCCGATCTGATCAAGATCTGTTAAACTTTAATTCAGTTTCTACACTCTTTTGTTCTTTTGTTTGTTTAACCAGTTATTTATACTGTATCTTTATTGTACGTTTCTCTCCCTTACACCCAAGTAATAATAATAATAATTATAATAATAATAAATTAAAAATATTATGATTTTTATGGTTTACTATTTTGTTGAAAAAACTATCAGATATTTCGTTCCATACCATCATTCGTTTATGTACGCTTGCGCTAGTTTGTATATTTGTATTTGTGTTATGTGTGTGTGTGTATGTATAACTCAACCTTGCCTCTGTGCTAAGTTTCTGTGTTACTAGATCGATTGTTTGTTGCAACTGGTCAGAAACAGAGTGCACACGTCATTCTGTGAATCGAGCTGCCCGCTCCAACACGCCAATTTATAAATAATTCAATTCCTTATATCTCCATTATGTAACAAACTGTAGCCTGTCTCAATGAAGGACGATTAGTGCATTTTCTTCATTCTGACAAAATGTTAGAGGACGTACGCTTGATTGTCATGTTTTGTTTTATAATAGTTGATTCATATAAATATATCTATACTATTATTTTAAGTATACCCTGCTTATATATACATACGCACACTTTTACGAAAAGCTTAAAAGAATTCAGATGGTTTATTTTAATTTTGGTGATTATTAATTAATTAATCTATTACTGCTGCCTCTATATTGTAATTACTACTATTGCTACTGCTGCTGCTGCTGCTACTAATACTACTATTACTTGCAACAAAGTTCTTATTGTACTAAATTTTAAAATCGTATAAAATTCAAAAAGAATTTGAAACAAACAATAAAGAGCTGTAAAGTGTCTAAATATTCCTTTGAAGTAAGTGAGGCTGGTTTATGGGAAATACGAACGTTAGAGTACCTGAAAGGCTGATATATGGGAAATACGACTGCTATAGTACGTCAAAGGCTGGTACATGGGAAATGTAAAGATCAAAGGCTGGTACATGGGAAATATAAAGGTCAAAGGCTGGTGTCTGGGAAATATGAATATTGCAGTACGTCAGAGCCTGGGAAATGGGGAAACTGAACGAGTGACTGGAAATACGGGAAGCCGACTGAAAGGTTTCTATCCATTACTGGTCATTACTCTCATTTGTTGTGCAGCATAAGATCTTCCTCTCTGTTGCAGTTAGCTGTGATTGAGTTATTGTGATGTCCATCACCGACACAATTTCAGACCCTCCGCAGTTCACAGTTAATAACAAATTTAATAACAGTAATTTCGTTACCACCAACCATAGCTTACCAGGCCTCGGCCCTAGCTCCGCTCTCAGTCTGCAGTCAGTGACGTCATTAACTTCCCCTTCCTGCACGAGATCTGAAATAGTGACTCTGTGTTTATTAATTAAAATATACGGATTTGCAGTTACGTGTATGAAAACAATCTGTTTGATGCTTCGTTATTTATTCATTATTCAGAAATAGAATCTGGAGCAAAACATAGAGCAGAATTATACATCTTCCAGAACACGTCCTAGCAAACTGTCGACTTATAGATTAAAAAGCTGTAATTATTTAGAAAAAGAATAGTTTATATATATATATATATATATATACAGTGTTTTTTGTGTGTGTGTGTGTGTGTGGATTGATAGATAGATAATGTTATTCATGTGCAGATCTGTGGGGGGGATAGTTGTCCTGACGTGCGAGGGACTGCAGGATAATTCCCCCTTGGTTTCTTGTATTATGTTACAACATAGATATGCACACACATGTATATTCATTCATGTATACGTTTATTCATTCATAAATTCATCCATTCATTTATTTATATAATTATGTAATTATATATTTGTTTGTTTATTTATTTACATCCTCAGTCACTAAGTAGACAGTTCACAGCTTGGTGTTTACATTTTACTGTCGAGTTCAACTCACTGTGTGAACTGACGTTAATTTTCCCTCATCTCGCAATACTCAGTTTTATTGTACTTGGTGAGCTGGTCACCATGGCAACGCACTGAACACGACGAATCCGTAAAGGACAATGAGGATCTATCTTGTCAGACCTAACCAAATTACCTCCCTTGAGACGCGGCATTAGCGAGTAAAAACAAGGCTTATTGAGTTTTCACACAGAATTAGATACACTTCTAGAGTTCAGTCTAACTGATTATCTTACAGAGAGAGAGAGAGAGAGAGAGAGAGAGAGAGAGAGAGAGAGAGAGAGAGAGAGAGAGAGAGAGAGAGAGGGAGAGAGAGAGAGGAGAGAGAGAGAGAGAGAGAGAGAGAGAGAGAGAGAGAGAGAGAGAGAGAGAGAGAGAGAGAGAGAGAGAGAGAGAGAGAGAGAGAGAGAGAGAGAGAGAGAGAGAGAGAGAGAGACACAGGGAGAGAGTCAGAGATAGAGGGGAAGGCTAGACAGTGAAAAAGAGAGAGAAAGAAAGAAAGACAAGAAGGATAGAGAGACAGAGACAAAGAAAGATACAGTGAGAGAGAGACAGAGCGGGAGAGAGATCGAGAGGAAGGAGAGAGAAAGAAAAAGAGATCGAGAAAGAAAGAAGGAGAGAGTAGTTTTGTGTTTAGTTCGTTGTTCTCGTAGTTACCTACAGACACGTATTCGACCAGTTCACCTTTCACAACAGAAACGTATCGTGTTATCTACCATTAATCTCCTTAATCCATACTGTAATGATTTCTGAATGAAACGAAGCGTGGAAGCAGAATTTAGGTCAATGTCAATCGGTGATAGCAAGTGTAACGTGTTTGAAAATAAGTAAAGTTCTGAATCAAAGCTACTTAATGTTAGTTTTTACAACTATTTCTAACAAGCTTTTATTCAGTGAACGAGGTTTATGCATGCTTGTCGTGGGCATACGATCCAGGAGGCTGGGTCATCTGTGTAAGAGAATTTCAGTGTTGTAGAGAATCCCTTAGAGAAAGAAGAAGCATACACTTCTAAAGCAGTTTAAGTTTAATTATGGAAAAGAAAGGCATAGTGTCTTAAATCTGTGAGATAATTTTTATCACTTTTATAGAGAATTACCAAGAAAAACGAGACTGCTCAACCGCTAAAACAATTTACATTTAGTTATTGAAAAGACAGGCACAGATCTTAAATGTCAAAGATAATTTTATATGGGTATTATAGAGAATTACCAAGAGAAAGGAAAGGCACCACTCTTTAAGATTATTTAAAATTATTTATGTATGAGAGAGGCATAGGTTTTAAATCTCTGAGATAATTTTGTATCGGTGTATTGTGAGATTTGAGATAAAAAGAACTTTAGATTCTGTTTCACGTTCCAGATAAAGAGGATTTATAAGTTGTATTTCCCTGGTGGGTTGATTCATTGTTTTTATTGGCATTGTAGCTGTTTTCCTTGTAATGAATGAACTGTACTGGACCTAAATCGTCGATAGTTTAATCTTGAAAATATCTTAAACTTTTCATCAAAACCTGATAATAAATAACCACGGTGCTGGCCATAAATTCATCAAGAGGTTATTGTAAATTAGATTTTATCTCTTCTTGTTAAGCTATAGTTTTTTTTATAGTAAGCACAATCAACATCCACAACATCAAAACCAATAACAACAAAAATAAATAAATTTAAATAAATAAATAAATAAACAAATAAATAAATAAATATTGTTATTTAAAATAATGATGTATCTTCAATTGAGATAACCATAGTAGTAGCAGAATTTACTTATTTAAATTTTTCTTTTTTCTTTCTCTATTTATTTTTTTTTTTTAAACAAAGTAAACAGATTTGTTTCCTTGTTTATTTATTTATTTATTTAAACAAAGTAAACAGATTTGTGAACAATTGTTTTCTCTTAAGGTCTTCTCAGCCTTTCTAGATTTTAAAAAGGAGAGTAAAATAACGAGCATGTACTGGAATAGAAGTAAAATGTATTTCGTTCTGCATCTGTTGTTTAGAAAAAAACCTTCTCACTCCAAATGAACTTTCACAACGACAGCAACATCGGTTTGCTGGTCAGGAAGTGTATGACGTGAAGGCTTGACACAGATATTTTAATTACCACATTCGATTTTTTTAGATGAAGAATTTCAAAAAATAAGTAGCTAATAGGTTTTTAAGTACTGGTATCGATTGTTTCAGTGGATATTTTATAATGAACAACATTTTGTAAAACGCATCAAAACCTTGGATACATTAGTGTGTGGTAGTTGCTAGACATTGTATAATGAAAAAAATAATGTATCTTCTTTAAAAATGTTTGTTTGTTTTTATTTTTTTCTGATGTTTTTTTTCTTTCTTGTTTTCTTTTTTTTTTTTTTTTTTTTTTTTTATTTTATTTATTAATTTTTTTTTTTAATTATTTTTTTTTTTATATTAAAAAAAAAAAAAAAAAAAAAAAAAATTCATTAGTGTTTATATATTGGGTCCTGAATTTTAAGTACTAGAAGACTTCAGTAAGTTTTTCGTCAGATTCTGAGCCCCTGCAAAAATCCATGTTGGACCCTCTCCTGTACAAGTGAACCCTCATCTTTACCTACATGGCTTTCAGTATTACCAGAACTTTCAGAACAAGATAAAACACCTTCACTTCACCACCATAAGTCTTCACTATTTATTCTACAATGAGAGAAAATTTACACGTTTACGTCATTCTCTCTAGTGAACCTCTGTTTAGATACAGAGGATTTTAGACACAGACTGAACGAACGATTCTCTCTGCTGTTTCACACTCTGCTGGTTTCTGTTGACCAAAAGGTCGCTATTATCTGTAATAATTGTATTCCCGTATTGATTCAAACTCCTAAACACATTACTTTGTCCAGATCTACGTTCTTTTGTCTAACGATCTCCACAAGGCTGAAATTTCCCAGCGTTGTAAGTGGCCATTACCGAGTAATGATTGTATAGCACTCGAAATTAATTAGAGAATAGGTATTGTTTATTAAGACAAATAAACTGTATGTTATTGAGAACGACTGTGGTTACTGGCAAAACAGAAGGTGTAGTAACGTGAGAGTGAGATAGAGTGTTGTTGTTGTTTGAAAATAATAGCTGAATCATTTAATTAATATTGTTATTTAGATACCTTTTCATTCACGCTTTTCTGACAGAAGTCTCTCTTTCTCTATGTGTGTATATGTGTATATATGTCTGCCTGTCTCTCTGTATGTATGTCTGTATGTATGTATTGATGTGTGTAAGCTTCTGCATGTGTCTGTGTGTGTCCATAATTATAAGTATTGTTTTCCTATAAAATTAGTTCCTTGGGATTTCAGATTGAATTGACATTAAAACAACGACAGCAAAAATTTAAAATAATAAAAATAATAATATAGTAATAAGTATTATTATCATTATTATTATTATATGATGATGATAATGATGATGATTATGGTAATAATAACGATGGATATAATTTTTGTATTAATATTACGTTTGGCTCTCTCTGTGTAGTGTGAAAATCTGTAGAATTTTCTTCTTTACGCAAATTTGATGGGTTTTTTGTTGTTGTTTTGTTGTTGTTTTTAAATCGTACACAGTCGATATTTGCCTGTAAAGAAATGTGTCAGTATTCAGCACAGCGAGGACCCAGACGGTGTAAGAAACTCTGCGACGTCTTCAGAATCCCAAACAGCTTGACCTCCTAGCGCCATCTTGACAAGCGCAGATAACTCACGTCTCTGACAACAATGGCCGTTACGTTAAAACGCAAGGATCATCGTTATGGAAGAATATTTTAATATTCAGTCCCAGTCTGGACAAAATATCCAGAGAAACCAAATAAAAACAGTTGATAGATTTGTGTTAACACTCAGTTTAGGTATTATGGGGAAAAACATAAAAGAAATACATTAAAAAAAAATAAGAAGAAAAAAAAAAAAAAATCAGAAAAAAAAAGATAAGAAAAATAATGAAACCTTAAAGGATTTTTCATGTATATATATATATATATATTTCTTTTTTTTTTCATTAACTAAAATATTTTTATAATCTTTTTTTTTTGTTTTTTTTTTTTTGAAGGATGCAGGACTCGTTTGTCAAATTCAGATTTCACTTTATTGAAGCCATAGATTAATGTATGTTGTTTATATCCGACATTTTTATATAAAAAAACGTTTTATCTATTGGCTTTCTGACAATAGTGTATCATCTTTCATCATTTGGGTTTCAGTGGACTCAATGCATTCTACAAACTGTTGATCTGAGCGAGTTGAAATTTGATTTCACTAAACGAAAGAGGAGAGTAGCTACCACGAGCGAGTCACACGGTGCATTCTGCTTAATGAAGATTAATGTTTACTCAGTTATGACGTTAAAACAGTTTTTACAGCTGATTTCCGATACAAGGCTCTGCCCACCAACAACTGCGACGTTTACTTCTACACAGACCGCGTTACTACAGTCAACTGCGTTTGTAGAGAAACCATTTTGTTCATTCGTATATTTTAATAACTCTCATTATCTTTGATGTGTGTATCTCTCATTAATTAGTCATTAGAAAAACTGGAAAATCTTAAAACACATTCCTTTCAGCTGCTGCGTCTATTTTATACATTTATTCTGCATCACTTTTAATATCTTTGAATAGAAACTGGAACTCGATCCCAGAACCTAAGTATTAAAGCGGATGTTTTAACCACTGCTCCATTCAAGTCTCGAATCGCTATCTGGGACAGCTGAGTTTGTGAAACTGCTACGTGTTATGTGTCACATGACAGTTAATATACAGCTAGCTGTCTGTGACTCTCACTTCCATAGCTGCGTGTTTGTCCACTAGTGTGAGTGCGCTTTTCAAAACCGCCATTTAAAGAGAGAAGATTCAACACGATGTACAGTTCTTTGTCGTCATTAATTCTCACAGATAGGAATTAGAGAACAGAACCGCTAGAACGTCTCTCTCATTGGCTGTGGAGTGATGCTTCGCACAGAATACATTTCAGCTTCTGATTGGAGGAGACGTTTTAATATAAATATTTCAACCTTACATACAAAAGAATTTAGCGAGAATTTTAAATTATTTATTTATTTATTTATTGTTTAATGTTTATTTTGTACTTTTTATTTGTTTATTTATACTTTTTCTTTTTTTTTCTTCTGTTTTACGGTATATTGGTAATGAACACATAACTTCATAACATTAAAGTTTATTCTTCATAGAGAAAGGAAGAAGATGTGTGTGTTTTCTGTGTGTACGTGCGTGTGTTTGTGTGTGTGTGTGTGTGTGAGAGAGAGAGAGAGAGAGAGAGAGAGAGAGAGAGAGAGAGAGAGAGAGAGAGAGAGCTATAAAACAGAAAATAACTGATCGATCATTTATAATGATGAAATCAAAACTGAAAAGTAGTCATTACACCCACGTCAAAAAGTTTAATATTTCTGTAACATCATACATCTTTAATGATTTCCAAAAAATAAATCAAGTAATTTCACATAACGTAGTGTGGCGTGATGCATTAACAAATTTACCGAGAGAGATCCTGCTATCACCAGCCAGCACTTATTTACGTTTAACGAAACTTAACATGGTTTTGACGTCATGACGTTTATCAATAAATAAATATAAAAATGGCTCATTTATTTTATTGCAGGAGCTACACTGTAAAAAATATTTATAAAATGTGAGAAAATAACACAAACACACACACACACACACACACACCCTATATTTAATCACAGATGTAAGTGTGTTTGTGTGCGTGCATGAGTGCATGCTTGAAATCAGTGATGAATAACGCAATGAATCATCAATCGATGAGTTTTAACGAATGTAAAATCATGTTTATTAGTCTGATATAACGTTATGAAAGAAAACTGAAACTGAAAACCTGATCGTACGTCTGCCCGGGGGGGGGGGACGAGGGGGGTGTATCTCATTAATACACCCCAGCCCTTACCAACACACATCATTGTCTCTAGGCTGGCGTGTCTCGCACATACGAGATTTGTGTTTCCATCTAACAGAAGATAACAGAAATATACTCTGTTGCTAATATCTAAAAATAACATATCTTTGTTTTAGGTGTCATAAGTGCTCTATGTGTGTGTGTGTGTATATCCTAACTCGTTTTAATGTGAGCAGAATATATAGATATATATATATCTATATATTCTGCTGACATTAAAACGTGTTAGGAAGTCGTAAAACAAATATTAATGGTTGTATGCAGAGAAAGACAATCTTTTGTGATCGGTGTGTTTCAGCGGTGTTAATATTTTCCTTCGCTATCAGAAGCTCATTAATAAAGTAAGTATTCTTTGAAGTCGAGATCGAAATACTGCACGACATTTACTCTGTGTTTCAGATTGCGGCTTCACATTATGATTAAGTCTTGAACAAACAAACCTAAATCAGAGACATCGTACAAACAATACGTTATTAACACTTACACTCCAACGGAAATCAAATATTGTTACATTTAAGGGACTGTTTTGTAGCATTCAGATAAATTTCAGTTTGCTGCGTTTAAATTGATTGTTGAAGCATGCTAGATCTTTATCAGAGTTCTGATTGTAGATGAATGATTTTACAGGAGTGTTATAGTTACAGGCAGATGTTTTTACAAATTGTTTTGACTGCAGAGAATGCAGTGTACTGTTTAGCATGCCGCAGTGAGTAGGTTAACCAGAAATATCTACCTTGGCGACTGGAAAGTACAGTACGAGGCAGATTAAGTAATTCTGACTAGACACATTTTCAAGAAGCGGTGGATTTTTAGATTCATGGAGTGGACTGATTTCATTATTTTTAAATATAACAGAGGTTCGTCTCTCACAGTTTTGTCATGGCCATGTTTTATTCCACCCGTATCACACATTGTCTAATAGACTGACTCCCTGTCATGTTTGACTGGTACTAATAGAAATACTTCATTTTATTTATATTACTTTCAAAAAGATGAATTCAGGAGATATAGATTAGCTACTTTATTATTATTATTGTTGTTGTTGTTGTTGTTGTTATTATAGTTATTATTATTATTATTATTATTATTATTATTATTATTATTATTATTATTGCTGTTGTTGTTGTTCAGTTTTTTTAATCTCTAGTATAATTCGATCATGTTTTGGTGTCTCATCTTATTACACTGACTTTTGAAACATGACACTTCACTAGTAATAAAAAATACAGCTCATTTCAAAGATGACATTTCATTACCGGTAATAGCAATAATTTAAATACTGTGTCATATTTTTCATTTAGGAAAATGGTAATTCGCTACTAGGATTACAAACATATTGGTGCTGTTGTACCAAATATTTCACTCTGAATTATGATATAAGTCAAGAAGACTTGTTTTTAATTTTTTTTTTACGTTTTCTGATATTTTACTTCGACTGGTAAAGTGATTTGATAAAGTAACTGAGAACGACGGTTATTATATACAGCTTAGAAAAACTTTCTGCTATGTTTTATAATTATGTTGTTTTGTTTTGGGATTTTTGGGGGGCTTATTTATCTTTCAGATTTTAATGATAACTTTTAAAAGATTAATTAGGTTAAAGTATGATCTATTAAGCAGAATTTGTCTTGAAAATAAACAAACAAACAAACAAACAAACAAACAAATAAACAAAACGTAATGTCTGGGTATACCCAAAACCCCTCAACTTCTGTCTGTCATTTTTAAAATATGGCTAATCATAATAACATATTATGTGTCTTCTAAATATCTAAACAAAAAATAAAATAAAATAAAATAAATTAATAAATAAATATATATATTAATAATAATATTAATAATAACTGTAATAAATCATCCTTTAGAATCGCCTCCCTTTTCTTATTCCAGTCTACAACATCAAAACAGCTTCATGTAAACCGTGTCCTCTCAAAACTCCCCTCTTTCAAATATAAACTGTTTTTGTATTTATAACAGCTTCTGGTCAGTGACATTTTCATCTCTTAATAACTATTTTGTAAAATCTAATTTGCCTTATCATTTGGAATACATACATAGTTTGTCTGTATATGCATCCTCCAGTTCATTGACTTTCTTAACTGTTTTTTTAATTTATTTTTTAATCTAAAGAAGTCCTATCAGTTACTCTCTGTTTTCAGTACATCGGAGGTTTCCATGTTTATAAACCCTCTGCTTTTCCCCGTACTGGTTTATAATCATCTAGTTTTCCTGTAAGAACATTACACTGGTGATACTATCAGGATAAATTCTGTGATCACTGGACGATCTATCAATACGGCTTATAGGTTAATACGATTGTACGTCACTGTTGACATTTCTGACTTCTCGAGTGTGAAAATCTCTGACTTTATGTTCCGAATCGAAAAACAGTGGTAATGAAGACAGCACTATTTTTATCTATTAGTCATAAATGATGCTAGAGATGAGATCATTTTTAGCAAAAAGAGAGAGAGAGAGAGAGAGAGAGAGAGAGAGAGAGAGAGAGAGAGAGAGAGAGAGAGAGAGAGAGAGAGAGAGAGAGAGAGAGAGAGAGAGAGAGTAGTTAGTCCATTTACATTCGGAAAAATGATCCTAAAATCCACACTGAACGGTGTGCTTATTAAAAAAAAAAATGCGTTCCAACCCGATTTAATTTGATTTTTCATTCTCAGGATGTGGTTATAAACTTCTTTTTTACTTCTTTTTTACGTTTTCTTTTCTTTTTTTTAATTTGTCCTTTACGTTTTCTCCTTCATCTCATCAATATACAACAAATAAAAACAGTTTCAGGATTCGATCTTTGAATGTCACATCCATCAGCGAGACGTCACGAGACAGTTCCCGGATCACGTGGGCAGCGAGCACAGTCAGTATCCATGTCAAAGAACGAGTCACGCTAGGTCAACCGTTATATGACCTAGGTCACGGGGGTCAACGCAAGTGTCTCTTTGATGGCGTCTGACCGTCAGTTTGTCACTGATATCTAACGACAACGACAGCGACACTCGTTTCAAATGTCAGAAGTCACGTGACTGCGAATAACGAGCGATGAAAGAGAAATGTTCAGATTGTATGTGATCTCGCGCTCCCGCTTTCCTCCGCCGACCGGAGTTCCGCCTGACGGAAAGAAGCGGGATTTGACGACTCAACAAATTACTGTAATCTAGCGTCGTGTACGACCCGGCTGTGTACGACAAGCGCCACTGATGTCTGGAAACGCGAGGGCTTCTGGGATTCCTGCCTGCAACAATGTGTCACTTTGCGTCACTCGTTACCGATCGCCTGTCTTCCGCGCACTCGCAAAGATTTTATTTAAATTTTTTTTTTTTTTTTTTTTTTTTTTTTTTTTTTTATTTAATTTTTTTTCCTTCTTCGTTATTAGATCAGAAAAAGCTGACAAATTCATCTTTCTACCGTATTTATATTGTTTTAATTTAATTTAATTTTGTTTTTCTTCAAATTATTATTATTTTTGTTGTTGTTATTATTTTTGTTATTATTATTATTATTACTGTTATTGTTATCTTATTCATGCAGACGATTTGTGGTCAGTTAAATATTTATGTGTTGGCTAGCTTAGTAAATTTAATTTGTTCTGCATACGATGGTGTAAATAAAAGAAAACTTTATTCTAACTTTGAGCATATTTTTTATTAGCAGTAAATTAGTAATCAGTCATTTCTGAGTTTAAACAGAGGGTGATAACAGAAGGATCATAAACCACTCTGATGATTATGATGATGATGACGATAAATAAATAAATAAATAATAATACACTAAAATAAAATATAAAAGTAGAAAAAAAATTAAACAGACACAATATATGAACCAAAAAAAAAAAAAAAAAAAAAAAAAGAAATGCACAAAGTCAAAGGAACAAAGAAAAAACCTATTATCTAGCTAATTTAAGAAATTCACAGGAAACCTTTATTTTCTTTTCAAGTGTTCTTATTTTCTTGTCTGTTTGTGTCAGTTAATGAACTGGAAGGGTGTTGACAAGTAAAAATCAAACTATCACCTTTCAGTGGACAGTGTCTTCACAAAGTACGTCTGGGTCAGAAATCAATCAAGTGAAATTTCTTCCGCGTTTTATTCGAGATAAACCGCGATCGATTCGTCTTTTAAAAATATATTTATTTATTAACACTTGTACGATGTCAGCTCCAGTTCCTCAGCTGTCCGACTACAACAGCGTCTACACAATAACAATCCAGACAATATAACTGCGAGGCCCTTTTGAGGTGGACTATTTTCGTCTTTTTATCCCTTTTTTTAAATTATTTTTTTCTTTATTATCTTCTTCTTTTCCTTTTTTCTGTTTCTGTTTTTTTTTTTTTTTTTTTTTTTTTAACATAAAGTCCTTTATAACAGACTTAAATTAGTGTTTGACTGAAATATAAATATAATGTTAGAAGTAATAGATCACATACAAATACACAGACGTATCTATATCTGTCTTTATCTGTCTGTCTTCCCATACAAAAACACACACACAAACATGCATATATACATACATATATAGATATATGCGCACACACATACATACACACACACACACACACATATACATTCTCAGATACGTATACACATACAAATATACAGACGCACACATATATCTATACCTGTCTAACCATACAAAAACACACATTTAAACATGGATATATACATACATTTATAGATATATATACAGACATACATACTCACACACACACACACACACATAAATACATACATACTCAGGTACGTATACACATAGAGACGCAAACACACACGCACTCACGCTCGCATACACAGCTCACCAGTAGATGTTACGTGAATCTGTGAAGTGCATCTCCAGCAGAGTTGAAAGCTGGTAATTAAAACAATGATGTGCAAGTGAGAACCGACACAGATACAACAAAACAGCCAATTCACAGGAGAGTAACCAGTAAATGAAACTTCGTGTTGACACGCAAACACTCGCGTTCCAATCTCCATGTAGCAAACATTTTAACAGGGCTCTGAAGACCAGGAGCTTAGTTTGTGCACGATTTATATACTTTAACTTTACGTTAGCGTGATGTTAGCTTGTCACAATTAAAATAACAGAAATAATGTTAGTCGTTGTAGAGTGTCGTGTACGGTTACAGAAACGTTAAAGTAGCAGAAACATATATTGTTTTCATTTCGTAATGAACGAACATGTTTTATGTCTTGAACCGCATGTAAGAATAATTAACTAGTGGAAATGTGACTCCAGCCAAGACAAATGTTTGTATAATTTATCTGTGTGTAACTCTTCACCGTTTTCTCTTCTGGCCTCTACCTCCTTCTCTTCACAGTTTTGTCTTTCTCTCTGATTGTGTCACTATGTGGCAGTACTCTTACACGATTAGTGTCTTTATGTGGCAGACCTCTTACACATGGCGTGGAAAAGTGCTTTGAGTCGTTGTAGAGTCTGTCTTTCTGATCGGTGTCATTATGTGGCAGTCCTCCTACAGGGTGGTGTCTTTATGTGGCAGTCCTCTCACAGATGGCGTAGAAAGGTGCATTATTTCGTTGTAGCACCTGTCAGAGTCATTCATTTATCATCGCGGAGAAAATTAACTTCAGTGCGAGACCTCTCAGTCTTCCCTGCCAGCGTGTCACAGCGCAATTCAATTATCTAAACCCAGTTTTTTACAGAAATACATTTCCTACCAGAATACTTCTCATTCCCTTCCGAACTGACAAAGAACTTTTAAATGTCACTGACTCTGTCTTAAATATAAATTTAAATCACCAGAGATGTCTTAGTTCATTATTATATTAATCACTATTTTTACTGAATTCATCTAGATATTGTTTTGTATTGATTGTTTTTATCCGTTAATTATTCCATTAATTACACGCACACACAGACACACACACACATCTTTATCCTTATGCAGTATGTATGTGTCTCCATTTCAGTTTCATGCTGTCAACACGCATGCAGTAATGCATTCTCACTGATACATACCTAAATACTAATATATATGCAAACATGTCCACAAACGTATTCAGACTAATGCTAAACGTTTTCACAACCAGTTTAATCTGAGCACCACGCGACTTTTGAACCCTCACTCACTGAATAAACGTTTTCCATGTCATCACCACCCACATGAACACGATCTGGAAACTGACGCTCTCACAGACACCACACATTACTTAAAGCATTCTCAAAACACAATTTGACTTTTAAAACCTCCAAGCAATAAAGACAATATTTTTATTCTCATTTCAGACGTCGCTAGTACAAAACAGTGACCACTTTAAAACAGTCCCTTTGGGCTGTTTGACATTTCAGCCAGACATGTAGAAGATTGTTGCAAATCGATAAAACATGATTGAAGCAAGCTTCTTATCTCACATATCTCCGTTATGCACAAGTTTATACGTGACATGCGGTGATGATTTATATTAACATTACCTACCATTTTGCCGCTGTTCGGTTATTCATTAATTTATTACTATTAGTCTAGACTGACGAATCGTTATGAAGATCTACGTCAGTATATTTGAGTTATTAAGTTACTTATGTAACACATAAACTTATTATTAAATTATTTATCTCGATATTACAGGTTGATATAAATTATTATTTTTGCTTCAGTAAGAAAATATTATATACATTTTACACACACACACACAAACACACACACAAACAAACAGATACATACATATACATACATTCAATTAAAAATAAATACACCTAATGAATATATTTATTCAGTTATCATGTAGAAAATACGCATCAGACTAGAAATACAGGTATTACTTAGGGAATGAAACGGAACTGTAAGATACGACAATGTAGAAATGTTAAAGGACGTTAGTGGAGTCTCATTAGAGGAACAACAACGACTGCAACGACAACAATGAACAAATTACAACACTTCGTGGTAGTGGTAAAAACATAATTATCACGGCTGGGACGTAGATGTATAAAAATTATCATCAGATATTTTCTTAACTAACAGATATTTCTTTATGTATAAACATTGAGATATTCTGTAAACTAACATATATTACTTTATGTATAAACGAGTTATACTTTATGATTACAGCGGATCAGACAATGTGGATATCATCAATTTATCATCATCATTATGGTCGACATTGTATCTTCTTTCTACTTGTTAATATTGCTTTTCATCATCCTCTTTTCAACCGCAAACATTTCTCAGTAATAATGTTTCTCCTTAAGTCTGTTTCTTCTTTTCTGTCGTCATCATCATCATCTACATCTTCAGATTCATTTTCTTTTGCCTATTTTTGTCATCTTTTAAATTCTTTTTTATGATTAAAAAGAAATATATGTATATATCCTGTAAATTTTGTCTCATTTTGAAACTTGACCTCTCTCTCTCTCTCTCTCTCTCTCTCTCTCTCTCTCATTTCGTCTGCTGTTTGATTATGTTGCTTAAGAAACAAAAAAGGCTTCATTCAAGGTTAAATATCTTCTGAGCTGTTTTGCATTCTCTCCACCACGACGGCTGTGTTTGACAAATCAATACACGTTCTGTAAAAATATATCGCTACAAACTGACAAGATAATGATTAAATATAAAGCTGTATTAATATTTAATCAGACATTGTTACAGTCTAGTCAGTGTATCACTGGTTTTATGTTTTTTGTCAGCTGAGGACGCTGTATGTTTTGTTACAAGAATTCATTAACCTTTCTAGACAACTTTCAGTAAATATATGCAGGCATAAAACAGTCTGGGGGTATAAAAAAAACCCCAAAAACACGTGTGTTTGGGTTTAGAATTGTTAGTTAAATGATCTGTGGCGTGTTTTTAATACAGGAAACAGTGGAATGACTGTAGATAGTTAAACTGGACTGATACGAATAACGTTATTTTATTTTTGTTACGTTTTGTTAAATGTTTCGGATTCATTAATAATTTATGAAACGGTCACGATCTTCTTACTGGTTTCTGAATGAGACGGAGAGAGAAATAAACGCTGAGATAAATGACACGCACGTCTTTGCCGTTTTGATAACATGTCTGTGTTGGTTGTTTATCTGTTCACTATATACAAATAATTATTTCTGTTCTTAAGCAGTTACTGGAGGTTAATGACGCTTTACACGAATAATTGTTACAAAGTGAACGGTAAGATCTTTTTACACGATCTGCATAGAGTTTGTTTTTCATCAAAAAAAAAAAAAAAAAAAAAAAAAAAAAAAAAAAAAAAAAACACAACAACAATAAAAGAACAAAGAGACAAAGTTTAATTAAACAACAGTTAGTATTATTTCATTAGCTCCATTTTCTTTCAAAGCTTTTACACTGAACTAAAGAGGACTGCCACTCTGGAGAAGTATGTTAGTATCTCTGACAAACTGAAGAAGTCTTCCACTCTCTCTACTCAACTAGAGAGCACTGCCACCCTCTAATCAGCCAGGGAAGTCTGCCACTGTCTGTATTCCGACAGAGAGATCTTATTACATGTATAAATGATTTCAAATTAGTCCTGGTATAAGTTTTGAAAAAAAATATATTTTTCAAAATTGCTACTTCGTTCTAGACGGATGTCGTCGAAACAGAAGTGGAAACACGACTAAGAAGACACATTGATTGACAATTTGAATTGAGTGGTCAATACTCAAAGTAGAATTACCAGTCATTATAGGAGTTATCCAGGATTTGTCACACGTATCTAGTTAAGTGTGTTCCTGTGTTGGCTTTGTGACATATTCAAGTCATAATCGGATTTGATACTTATGGCTTATTCAGTAAATGGGTCGAAAGACAGACAGACGTACAGAAACAGACCGACAGAACGAGTCGGAGAGAAAAAGAGTAAGACAGAGAGGAGCAGTTTTAACATTCACAGACGTGCTTACAGAGAGACAGAGACAGTCATACAGATAGAGATAGATAGATAGATAGATAGATAGAGATAGATAGAGAGAGAGAGAGAGAGTGGATTATTTGTTACTACTAAGTATTATCTGATTTAATATTTTTATTTTCAGAATACAATGGATGTTCCTATCGGATAACTAAAACCGGATGTTACCTTTGACACAGAATGGCACAGGTGTTATTTACAACATATGTTAGTTAGTGACGTAAACAGCTGACGTCATGAGACCTGCAGTACAGGCCAGCATTTTACACCACCGGAATCAGAGGTCGCAGCGCATGCGTGGAAGACCGCACACGTTTTCTCTGAGTCGACTGCTGATGCTAGTTCTGGTGGGCGCCGTGTTTTTCATCCCCGGGTTAGCGCTCACTGTGATCGGAGTGCAGAGGTACAGCGGCATCTACGACCTTCCTGAGGGTCAAAAAGTGTAAGTAGGTCTTCAGACCTTCCCAAACAAACAAACAAACACCTCTTTACCGGTGACCTTGCAGTTCACGTCTTCACAAAGTTTACTCAGTTTTGTGCTGCATTTCCTTTATGTTTTTCTGCTTGTAAATATATATATATATTTATACATCCAGTCCTAAGTATTTTGGATAAAAGATTCTGAACATGTATGTAAAAAGGTCACACGAAACTGATAAAGCTCTTGTCAAACTTAACTCACCCAATTTTTCCAGCACGCAAAGAGGCATGTCCAGGTAACTGAAACTGTAGTCTAATGAGCAACTCAGGTCCGCTTTTGGAACAGTACACGGCTTTTTACTGTGCTAATTTATTTATTTATTTCTTAGTGTTAGTGTTAGTGTTAGTGTTATTATTATTATTGTTATTATTATTATTATTATTATTATTATTGTTATTATTATTATTATTTTGTTGTTGTTGTCGTTGTTGTTTTATAAACAAAACTGATCCTAAGTAGTGCAGTTAATCTGTGTCATGCATTCTCGACAATCTTACACTAAATCTGAAGATTACCGATTTTGTTTTTACCTGAAATCAATTTCAAAAACATTTTTGACGTTAACTTTGTAAAAGAAAGAACTCTATTTTCTCGCCAAACTAAACAATGTGTTAAAATTAGTGCATTATCTCTACTAAGAGTACTGCCACAATCATCGATTTTTGAGATAAAAAAACAAACAAATATAATCAGTGGTAATTTTCGTCTTATTTGAAACAACTCTGTTTTTCTTTTTCTTTCTTTTTTCTTTACTTTTCTTTCCTTTTTTTTAAAATGTTTATTTCTAATCTTGACTAATCAATAAATGTGGAAATTAACTTCTTTTTTTCAAATATATACAAAATGCGAAAACAGAAATTCTTTTTTTATTTATATTGATTGGTTTTTCTTTAAAAGATGTGTTCTTTTGGTTTTGATGCATTTACGATTCACTTTGCATTAGTGAATATGTTTTAACAAAATCTATAATAATAATAATAATAATAATAATAATAATAACAACAAAAATGACAATAATAGCAAAAATGACAGTAATAATAATAATAATAATAATAATAATAATAATAATATTAATAATAACAATAAAAGTAATAACAATAAGAATAATAACAAAAATGACAATAATAACAACAACAACTATAATAATAATAATAATAATTTCGGCTATAAAAAACTAAATTATGTGTTTACACGTTATCAGAATAAAGATGTTTTGTTTATTTAGATACTTTATATTATAATCAACGGGAATGTTTCTGTTTACTTTTAAAAATTTATTTTATATAGTCATATTAACATATTTCATAAAAATGTTTGACCTATGCATTCAAAAAAGAAGATTTGCATATTTCGATATATTCAAAGTAATATTCGCTATATCAGTATCGTCCAATTTTTCCTATGATTTTCAGGAATTTTATATTTGTAATTTCAATTTGTTCAAAGGAATATTTTATTTATTTCAGTTTATTCAAAGGGATATTTTATTAAATTAATTTTATTCAAAGGAATATTTTATTATTTTTGATTTTGTTCAAAGGAATTTTATGTGGTTTTTGTTTTCAGTATGTTCAAAGGAATCGGCCCAGCAATGTGTACGTTCGGCGTTGGTCTGTTGGTTGGAGCTGGTATTTACTACTGTTGCTATGGTGTCGGAGAGGCGCTCGGGAGTCGTCCATTACCTACGTCACATGAGGTAAAAGTCTCGGATTAATTTTTTATGTCTTGTTACTCTTCTTCCTCTTGTTTTTGTTCCTCTTCATTTTTTACCGTTATTATTATCCTCATTTGTTTCATTCTTTATTTCTTTATTTCTTTATTAATTTCTTTCTTTATTTCTTTATTAATTTTTTTTCTTCCTTTCTTTCTTTATTTCTTTCTTTATTTATTTATTTAACATTAAAGATCATATTGGCTGTCTTATGTTTTGGTTTCGCTTGCGAACAAACGACTTCTTCTTCTTCTTTTTGTTGTCGTTGTTGTTGTTGCTGCTGTTCATTCTGGCCTTGGACTTCATACTTCAGCTGACATTTAGTAATCAACCACGAAGTTTTACTTCTGAAGTGTGCATCTCGTCCACTGGTAATGTGTAAAATTGTTACTTAACTGAGCTGCGTCTAAATTAACACTGGACACAAGACGCGCCAACCGGAAATACCCACACCATGTAATATATGGGAAATGTCCGTCAGAATCTTTTAATGCGTAAAATAATGGATTCGGACCGGAACCGGTCAGGGAATGCGGACCGGAGCCGTTGCGCCGTTACGACAACGGAGTAGTGTTTTCCTAGCCGAGCTTAAAGTTACTGTTATATTTTCTTAATAACGTGCAGAGAACCGACAAACACGAGACGTATTGATTAATTTTTACTTTATTTCGAGTGTTGCTCGGTGATCCCGGCTTTGAAGACGAGTTTGATGCTGGAAATATCTCATTCTGGGGCGTGGTTCTTGCAAGCAGACGACTAAGGCTTAGCTCACGTGTTGGAGTCTTTGGTTATTTAATTCAGTATTTCATTAATTAAATTTTTGTTTATGTATTTTGTTTTTTTTTAATCAAAGATGTTTTTTAAACTGATAAGTAAAAATAATTTTTTTTTATATTTATATTTTTTAATTTGTCCTGTCGATTTTAGAATTTATTTTTTATTTTTTATTTTTGATTATTGCAAGAAATAAACAAACATCAAACTAACTAACTAACTATCAAACGCATAACTAAATAAAGTGATTAAATAATTTATACTAGAAAAACAATGTAACAAACAAACACAAAAACATTAACAGCAAAATGGAATATCAACTATTTATTTCCATCCCACCAGACGTCAATAAAATTTGTTAAAATAACATCTTATTACAGGAAACTAATGAATATTTATGACTCTCTGGGAGATATTAATATTAATGAGGTACGTAACAATGGCAATGATGTGAATATGAATAAAACATAAGAGCGCGGTCACGAGGGACACAGACGACTTGTTTTAACTTTTGTACCAAACAGCGGTGTAAACAGAGCTGTCCCTGGCTCAGTGGTTAGAGTGTTTGCTTCACTCTCGTCGTCTGAGGTGAGTTGACAGTGCGCTCTGAGTGGTGAAACGAGGTGGCGATGTCTCTTTGTGAGCAGCTTTAAGAATCCAGTCTTTAGTGATAAATGTAATTGTATAATATTAACTGTTTACTGTTTATTTACCATTGAAACAGCTCACCATCAGTTAATAATTAGTATTAGAAGCTGCATACATTCGTACATACATACATACATACATACATACATATTACACACAAAAATACATACATACATACATACATATTACACACATAATACATACATACATACATATACACACATACATACATACATACATATTATATATACATACATACATACGTACATATAGATAAATACATACATATTACACACATACATACTACATACATACATACATACATATATACATACATTCATAAATACGTAAATACATACCAGTTATAGCCAATTATTAATACTAATGATATATATAAAAAATCAAAAAATGAAAGTATTAATTTTGAACATCATTTGTGTACGGAATGGAATATCTACGAAACGAACAACGACATCTGTAAACAAAATCTATAACTTTGTTATTGATCGAGTAGCAAATTCAAACTTGGTTAATGAAGTGTACAGATATAGAATTTCTCTACCGTCTTAATTAGGCAGCTTAAGCAAAACGCAGGTGTGCGCTGGTGCTCTGGATATTTGGGTGGAAATTACAGCTGATTAATTAAATACAACTGTAGTGTTTGTAACAGTCGAGTTTCTTCCTTAATACAAGATTATTTTGTAACTCTCTTTTCCTCTCTTTTTCTTATGTTTCAATTTCTCTCTCTCTCTCTCTCTCTCTCTCTCTCTCTCTCTCTCTCTCTCTCTCTCTCTTGGATATTGTTTTCGTCTGTCTGACGCTCTCTCTCGCTTTAGAAATATACTGGATGCCTTTTTCCTCTGTTGATTGGTCCTCGTGTTCTTTCGTTTTGTTTGGTGGTGTTTCAGTTAGAAATCAACCACACACTGGTTTCTCCATTTCTTTCCCAAGTAATTTCCTTGTCTCTCTTTCAGAATCCGTCTGCCTGTGAACCTATGCAATATAAGGAAAGAAATAAACACTGACCAAAAAAATCTTCTGTTCATCTTTTTTTTTACAGGGTTCGTTGATTTCCGGAGAAACGCGCCACTCAGGCAAGCAGGGAAGTCTGACAGACCAACAGAGAAACGGAAGCCAGCCAGGAACGCCAGAGGTTTCTGACAAAAAACACTCCCACCGTCATCATCGACATCATCACCATCATCACCGCCATCACCAGCAGCAGCAGCAGCATCATGTAGTCTTCGATGAAGAAAATGTACCGTTAGCTTCTTGTGAAAACCTTACAGAAATTAACAATTTGTGAGTTTTCATTTGAACTAGATAATGAGATAAATAATCAAAGGATTTTTAAATTTGATATTAATGCCAGTTTACTGTCAACTAAATGCTTCTTTTGTTATAACACAGTGATAATAATGATAATGATGATGAAGATGATGATGATAATATAACAACAACAGCAAGAATAACAACAACAACAATAATTATAATAATAATAAAAGACAAACAACCCAGCAGATATGAAACTACATTAGTGTTTGTAAATAATTAGTAAATGGATCTATTCTAATTGTAAGTCTTAAACAGAAGTTCCATATTTTAGATTTTAACTACAATATTCATAAATATTAATTGGACCAGCAGCTCAGATCACTGATTAAGGACGGATTATTGCCGTAAATTCCATTTGATTAGCAGCTCCAGGTTGTCATTTTACACTGTATCTATTTCATGTTTATTTATTTCTACGTCCAGAACCCCGCAGGCCTCGGTTTCAATAATAGTTGAAGAGCCTTCGGACACACGTCCGTCCCCGAGTGATGACACCTCAGATCACGTGATCAACGGAGATATACGAACGCCGTCACCGGAAACGCGCCAATCTTAAGACGGGACGTTTCTGTGATAAAACAAACAATGGCGATGTTGATAGTGACGTTGTGGACGGAAAGCCAGACGTTGTGAAGTACAAATACACGTCTTTGTGTTGGTGAACAGGACAATAGGATACCACGTGTAAAAGCGTATCTCATGTGGCTGAGTGGCTGTTCAAATTCTGCTCAACTTTTGTGGCCTTGTTTCTAGATTTCACGTCTGGCAGCACTGAAACTAATTTCGCTGTGCAATCTGGGATACTGAGATACAACATGTAGCAGTGTAAAGAACTTTTCTCAAGTTGTACCTGTGTAGATAATCTAGTGTCAGAGTTTTATCCCAGTTTAGAAGCTACATTCAAAGTTGTACCACTGCACAGAACGGTAGATAGACAACTGTACCACGCTAGATAAATTAGTTGGAATAAAAATCAAAAATAGAATAAGTAAATAAACACAAAAAGACGAACAGATATGCAGCATTGCGGACATCTTAGATGAGTAGAAATTTATGAATGTAGAATCTTTAACTGTGTTAAACAAAACCAACAACAAAAAATCAACAGCAGATTTTTAAAACTTGTTGACTACTTTTTGAAGACAAAATATTTCTTATGGTTGCACGCTTGGACGTACGGACAATTAATTTCTTCGCGTGTTTTTGTTATTTGGTGTTAATATTCATCTGCCAAGGTCATTTGCAAACAGATGACACATATTTTAACACGGTAGACGTTTCTTCTTTGTTGTAACAGATGCACACACTTACACTTTCGTTTACTGTCATTTTGTTTTATTAAAACTGTAACGAATTTGACGTGCAGCATTTGTAGACGGCTACGTACACGAAATTTGTGTTCTATTGATAATTTTAGCCGATCATTCGACGTTATTTATGTTCTGATTCCAGGCTTCTTCCGTCTCAGAAATGATCTGTCGCCTTGAGCGACGTCTGCAATCTATCAAACTAAGTGAACCCAGCGTGAAATAAGGCATGTCACAGCCATTATCTATTCTCACGTGAGAGATCGATACACGCTCATTTTATAACGTTCAGACTTCACTCCTCTTTACATGCAACTGATACACATCTCTTGTCCTTTCTGAAACAACACTCTTAATCCAGATTAAGTTAATAACAGTAATTCTTGCTTCTTTAATATTATAATTATTATTATTGTTGTTGTTGTTGTTGTTGTTGTTGTTAATAATTATTCTTTTTTTTTTATATTGTTAATATTTATTCTTCTTCTTATTATTATTACTTATTTTTCACTTGCGTAAATTAATAAATGCATACATACATCTTCATTCATTCATACGTACGTACGTATATAGAACCATACGTACAAAAATAGCATACGTTCTTATTTAATAGAAAAACACACACACACACACACACACACACATACACACGCACAGGCACACAAGTTCATAATAGTATTTGTGTTTATATTTGTTACTTGCAGGTTGGTAAATCTTGTTTTCTTTTTTCACGACAAAAAAAAAACCAAATTGGAAAGGCAGGGTTCAGTTTATTTAATATTTTTCTTATTTTTATCACGACACTCATTTCTTACAAAACTTCGTTGTTAATGAATTTGTGAAATGTTTGTAAAGATAAATGTCCACGAAGTTCTGCGCGGTGACAAGCAGTGGCGCCCTCTTTTACAAATGAATTTAGTGATTTGAGTCATTTTTGTGTGATTTGAATTATATGAACATTTCCTATTGCACTTCAGTCAGATTTACTAACTCTCTCTTCTTATTAGAAGCAGAAATTAACTTTTCATAAAGAATTACACTATGACAATCAAAACATTCTGACGATCTGAACACTTTCTCCAGCGTCACTCCAGTGAAAAATGTAAATGTGATTTCTGGTGTGCAGTTATTCACATAATTCGAATTTAAATATTTGCATCATTCTAGTTCACGTTATTAATATTTATGATACCATTTTTATTTTTTGTTTCTTCTTATTATTTTTTTGTATTATTATTATTTTTTTTTTTCGTTATGCATAAAGATACGTATTTACGCTTTATTGAAATTTGCATCTAATCACATCAAATATTTATTCTTGAATATATTTGTATTTAATCGTTGAATATACTATTAATTATATTTCACCATTGAAAAATTTCAAACTTCACCACTGCAGATAATTTACATTTAATCATCGCAAATAATTTCATTTCACCAGAGTTTTTAACCACAGCAAATATCTGCAGCAAACCTGTGCAAATATTTCAAGTGTAACATTTCATATTACACGATTTTATCAAACCACCTACCGTAATTAAACCGTGTTGATGCAGGAGATATTTGCATAATCAATCAGATGATATATCATCAGCATTTCATCTCTTTTTACGACATGCATTTTTGTATTTACCATGAAAATACCTTGATGCTAATTCGTTGCAACATTTAATAACTCGTGTTTCACCATTGCAGCAGTTTAAGCACTGTTAATTTAACTAAGATGATAAATATATATGAAAAATGCAAAACAAGTTAACTTTATCATTTATAGAAATAATCAGTAAAAATTGTACAAACTAATAAGTAACGATAATTAGGAGGTTTTTGGGGTGGATTTTTTTTTTTTTTTTATAAAGGATTATATTTATATATTAGTTCATTACGATATATATACAAATGTTTCTAACTGTAGTTTCATTTTTTTCTTCTTCTTTATTTGTAACCCGTAATGACTCTTTTAATTATCATTTTTATCCTAATGACGTAAAATACGTTAATATATTTTGCATGCAAAATAATGTATGAATTGATTAATTAGGATTACAATTGTAACCAAAACGTTTTATAATTCGATATTTTCAAATCGTTCTTGTAATACTAATTACTACTACTAGTAGTAGTAGTAGTACTTCTATTATTAGTACTACTACTACCACTTGTTTTACTACTTCTACAGCTTTATTTCTACTACCATCATTTATTTCACTACTTTTTCTTTTGTCACTACAGCTGCTATATTTGTACTACTACTACTACTGGTATTACAATTAATAACAATAACAACATCAACAACAACAATAACAACACCAATAACAACACCAATAACAACAATATCCAGAAATAAATTTTGCAAGTATCTAAGCAAAAGAATAACCCTTGAATTTGAATTTTATTTCAATATTATTTCTCACATATATGTAGATAAGCCGATGTATTATTCTGTGTATGTAATACAAGTATAAATTCATACTTGTGCGTGCACATACACGCATGCACGTATGCACTTACACACGTTCACGTACACGTACACCTACACCTACACCTGCACCTGCACCTACACGCACACACGCACCAAGTAATGGTAGTTAGTGTGTGAACATTTGAATGCGTACTTCAGCAGATCAATAAGTTATAAATTATGCATTATATGGATTGTTATATATTTGTCCTAGTGCATTTGCAATAATAATAATGTTAAAATGTCGATTTTTATATACATGCATGCACACACATAAATTTATATGCGTCCTCACATACTCACAGGCACAAAAACTCGTGAATACTCGTAAACTGAATTGTTAATAAATTTTATATTAATGTATGCACAAGGAAAAATTATGTTGAAAAATTAACCGTTTAAATTATAAATATTGTAATTAATATACATTCTTTATTTGTAACTATTCTGCTTGCCATTTTCCATAATTATTATTATTATACACTGTTATTTCATTATTCATGTATTTATTGCTAAACAGTTATTTACATTTGCCTACGCTCAATCAATTATTTGTTTTATAATTTTGTACAAACTATTTATTTATAACACGTAACAACATTTAATTTTATTTATTTATTTATTTATTTATTTATTATTATTATTATTATTAATAATTAATTAATTTTTTTTTCTTTAAGGAAGATCAAAATTAAACCATATACATAAAAAGTGAATTAATTTTTATTCGTCTCTTTATTATCATTTTCGTAAATCTTTATCTCATCACCCAAAATGTGTGTCATTTAATACGTGTATGCTATGACGTAACACCTTGTAAACACGTGTATGATGAAATACGTCACATAAGATGTGTCGTCTGCATCTCTGTTCTTATCGTATGCAGCCTGACGTTCTTTAACATCGCAGAATTTATGTAAATTCTGTAACTGACAACACGCTTTGCCTTTATATTTTATTTTAAGGTTTGCATTGTTTCATTTTGCCATTTTATTTTTATTATTATTATTTTTTTTTTCCAATGTTCTTGTCACGGTGAAACATTAAATATTATTCACTTTTGTCTTCGAGCGTTGTTTTGTTTTTTGTTTTCTGAACTGCCTTCTGGTAATATGATAAAATTAGACCAGTTAATGGTCACGTGATTACCACGTGGTTAATATTGTACGTTTAGAAAATATGTTAACGGAATACTGCTGCTACTACTATTACTACCACTACTACTACTTTTCTTGTTATACTACTACTATTACAACTACTATACTAACTATTACATCTGTTACTATTATTGTTTCTAATACTACTATAAATGCTATTAGTACTAATAATAATATTACCAGCGACTCTAAACCATTATTACTACACTTCTATCATTGCAAGAAAAAAAACTACAATAATAAAAAAGAAAAACCGATAATAATAAGTATTACTTTATTATTATTATTATTATTATTATTATTATTATTATTTATTTATTTATTTATTTATTTATTTGTTTATTACTGTTTACTGTGTATACAGAAAACTGCAATAAATGAATCAGTTATTAAATCAAACTCTTCGAGTTTACGTAGTCCTAAAGTCATAATAGAACTCAGCAGCTCACTTAGAAAATGGTGGCCTCAGAATCATCCACTGAAAATTTAATCACAAACCTGATTTTTGTTTTACACGATTGCAAAAGACAAACGAGCATGTTTTGAATTTTTAATTACTCTTTGAAGTGTGCGTCTCCATTAAGAGAACAGAAACAAAAAAAAAAAAAAAATTAGTGCCAGGAAATAATGGAAGTCCCATCCGAAAATACGGAATTAAGAAATTACAAAAAAAACAACAAGTGAATGTATTATAGCATAAATTAATGAAAACTGAAAAAGTGTCTGCTATAGTTTCGAGATATTCGAGTTTAAATAATTTTATCACAGATCTTCATTTTGGTCTGCATCTTGTCTTAAGGTTATAACTGGTAAGGGAGACAACTCTTGTCTTAAGTAAGGTCGTAAAAGTTATCCTTTTTACTTAACACACTGTCACTATTACAAAGTCTACAATTACTACCATTTCTAGTATTATTATAACTGGTACCACTACAACTACAACCACTGCTGCTGTTTATACTATTACCTACACCACCACCACCAAAACTGCCTCTACACAGACTACTAGTATTTCTGTTCAGTGTGCTTCAGTTATATTATTACCAGCTGTTAGGAATTTTATTAAAGGGTTTTAAATGTAACTTCAAGTAACGAGCAAAATAATGATGATTGATGGCCAATCAGTGTTCTAAATTTGAAATGTCAAAACGAAACTTTATCCATTGATATTTTTAACAGATCATTTTTTTTTTGTTACCTAAATTAGCCATTATTCACAATGTTTTATTAAAATAATGACTTACTGCATGATGTTTGTACTTATACCTAATTAGCTACGTTCGTCGAATAGTACTTCAAGTTCGGACAAACTGGACATTCAAACTGACCATCTAGTTGATTTATTGTTAGATACTAAATGATACTATTTTAATGTCAAATACCACACTTTTTCTATTTAATGTCTACAATGTTCTGTTTTAACCAAACACCAGACAGCTTATAATCTGTTCCTTTGTGCTGCTAAACAGATACTCATTTGTAAGGAAACTGCAATTATTTTCTATTTTACGTTTCTCCATACAAAATGTTTATTGCGTTGCTGTATTCTTCAGATTAACATGCAGAAACATTTAGATTCACGATTTAATATGGGATCAGGTTACTAACATACACACTCAAAACAAACACTCTCCAGATAGTTTTGTCGATCATATCTATATATAACACGCTATTAACGGTCAAAAATAACAAACAACATATTAATTTTTGCACACGCTAAGATTTCATATATATTATTATTTGTTTGTTTGTTTTAGTTTTTATTTTTATTCTAGTTTTTTAATTTCAGGGATGTTATCCTGTAACATAACTGAATCTGAGAAAGTCACCTCGAGTTTTATTTTTTATTTTTGTTCTTAGTTAACGTGAAAAAGGAAGATTTGCTGTACGCTGAAGATGTAGTTAAGATATCATCAACGTTTTGTTTTATATTCATTGTTTTAAACAATTATTACTATTTATTATTATCATCACTGTTTTTATAACTACATCATTTCTACTACACTACAACTACTGCAACTGCTGTTTTAATAATAAAATCATATTGAGAGTTTTCTTTGTTTTTTTCTTAGATAATTATTTGTAGCAATAAGAAATTTGTGACTTGTTATTTTCATATTTTCCAACTTAACTTAGTACCTAATCTTTGTTGTTGTTATGATTTTGTTTGTATGTTGTAGTTTTTTTCAGAATCACTTTATTCGCTGTACTTGAGAGCAGGTCATATTTCTGTCACTGTTCTACTTCGTCAGCACTCAGCTATTTTTAACTGCAGGTTGTTGCGTTGCTCTCGCTTCTAAATTATATCTTGTTTATAAATATAACTTATATTTATAGTAATAACATTAACAGTGCGGTGCTGACAGCGGATGCCAGAACGCCTATTAGCAGTCAAAAAATACTTTTCACAATCTCTGCTTCAATCATGGCAAAACAGACTAATAAACCTGTCACGAGGAAAGATTTAAATTTAATTCCACAATATTTTGTATTGATTTCTTGAACATTAATGTTGCGATTCTTAATAACGTAATTTAATATTAGGAATTACTTTCTAACAAATCTTCAGATGCAAATAATCATTGACGCGATCTCAGTCTGATGAAATGCTCGTGTATATCGTAATCTAGCAATCATAATTTCACATAACAGTGATGAAGTGATATTCAGTAAGTCTGCCAACATCACTTCTTACAAGCACAGCTAGATCCGCCCCTGATTTCTAACACTGTTAGGCTGATGGTGTGTTTGTGACGGACATAAGAACATTAGGTTACATAAACATGGTTATTAAAATTATTTAACTCTATCCAAGCTGTCTGGTTACACGATACAAGGACGATGGTCCGTACCGTTCTAATCTCTTAGCAACGCTATTACGTAATGACGTCATTTCCTGCTTTCCCGTAAGCGACTGCTCTTGCTTCATGAGGTACTTCCGTTTCCGTTTAATCACGAAACCAGTAAAAAAAAAAATACAAAATTATCAAAACAACAAATTTGAAGATGATTTACTTTTATGTTAGAAAAACTAACAGAGAGGGCAGAGAGTAGCTTTGAAAAATCTTGTTTTAGCAATAGTAATAGAACAAAAGCAGTGCTAATAGCATAGTAGAAGTAGTAGTGGTAGTAATAGTTGAAGTAGTAGTGGTAGTAGTAGTGGTAGTAGTAGTGGCAGTAGTAGTGGTAGTAGTAGTGGCAGTAGTACTATTAGGAAAGGAAACCGAGGAGTGAAAATATTTCTTTACTTAAAATCACAAATTTACAATTTTATCAGAAAGCTTTTCACACACTGGAGGTTTCAATGTATATTTTTAAAAAAAAAACCTTTACGCAATACAAAGTATAAAGTTTCAAATTTATTTCCTCCTTATTTTTATATTTAAGGTATATTTTTTGTCAAATCTCTTGACTGAATGAAACTGCAAATAAATCATTTTAGGATGGCGCAAAGGGAACTGATTCGGGAAATTACGTTAAATTTCTAAAATGTTTTCTTTTTTCAGATTTTTGAAGAGGTCTCCCAAAGGGAATGTATTTATTGGAAATAACTTTCTTTTTTTTTTTTTTCTTTTTTTTTAGACAAACTTCGTTTTAAGGGATGATCTAGACAGAGGTGTCCGAACCTTGCTTCCCCATTTAAAGATATTTTATGTTGTTGGTTTTTTATCTGTTTTTGATATGAAAATTTGTATCAGCTCTTATTGTTTTTTCAAACTGTTGTTTTACCAACTGTGATTCTGGTTCGTGAAATGAAATATCAACAATGAAATATTTTAAACTCAAACTTCTCCAGTTTGTCTACGAATCAGCTTCATTAACTTTATGTTTTATTTAATATGTCTGCCTGCTTAAGGGATTTTTTTTTTTTATCACTTCAGCTTTTAATGTGCGCTTTCAGTATTTAATATACAACATTTTAATATCACATATAATTTTTACACTTAACTTTTAAACAAATAATATACATTTTCAGTATTTAATATGCCAGATTTTAATATCATATTAAATTTTTAAACTTAACTCTTCAATAAAAGAATACACACTTTTTAACATTTAATTTTGGAAATTTTAATATCATACATAATTCTGAAACTTAACTTTTAAAAAACAATAAACACTTTCAATATTTAATATCTTAATATAAGATTTTTATATCACAGATAATTTTCAAATTTAACTCTTAAATAAAAAACATACACGTTTTAATAATTTAATACATAAGACTCTAATATCATATAGAATTTTTAAAACTAACATTTAAATAAATAATATATACTTCTAAAATTTAATGCAGCAAAATGTTCTGGAAGTAATACTGAGAATCTATCTAACAGAGAAACACTGGAAATAACACATTTTTATCTCTCTAATACAGAAACAGCTCAAAGTGTAGAGAATTAGCACAATAAGAGAGAATTATCGAGAGAAAATGAAAACACAGACGTTTGTGAATTGACAGCACGTAAAGATGATTGTGTTAAGTCGGATTCCAGTGTTTATCTAGACAAGCCGTGTTTATCTAGAGTTAGACAAGTTTCTGTACACTCTGACAGGCCACTATGAAGGTTCAAGGCTGCTTGTCTAGGGCAGCCTGTCAGACTATTCCAGTGAATACGTCTATGACTCGGTTTCTATAGACTTGTCAGATTTGCTTGTTTTAATATCTCGACTGCGTAGACAAACAAGCAGATACAAAGAAAGAAACAGATACAGAGAGAACACGACAGAATCTAAATGAGAAAGTCAGCGACAAAGAGAGAGAGGGAGAGATGGCTCGCATGTGTTTAGGTGATTATACACGTGTTTATTCAACCAAGAGTGAGAACATATACAGATACATATTCATGCACCCTGTAGATATATATATATAAGAACAGCACACATACATACATTCAGATATACAAACATACCTACCCACAGATAAACAAACGAATATACATACATATACGTACATACGTACGTACTATATATGTACCTACAAACGTATATACATACGTACACACACACATAAATATATACATACACCAAAACACACGGACCCAGACAAGCGAACTAAAAATGAAAAAAAAGGTAAACACACGTAAGTCGATGCACACAGTACAACTAGATATAAGAAAAAACTCAAACTTTGTATTAACTGTTTTAATCAAACAATATATTAACATCAGATAAGTTATATATTTACATATGACGACAAAGAAATGAGAAAAGAAATGTGCTGATATATATGTAAAGTTATGCTTTGTACCTGAAATCTGACAGTTACAAAAACGCACGCATACAATAAATAAATAAATAAATAAATAGGACAGATAGGTAGGTAGGTAGTTAGATAGATAGATAAATAGACAGACAGACAGACAGACAGACAGGTAGTTAGATAGATAGACAGACAGACAGACATACAGAGATAGGCAGATAGATAGATAGATAGATAGATAGATAAATAAATAAATAAATAATTTCAACAAAAAAAAGCAGTGTTCTGATTTCACAATCTAAAATAAAATACATCACATTATACATAATAAAATAATAATATAGATTTTTCAGAAATTGCACGAAATATAAATATAGGTTATTTCTGGCATACTCACGTGACAAAACTGCGCAAGTACGCATGTCCTTGATACAGAAGTTGACTTCATTGGGTATTTCTGTCAACTGTTTTTCTAAAGTTACATATGTAATTCACTGTCGTGTTTTTAATTATTTCTATATTAAACAGTTTTATTTCTATATACAAAAAATGGAATTAGGAAAGAATGAGAAAGACAGACAAAACAACAGACATATGGACAAAAAAACGATGATATATGAATTTTAGCATTGGTTTAAGTTAGATACATACATACACACGTCTGTATGTGGGTGTGTTTGTGTGTATGTGTGTGTATATGTATTTATTTTAACATAAGAATAAGTTACATAGTAAATTTACAGTATCATTCCAGAAATGTAATCACATATTTCATTAACGTAATCGTTTTAATAATCACCTTCAGTTTTGTTTCAAACAAATCTTGGATTACAACGAATTCGGCAAAAGTTTTTTTTAAAAAATAATAATAATAATAATAATAATAATAATAATAATAATAATCATAATGTGTGTACATTAAAGAGAAGGATATATTTAACCAGGAAGCGTCACGTTTTAGAATCTAATGAGGTAGATTAATTTTATGTTTATTTGGCAGTAAACATTCTAGACTCGACTAGTAAAAAACATAATCTGTTGTAGCATACAGTTCATTTATCAGTTACGCTAATAGTATCACTATTTCATTATTTGATTATATTATTATTTATTTATTTGCTGTTTTTTTGTTGTTGTTGTTGTTGTTTCTTTCTATCCATGTTTGTTTGTTTAGAAAATATTGTCTGCTTTGATGATAAAAAGCACTAAGCATTTTAAGTATCTTTAATCAAATGCTGACTTTCAAAGTAGAAAGGAATAAACCGGAGTATGAAATAAATTATACGATGTAATTGTGTTGTACAGCCAGACACAGTATTATCGTTAAGCTTTATTATAAATTACAGCTTAGCCTCAGTTTTAGAAAGGGGACTTTGGCTTTTTTAGTCTTAAGAATATCCTTTGACAAACATGGTTTCCATAGCAACCTACAGGATGAAGAACACTCGCCGTCTCTATATTTGGTCTTATGTACAGGTTTCTCTTTACATTTTTTTAAGTTTTAGAACCATATGAAGTAATAAAACAATGGCTTTTCGCAAACGAAGATTAACTATTTTCCTCTGAGAAACAGTTATGTCACTGATGTATGACGTAATCATGACGTAATAATAGGTATTAAACAGAAGTGACTGCCATGCCGTTGTTTCCGTTTTGCTGCACGTGCATAGTGGTGGTGTTTGTACCGTACGAGTTGTTGTCACCCATCTGTCGTAGTGTCGTTTTAGGACATCCAAATATCGAGTAAATACCTGAAAATAAATAAATAAATAAATAAATATTATTGTTATTTCAAACATTACTAGCGAAAGAGAGACAGTGATGGAGTGATACAGAGAGATAAAGAAAGAGAGAAGGTGTGTGCGTGTACGAGAGAGAGAGAGAGAGAGAGAGAGAGAGAGAGAGAGAGAGAGAGAGAGAGAGAGAGAGAGAGAGAGAGAGAGAGAGAGCATATTCCGTAAAGAATAAGTTCCAAAGAATTGTTGTAAAAAAAAACATGTATATCATCAGTGATAAACAGACACAGTAATAGAAAACAAAAAATAAAAGTAAAAATAAAATAACCCTATGAGTAAATTAACGTGGTTTTTCGTTCAGTTTTGTTTGTTTTGGTGTGGTTTAGAATTGTTGTTTTATTTTTGTGTTTATTTTTACAGTTCTGAAACGGGTAATCACTTAAGAAGTTACTACCCTGATTATCACAACTTCAAACACGCAGCACATTCACTGGTCTCTTTAACCTTTTTTCGTTCTGTTTTTTTCAACATCTCGCATGATTTGTTTTTTTATTTGCAACGTAACAAAACTCTCGTTTCGTGGGTAATGGTTTCCAAACAAGCGAAGACGAACGAGCAAGAGCAGATAACAGGATTCCGGGCAGAAGAAAAACAAAGAGCTGCGTTCACGTAAATAATGTACGACTGCCCAACAAAGAAAGCGTTTCGCTCTTCTCCTCGCAGTGTTTGGTAAAACAATACGCTAACAAGGAGCAATGAATTATTCAAACGCAATCAGTTTGACGTGTGTGAGCGGAGACAAAACACTTCAGAGACTCCAAACGACGGGTTCTGTGAAGTAACAGTAAGAAATCACTGAAATGTTGAAATACTCTTGTCACTCTGTATCTTGTTGCCCTAATATCTTATTCTGCCATCTCTATTTTTGTCTTTAAAATTCTTCTTCTTTTTTTTCTTTATGATTTTTATTGTTTATTTTTTTTTTTTTTTTTTTTAATAGTTTCAAGTAAAAGTTATTGTTTTATTTTGTGGTGAAAGGGTGCACATTATAATTACATAAACATTCTGAAAACATTTTGTAACATTTCGAAGTAAAATTTTATTTGCCTCTTCAAATTATAAAGCATGATTATAATAGTGTCAAATAAAGCATAATAATAATAATCATAATAATAATAATCATAATAATCATAATCATAATCATAATAATAATAATAATAATAATAATAATAATAATAATAATAATTAGAAGAAGAAGAAGAAGAAACATACACACATACACACACAGTTTGTTTTTATGAATGTTACTTTTGTGCACTGATATTTTGTCATTAGACTATTTTTTAAAAAGAATCAGGTTTTTAGACAAACACAGTAAAAACAGACTGAAACTGAGTCGAGGAGCGTCCCCCCAGCTAAACACAGCTAAACACAGCTGAAAACAGCTGAATACAAAGCCTTGGGGACTACACAGCATCTTCCTGTAGTCAGTGGCATGTTAGCGACGAGGCAAAAAATATTTTTTCATTATTTGAGGAAAGATTTTTAAAATATTAAACAGTGATGATGAAATTCAAGCTGTTATTTTGTTGTTTTTTATTTCGTGTATATTTTAATTTTACAAAGCGCAAAAAAAAAAAAAAAAATAAAAAATCTAAATTAAAACAATCTCAATTAATTTTACTACTGTTGTTAAAAAATATTTACTTTCTGAAACTGATGTTTCGATAACAAAAACCCGCTAGCAATCTATCTGTATTAGCAGAATATGTTTTATATACATCGTTGTATATTATGCGAACAACATCAGTTATGGAGCACTTTCTAGAGCTGGAAAAAACAGTGAGAGCACCACGAAGTAATAATCGACTGACTGTTTTAAATACAATCATATTTAAGTGGATTAATTTTATTTATTTATTTATTTATTTATTCATATATATATAATTTTTTTATACGCTTTTTCCCCAACCAATTTTGCTCAAACATTAAATGTTTTTCCTCTCAAGGTTGTATTTATTTTACCCCTCTTTTCTGAAATCCTGGATCCGCTCCTGATAATTAAGTCTCAGTTACGTTATTTGCATGTTCACGTTCTTCTGAAGATAATCAGGTTTAAATATAGTTGATTTCCTTGCACACAACCCACTCCGGTTTTTAAAACACTTCCGACGAAATTTTGCAAACAACTTTGATAAAACGTCATGGAAAGGAAAGATGCAGCTATTATAGTGAGTGAAAAATGAATGAAATACCAAAACGCGTCATGTACTTTAAAATGACGGGGTTTTTAATCACTGTATAACAGGTTCTACGTCAACTCAAGCCAAAAATAAAAATGTAAATTACCAGATCTTTTCTCTCAGCCTTTTACAATCGCTCGGTTTTGTGTAATAGGCAGTAAGATAATTTATCTTGTATTTCTGACTGGTTTATGAAAGTCTGTGATATGTGCTTATCGGAAGTTTATTGAAAGTATCTTTTACTGCTGTAATAAATTCAGTTTCAGAAGCGAACGTTGAATGTTAACGAAATCCAAGCACAGAAATATATTTCAGTTATTAACGATTAAAACAAGACTGGCACCAGAGTGTTACATTTTTAATTTATTTACATGAAGTCGCTTTAAAAGTCATTAATGGACATCAATAAATAAATAAATAAACAAACAAACAAACAAACAAACAGCAAATAAATAAGACAAGAGCACGCGTAGGAAATATTCTCTGTCTTTTTTCACACAGTTTATTTCTGTTGCTAACAAAATAATAATAATAATAGATAATAGATAATAATAATAATAATAATAAAAATAATAAAAATAAATAAAACTGAAAAATAAAAATAAAAACAAATTATCTGTCGTGTTTTACCGTACATGTTTCTTTTTGTCTGTTACTGGTCTGTCAGTGAAATGGGTTTCAAGAAATAGTTAACACATTTGACTAAGCGGCTGTCACAAAACCAATTTTATTTTAATTCAATAGAAAAAACACAAGATTTGATTTTACTGCTCTATCTCTCTCTCTGTATCTCTCTCCCTCCATCACTCCCTCCCTCTCCCCCTCTCTCTCCCTCCCTCTCTCTCCCCCACTCTCTCTCTCTCACACACACACACACACAAGAACAAAACAAAAAGACACTCACAAAATATATTGTCCACATTACAGATAAAAGCTAATTATTTTATCTAATCAAACGCACGACATTCAGCACAAAAGAAATCCATTGTGTTTTATCAGTTACGTTATCGCTGGTAACAAAGCAGAATGAGAGAAATAATTTGTCACTCGGGAAATGGACGAACTCTGTTACATAACGGAAAATTAAATCGAGAAAACAAAGTGAAAAAAGAAAAAAAGAAAAACAATTTAGAACAAACAATTACATTTTTCTTACTACATGTTTTTGCAAAGAAAGAAAAATGAAAAGATAATTAATTTGAAAAGCTATATAAAAATATTTATAATAAATTGCTCTGTAGAGTTCTTACAAACTATTAATGAACGTACAGATAATCAGAGAAGAAACCCGCTGACGTCACACTGAAGGCGTTTCTTTTCCTACTATCAACAAGATTTTATATATATATATATATATATATATATATATATATATATATATATATATATATATACACACACACACACATATACATATACATACACACATACATTCACACAGAGAAGAAAACACATACACTTTTGTTGTTTTTTTTGCTGATAAAGATCAAAGGATTCTTTATGTTACATGTAACGGTCAAGAAGATAATTATGGGACATTGCGGTTTTTCTCGGTAATTAACGCATCACCTATCTCTGTGTTAAATCTGCGCCTCTAGCTAGAGAAATATCAGCGTTGTCGCAGTCTGCCTCGCTGCCAGCATCAAACAACTCTGTCAACAGCGCCGTGCACTTTGTGAAAGTAATGAAGTAGAGACTGATACCAGAAAAGTTTAAACAATAATAACAGAGTGAGGACTGAAACTTTGGGGCTGAATATATTAAAGACTTCCGTTGTATTATAACAGTGCTCATATCAACGATGAAGTTTTATAAAACTGTATCAGATATGTGGGTTTTAAATATGACGTCATTTCCTTTACAAGAAATACTATCTGTCAAACAACTAGTTAAAAACATTCCATGTTATTAGTTTATTTCAGTGAGAGTAAAGGTCACCTAATCCCTTGCGATGTAATCTAATTATCAGAAAGATGGGACTGATATCGCTTTTAATAAGCTGAGGTACGTGACACTGTTATTATAAAAAAAAAAATTGTCACAAAAGTACTGAAAGAAGAATGAGAGGGCGTGAAAAATAAAGAACAAAGATATGTTTTACAACAACAACAAAAAAAAAAATGAAAGAAAAAAAAAAAAAAAAAAAAAAAAGAAATATAGAACAACAGTATTTCAGGAGATTGTGTATAAGATAAGTTTCTATAGAAATGCTGATTGACGAATGTGTTTGTTTATTTGACAATGCAATGCTATCCAGAACTGCACGTGAACGAATATTTATATTTACATACATCACCGGTTCTGTTTGTTTGTTAAAGTGTGCGGAATTTACATGTGGGCATTTGTCGCCTATATATTTGTGTCTGCATAACAGTAAAAAGAGAAATAAAATTTAACAGAGAAATAAACAGAGAAATAAACAGTGCAATACAGAGAGAGAGAGAGAGAGAGAGAGAGAGAGAGAGAGAGAGAGAGAGAGAGAGAGAGAGAGAGAGAGCACAGTCAACAATGGAGACAAACCTTGTTTAAAATTGTTGTTGAAACCTGCATATATAAGCGGATTCAGCGCACTGTTGCAGTAGGCTAAAAATCTGGCGCTGTACTCGAAATACCAGAACCATTTTCCTATCTGAAAATAAAATAAAATTTTATTTTAATTCAAATAAATATATAGGAATCATAGAAATTAAAATATAGAAGGAAAGGATCCGACTTGACTGAAATTAAAATGTTTCTGTTTTAAAATGTGTACGTGTTAATGAATACAAAACACTGATTTAAAGATAAAAAGCTCTCAAAAGCTTTTGATTTCGGGGAAATCTATTTCTTGTCGCACAGAAATAGTTTAAGTACGGATCTATTTCGGTTCTTGTAGGTCAACAAAGACGTACGAGAAACACGGCGACATTTTTTCGACGGAAGGACACGAATTACAGCTTATCCGTCAGCAGACGATCATTAACGAGATGTAGTTCAAATTCTGCGACAGTTTTTCCTGAATGTTACACTGTAAAACAGTTTTAATTTACTTACATACACTAAGTACAGCTGGTACAAAAACTGTCGCAAAAAGACCAGAAGAGAGAGAAAAAAAAATGGGTTAACCTAAATATGGTCAATTTGCTTCGGGCTTTTCTCTTTGTGCCCGTCTCTTAGGAAATTATGAGAGACAATGAATCCTGGAGCCGTGGAAAAAGAGACATTTGGCGCAATTTAAGCAGTCGTTTGTAACTGGCAGTCTTACTGACAGGCGCATTCAACGTGCAAACCGTGTTTGATTTCCCGAGGCTAATTTTCTAAATATAGTTTGTTATATCTTTTGTGTGTGCATGTACATATGAGTTTTTACGTATGTCTGTCTTTGAGTTTGTACGCTAAGAATGTCTTTCTATCTGTACATATGCATATATTTTATAATTATTGATGTTTGAAAGTTTGGATACATACATAATACATACGTATATACGTACATACATACATAGATACATATGCACACATACATTTTATATGTGTTTTTCTGTTTACATGGCTGTCGGTATAACGCATTTTTCATGAGCGAATTTTCTTTTAAAAGGAATTTAAAAGTACGTGTATAAAAAGAAAGACATTAACAAGAACGAGATTAGGCTGACATCGAGACACAAACTCAGTGAAGATGTATCACAGTCGCCTTTCAGTACTTCTCTAGCAATCTTCTACTTTACACGATTAATTATCACAGAAGATACAGATTAGTAAATGACACTACCCTACGTACTGCAGCATTGTCTTTGATCATTCGTTATTCTTCTCTCTTTTTCATTTTAACATTTTCTTTTTCTCATAATTCTCATCTTTTTTCATATTTTTTTTTCTTTGACTTCTTTTTCTGTACTTTTTCCTGTCTTTCATCTTTTTATTTATTTCTTGAAGCTGTACCCAGTGCCTTTAAAATATCGTTCACAATCATATAGTACGTAATAAAATCGTTAAAATAAAAATTATTAATTTATTTATTTATTTATTATTATTTATTATTATTATTATTATTATTATTATTATTATTATTATTATTATTATTATTATTTATTAATTAATTAATTTATTTATTTATTTATTTATTTATTTTTATTTTGTTTTTCCCCATAAATTGTGTATAAATTTCGTAAGAATCTGTTACGGATAACAACGTGAATTAAACTGACGAAGTTGACCGTGACCGACTTGTGGCGAAACTGAACGACGTTTGTCTAATCATGAATTTACGTGAAATCACAGAGTGAAGTTTCGTAACGTCTGAAAGCAAGAGGTTTCGTGTCGTATGAAACAGAAATTACGTAACGTCTGAAAGCAAGAAGTTTCGTGTCGTATGAAACTGAGCTATTACGTAACGTCTGAAAGCAAGCAGTTTCGTGTCGTATGAAACAGAAATTACGTAACGTCTGAAAGCAAGCAGTTTCGTGTCGTATGAAACAGAAATTACGTAACGTCTGAAAGCAAGAAGTTTCGTGTCGTATGAAACAGAAATTACGTAACGTCCGAAAGCAAGAAGTTTCGTGTCGTATGAAACAGAAATTACGTAACGTCCGAAAGCAAGAAGTTTCGTGTCGTATGAAACAGAAATTACGTAACGTCTGAAAGCAAGAAGTTTCGTGTCGTATGAAACAGAAATTACGTAATGTCTGAAAGTAACAATCTATGTTATGTCTGCTACAGAGAAGTTACGTTTATCTACAGGTCAACAACTACGTCATCAAATAGCAGCAGAAGCGCTTCCGGGTCATAGGTTGATAGCATAACAAACTGATAGCATAGAACTTTCCAGATTCACTATTCCAGTGGGCTTAAGTTATTTTGATCAGTATAAAATAAAATAAAAAATATAAAATAAATAAAGTCGTAAAGAACTAATGCTAATTTTAACATGCACAAGACCTTATACACAAAATAAATAAATAAATAAATAAATAAAGAATAAAATTTTACCCCTTAAGGTTAAGAAATTAATGCTATGACCAGAGTGGACGAAGAAGATAAGGAAATGTTTGTTTAATGGTAAACTTGTGAGGAAAAAATCTACACGGATAGATAACAAAAAATATTTACTTGAGCTAATGTGATAAACACCAACAGCTGTGTGTAATTACCTTTGGGAAAAAAAATTAAAATAAATAAATACATTTATTTTTTTTTTAAATGCGAAATTAAATGCAACCACACTATTTTGTTATTATTATTTGTATCATTATCATAATTGTCAGTATTATTATTATTATTATTATCATAATCATTTTCATTTTTTATTATTATTATTTTCTTTTTTATGTTGGTGGTGGTGGTGGTGACGGTGGTGTTGTTGCCTTTGTTGTTGTTTCTGCGGCTGTTGTTGATGATGTGATGACAATAAAAATGATTACATCTTTGACATTATCACTATGAACACCACCATCATCACTCATCAACGTTGTCATCGTCCTTATCATCATCATCGTTAACATTATTCTGACCATCATATAAGACAAAGTAAATAAAAATAATTGTAACATTATCATCAGGTTCAACGAACGTTCTGTCGTTTTGTTTTTGAAAGTAAATAACTAGTTAAAATAAGGAATGTAATGAGCGTGGCATTAAAAAGCTCATTGACAGACGGAAAGAGGTCACAGAGAAGAATGGAAACGATTAAATAAATCAGATATGTTGTTTCATGTATGTTTGTTTTTTTTTTTTTTTTTTTTGTTTTTGTTGTTGTTGTTGTTGTTGTTGTTGTTTTTTAGTTTGTTTTATTTATTTATTTTTTTTTTTTTTTTTTTTTTGTCACGTTTTATCGAGCCTTAACAAAACGGACAGAACTTTTGTTACAACCTGAAAGCTGCGTCTGTGCCGTCCTCATTATCTGATCCAGCTGCTGTTTGTTGTTTTATCTTGTAAGTGGTACTTACCGGTAATCTAGCGGACCGGTGCTCCATGTACAATAAAGCCACTTGGAAGGGCAGCCAGCAGATTGCGAATACGGCAAGTATCATTAACAACATCATAATAACCTGGAAGAGAAGGAAGCCGGCAATTAATGAAAAGTTCTTCATAATCTGATTTCCTAACGTTTGATCTCTCATTCGAGTACAGTCACGTGACACACGTTACACAGATAATGTGGCTACGTTAAATGCAGTGTAACGAAAATTGGAAGAAGCGGTGAGCCGTTTAAAATTATGTTTTTCTGATTACTGTATTTTCGACAAGACGATCATTTCGTAGCTAATAATACCCGCCTATTTTTATACAAACTACTATTACCGCTAATAACAATAATCACTACTGCAGCTAATGCTAGTACCACTACTGCTTATATCAGTACTGTTGTTACTCCTGTTACCACTAGTACTGATATCACTTACAGCAAATACTACTACTACTACTACATTAACAACTACTACTGCTTCTACTTTTGCAGTTGCTATCTGGACTACTACAACAACAATAACAGGAGTTGATGTACCAGTAGTCATAGTTTTAATGCATGTGTGTCTACTGCCTTGACAATACTAATACTACAACAGCAATTACTATTAATGCTAGTGCAGCTACAACAACAACAATACTAACACAACAGCTATTACTATTACCATTCTTCTACCGTTACTATGCCATCTACTACTTCCATAGCTGTACCTACAACTGCTACTATTTCTATTACTACATTTACTACTACTTCGGCTACTACGACAGTTATTTTTTTGAATTACCATTATAATTGCCATTACAACCATAACTACTATCATCATTATTATTACTATTAAAATCAATATCCTCCTTATCAACATTATTATTGTTATTATCATCTTCAGTACTATTACTATTATTATTACATTATATATATCAGGTCACTAATGACTTTTACTGAAATATATACTTCTGTTTTCACACAAAATTTAATACTGACTGTGTTTTCTATGTATTTGATCGTTTCTAATTTCGACTTATTGTACAAGAAATGAAAACCGCACAAGTTTTCACAAATCATTAAATTTACAACGACTGTTTCAGTTTTTTATTTTTATGTGTGAGAAACAGAGAAAGCTGAATCTTCGTTTGGAAATTATTACGATTTCTGTTACCTCGGAGAGCGAGGATAAATATCAGTTTTAACGCACTGGTTTGCTTTTTTCGCTACTAAAACAACTGTCAACATGTTTTTCATGGATTTGACAAACATTGTGGTTCTCAGTGCAAACAATGTAGATGTGTGACATTTCTGCTGTTACTGGGAGCCGATGACTTTTTCTTTCTGAATCTTTTCTTCTTCTTCTTCTTCTTCTTCTTCTTCTTCTTCTTCTTCTTCTTCTTCTTCTTCTTCTTCTTCTTTCTTTCTTTCTTTCTTTCTTTCTTTATTTTATTTTATTTTATTTTATTTTTTTAATTTTAATTTTTTTTTTTTTGATTTTATATTTATCTTATTTTATTTTTTTTTATTTTTTTTTTATTTCTTGCTTAGACATGATCTGTTAGTTGCTGTTGTATCTGCCAAGTGATTATATTATGTTTGAGTTGTCATGGTAACCATCTGTTTCGTATAAATTTGAGAATTTAAAATAAATATATATATGCAGTGTTAGGAAAGCTTAGTAAATCAAAAATAATAATAATAATAATAATAATAATAATAATAATCATAATAATAATAATAATCATAATAATAATAATAATAATAATTTAATATGTAAATAATAAATAAATAAATAAATAAATAAATACTCTGAGGATTCGAACCCGATGTGTGTTGTATCTAAAACTTTAATATAAAACGAAGAAGATTCGAACCCTGCACATATGGTATCTAAAGATGATGAACAGTTATTGATCTGAAGGTCGAGTTAAGTCTGTAATGATAAAAAAAACCTCTAACAATAAACCATAGCTGCCTTCATTCCTGTTTAGTATTCATAGAGAAAGCGGACAGAAATCTGACACTAAGAATAAAATGTGTCAAATTACTGCATTCCGTTCTCTCATCTTCCACCAGCGATTGTTACGACAACCCTGGGTCAACAACGTCTTCGAGCGGCAAGTAGGTTAACGTGGCTGCAACAGCATCACTCGATTATCTTCGTCATCTGCTGCTGCCAAATTACCTTTCATTAAATGAAGTTGTTGTTACCGGCAAAGATGAAAGAGAAGTACGAAAACCTTGCAGTGACAGCTTGTTCACATGTTTAATGTGAATATAAAACTGTTGAATGTCAAAGTAAAAACTGCTGTTACAAATAGAACGTGTCCTTTTTGATGATGAAGTCTTCAATGTTACAGGTGAAGTTTTAAACGAGGATATAAAATTATATCTATCTATCTGTCTCTCTGTCTCTCTGTCTGTCTGTCTGTCTATCTGTCTATCTATCTATCTATCTATCTATCTATGTATACATATATCAATTTCTCTCTCTTTCTCTTTCCCTCTCTTTCTCTCTCTCAATATCGTTTAAAATGTAGTGAACGAAGGAAAGGGTTATCTGCCTTTGTTAGTTATAATAAAATATTACACTTGCAAAGCAGAATGTCGGAATTTCATCCCTTTCTGATGACAAACACTGAAATTTTAAAGTACATCGGTCTAAACTACACGATAACTTCACGTATCGAACAGAATATGGCAGAGCCATTGTTTCTTTTTATTTATTTATTTATTCTTTTTTTTTTCAATCAGGTGTACTTTATTTTAATATTTCATTATTAATTAGCTATGGCAGGGGGAGGGAAATTAAAAATCCAAAAATAAAACCAAGAACAAACAAACAAACAAATAAAGAAACAAATAAATAAATAAATAAATAAATTTATAAATAAAATATTATTTGAAGTTCGTTGATTGTATTAAGCTTATTTCTTTGTATCGCCAAAAATAACCGTTGATTCACGATGCACAAACTGTTTCGTCATATCACCAATTAATTTACAACTCACAGTTTAATCCGCTCTGTTAAATAACGCTTACCTTCTTCCTCGCCTTGTTTTGAGCGGAGTAATACGAAGAACTTATCTCCCCTGGCGCCGTCTTTGTTTTCAGCGTCCAGATGATGACGGAGTACGCTGCCGTCATGACGACCAGCGGAATAAAGAAGAGCACGACGGACACGCCGGTGTAGTACGCCGTGCGCAACGGCATGTCGATCTTAGTCGTGTTGGTGACCGGGTCAAACGTCGCAACCACAGGCCAGTCGTCGTCGCACCAGAGTTCAAGGTGATTCGCCCACTGCCTCGACTTGAGTTTTCTGAAGACGAGGACAGGACAGGCAACTATGAAAGAACAAAGCCACACGAAGATTAACGAAGTTCTGGCTTTCTTCTCCGACATGTGAGCCTTCATTGCGAACACGATTCCGAAGAAACGATCGTAGGCGATGAGCGAGAGAGAGAGGACGCTTGCGATCAGCGATATAACTGAAAGAAAAAACAGAATTCACTGATATTTTGTTAAAATACACAGATTTACTGATGTGTTATTAAAACATTTACTGATATTTTATTTAAAATACACAGATTTACTGATGTGCTATTAAAACATTTACTGATATTTTGTTTAAAATACACAGATTTACTGATGTGTTATTTAAAATACACAGATTTACTGATGTGCTATTAGAAACATTTACTGATATTTTATTTAAAATACACAGATTTACTGATATTTTGTTTAAAATACACAGATTTACTGATGTGTTATTAGAAACATTTACTGATATTTTATTTAAAATGTAGAGATTTACTGATGTTATTTAAATTACATATGTTTATTGTGTTATTTAATTTGCTGACTTGTTTAAAATATACAGATTTACTGATGTGTTATTTAAAATACAGAGATTTTCTATGTTATTCAATTTACTGATGTGCTATTTAAAATTCATGTAGTATGCTTCAGTAAATATAACCTCATATTTTATTTTCTATCCATGTAACCATATGACGTCATATTCTATTCAGCCGTTCAGTAAAACATAACGGTTCAGTAGAAATAAATCATACAGTTTAACAATATGAATATCACAGTTCAATCACAATACTTTTTTTTTAAATTATATTTTGTACAATTCATTGTACAAACACTGTGTAAATACTCGATTACAAAATACGAAATTTTAAACAGATTTCAGGAAACGTTTAATTTTAACAACAGGGCTATTTTTATAGGATAAAGGATACAGATTCAGTTAGGTGATATTTAGACAGCTTTAAGTAAAATGATTTGAAGCTTCAGTAATTTTACATTTGAAGTAATGATTTTCTGACAATACAAACACAGATTCAGTATGTTGGAAGTGTGGTGTAAAATAACATATATATATATATATATAACAGTCGCTGAAATTGTATACAGTTGAAATGTAACACGATTCAGTTGTTAACCAATAATAAATTTAATCACGTGAAACGTAGTACTAATAATAATACTGTAATCATGGTAACAGTAGATGTAGTAATGTTAATATCAGAGACTGTAGTAATACTGTATGTATGAATGTATGTATGTATGTATGTTTATATGTATGTATGTATGTATGTATGTATGTTTATATGTATGTATGTATGTATGTATGTATGTATGTATGTATGTATGTATTTTATGTATGGATGTATGTATGTTTATATGTATATGTATGTATGTATGTATGTATGTATGTATGTATGTATGTATATGTATGTATGTATGTTTATATGTATGTATGTATGTATGTTTATATGTATATGTATGTATGTATGTATGTATGTTTGTATGTATGTTTGTATTTATGTTTGTATGTATGTGATCAAAGATACGCAATCATTTTGTCTGAACTTAGTTTGAGACGTCAGACTAGACTAACAAACTTGTGTAACTGGAAATAAGACTTTTGTTACTGACGTGAAACCAGTTTACTTACTAACAAACTATTTATCTTTATTGCATTTTCTGCATTTGTATATATAACTGTGTGTTTATCTGTATATAAGAATCTTTGTTTGTACGAAGAAATCTATGTATCTGTATAACAATTTAAGTATGTTATGCTTTTGGATGGAATTTGCAATGTCTACGTCATTCCTACGGCATTGGTAGCAGTAGCAGTAGTAGTAATAGTAGTAGTAGTATATGTGGTAGTGGTAGCTCTTATAACAGTACTTTGTTGTTCAGTAGTAGGAGTGGTAGTAGTAGTAATTCATTGTTGTAGAATACTGATAGTAATAGTAATAGTAATAGTAGTAATAGTAATGATAATACGTTATAGTTGAATAGTAATAGTAAAAATAATGGTAGTGATAATGGTAGTAGTAGTAGAAGTAATAGTAGAAGCAGCAGTAGTGATAGTATATTGATAATAATATCAGCAGTAATTGTTGTTGTAGTAATTGTAGCAGTGGAAGTAGCTGTGATGGTAGCCGGTTGCAACAGATTGGACTTATTACCAATAACAACATAAAAGGCAGGAACAAGAGATTTCTGTGGTTTTGTAGTAATAATTATCTCACTGACATTTAACGATAACTTTTGTTTTGCAAACAATACGTTTAAACGCGCGTATTTAATTTCTGAATGTGTGTTTGCACAGCTAATCAAATAATTAAGAGATCTGCTTAATAACGGCTGGTGCTATTATCTCACAATTAATTTCCTGTTTTAAATGTCTCTGGGGCGTTTGTGAATAAATATGATGGATACCCTTTCGCTTTGTTCGAAACAGATCATCTCGACTTTATTGAAAACAGAAATTTAATCGTTAATCACAGTTTTCGAGTAACTGCTGACCTGGTCCTGTATTTATATTTTGTCAAACTGTTTAATTTTACTTTGCGTAGCGACGTTAAAAAATTGATTAACAAACTGCTGTGATATTATTACAAGAGCACGCATGTTAAATGCACGTTATTCGTGTGCTGGTGTTGAAATGTTAACATAGTGGAGCGGCACGTCTGTGTAATGAATGAACATGTCGCGAACGCCTGGCAGTTATTGGATTTAGTGCAGTAGTTAGTCTCATTTATAACGAATGACTGTTCTCTCTTAAATACATGAATGCTCGGTTTTACGTTTGCCACCGC
>CM022679.1:1525774-1687022 GCA_012295275.1 Chrysomallon squamiferum
TCATTTCCGACGAGGGGAAAGTTTCCACAGCAGTGTTATATAACATCATCATTTCATTTCTCCGCAGAGCTTAGTCTCCAGTTTGTGAACAAAGCCTGATCGAGATGGAGGACATCAAGGCCGCAGGTCAATCAAATGAAACGAATAATTACAGGATTGACAGAGGCAGACACTAATTAAATTACAGAAACCACTCAACACGAAGATTAACAATGCTTTGTACGCTATTAAGTCGTAATAGAGGCGGGTGGGTGTAGATCTGTGTCCGTGAACCTGTGTGTGTGTGTGTGTGTGTGTGAGAGAGAGAGAGTCAATAAAGAATAGAAACAGATAGATACAGACTGATACAGTTTAATTACACTACAAAAAGTAGACAATAATAGAAGAAAAGACAACAGTAATAAAAATGTCTGACCAGATATTTATGTCTTTCTGAGAGGAGGGTTCACTTAATCAGAACATGACTGGTCTGATATTAAAATCTGATGGCTGAACATTTTCTTTCCAAGTGAAGAAAAAAAAGCAATTAAAATATTGGCTTCCTGACAGAATAGCTAAACTGGTTATAAATGATGAAAACTGGTGTGTTTAGGATTTTCTGGATTTTTACTTTATTCAGTTTGACGTGCGACTCGTTTTGCTGCAGGGAGTCACAACTATAAATAGATACACTTATGAGTGAATAAAAAGAAAGAACTTCAAAATAACCAGAAAAAAAACAACCCACCAACAACAACAAAAAAATTATATTCTAAACTACGTAATGGAAAATCCATTCGTATTCTCTACGATTTTTTCTCTTTCTGTCAATATCTGGATTTATGCATCTAAGTAATGAACCTTTCATCCATCCAGTTACGTATTTAAGGACTTTTTCTCATTTAAAACTGTTACCAGCAACCAGTAATCTTCAGTTCATGAAATCCTTCCATCCATCCATCATTCCATCCACCGATTTATCCACCGTCATTCATCCATTCATCCATCCATCCATCCATCATTCCATCTATCCGTCGACATATTGAGAGATCTGTCTGTGTTAGCTCCGTGCACCCAGTAAGCTCTGTGATGGAAACTAACCTGATTAAGTAAATATGATAAAACTTCGCGAATATTTTCTGAGCGGTCAACTTATCCGCGGCTTAGAAGTTTCTTTGTTGATTAACTAATTACACACAGCCAGTGTCCGGCCACGCACACTCAGCCCAGAGGAGAGCAAACACGAGATGACCAGTGCAGAGATGACCCGAACACGAAATGACCAGTCCAGAGAAGGCCGAACACGAAATGACCAGTCCAGAGAAAGCCGGACACGACTGATTCTCAGTCAAACCCAGTAATGAAAATAATTAAAATTGAGAGAGAGAGAGAGAGAGAGAGAGAGAGAGAGAGAGAGAGAGAGAGAGAGAGAGAGAGAGAGAGAGAGAGAGAGAGAGAGAGAGAGAGAGAGAGAGAGAGAGAGAGAGAGAGAGAGAGAGAGAGAGAGAGAGAGAGAGAGAGAGAGAGAGAGAGAGAGAGAGAGAGAGAGAGAGAGAGAGAGAGAGAGAGTCAATATTTACTAGTTAGACTTTGTAATAGACTTGATTAATTCTAAATTCACCAAAAAATTCCTGTTTTTACAAAACAAAATTATTTTTAAAATTATTATTATTATTATTATTATTATTATTATTATTATTATTATTATTATTATTATTATTAATTCTTACATCATTATTGTACTATGGAAATACGAAGAAAAAAGAGAAAAGATTAAATTCATTTAGTAAATCCGCCAAGTTCATTTTTGGTTGCTTTATTTATTTATTTATTTATTTATTTATTTATTTTATAAACGGCAAGCCCAATGGTAAAAACAACGATAGTAAATATAATTCTGTATTTGCTGTTGAAGTCTGTGTGGGAACGTGCACACAGTATGTTTAGTTAATCACTCCACTCCATTCTTTACTGATAACAAAGTTTGATAAGAAAACTTGAAAGCAAACTTCACAACAATCACTTCCCCATAGACTTATATACATGACGTCAGTTCGTATATAAAATAATAAAAATGTGGCATTGTCCTGATAATTACCTATTACAAGTTAACCAATCTGTTTTACTTGAACAAAGATGTTGGAATTCAGAGATCTCGCTTAATCTCACAACTTCGTTAACGTTCTTGATTGCCGAAATACATATATATAAAATAACAAAAAAAAAATGAAAAAACGACAACACAAAAGAAAATTGCTGTAAAACTCAATTAAGAACTCATCCACTTGGGAAAATCGGAAGGAAAACAATAAAATAAAATAACATCCGACATTCGCCAAAGGTCAGAAGCACAGCTTTGAAAACAGTTGTGACCGATATGACCTCAGTAACGAAGAAGACGATTTTCTTTAAGGTGTGATACTTAGTCACATCTTCGCCAGGTTATTAGCTGGCTGTCAAACAACTGCTGTACCCTGTGAACATTACGTTTAACCACGTCTCAACATCGTTTTAATATTAACAGGTTGTTAGGCGTCAGAAACGTGGCTTTTTTTATGAAGATGATATTTGAGAGAGGAAAACAGATGTGGCATTTCCGTGGGCTATTTTCGTCTCTTACATGTACTCTGACGCAGTCAGAACAAATTACACACACGAGTATTTGCCGTGAAGAAGAGATTTTGATAGTGCAGGACTGATCTGTTTCCAGTCACGTTTGGGAATTAACAGTCTCGTATAAACTGTATTACCCCTCCTGTCCGCATTTTATTTTACCTATCTATCTATCTATCTATCTATCTCAATCAATCTATCTTTATCTCTATATCTATATCTATCTCTCTCTCTGTCTCACTCTGTCTCTCTCTCTCTCTCTCTCTCTCTCTCTCTCTCTCTCTCTCTCTCTCTCTCTCTCTCTCTCTCTCTCTCTCTCTCTCTCTGCCTCTGCCTATCTGTTTTTTGCCTATATATTTCTATCTGTCTAAACGATATATTAATAGATAGATAATTATCTGTATGTCTATCTAGGTAAACATGTTTCTATTTATATCACTGCACATCTCTCTTTTCATCTCACTATTTGTGTCGCTATTTGTCTTCACTGATATAGCTATTTCTATCTTCTCTCCATATATTTTTCTGTTATCTATATATCTGTCTGTCTGTCTGTCTGTCTGTCTGTCTGTCTGACATGTATCTGCTATCTATTTATCTTTCTGTTCTGATTCTCTTTTTCCTTTAAGTGTACTTTCTTTTTCTTTTCTTTTCTTTTTGTGTGTAAAACGAGTAAAAACGTATTATAATCTGCATGAAGAAGACACCTTGACAAGTATCTACTCGACACACGCAGAACAGCACTCGAAACACGTGATCGCGAAACACCTCGGTTAGACTTCTTTTTGATTTGTCAGGAGGCTGCTGACAAAGATTACAAACACCGTCTCTTCACAGCCAAAGAAAGTTACTAATTAACCAGCTTTTAGAACAAAATATCCTCCAGGATCAATAATATGTGAAGCAATTACATTTAGAAGCTTTAACGCTGGCGCGATTAGCTCACATCCGTGTAGCTTTGGGCCTCGAGTCTTCAAGGCTGTGTTTTCTGTTCTCGGCTTTCTGACCCGGTTTATGCGAGGATGAACATCAGGGTTCAAGTGTCGAGCGGTGACGGGCAGAGAAGAAAGGAGTTTTTATTTTGTTTTATTTTATTTTATTTTTGTTCTTAAAGTTAATCGTTTAAAATGTTTTAGTGTGTAGTGAGTGAGTGAGAGATGGGGGAGAGAGGGGCGGAGAGAGAGAGGGGGAGAGAGGGGTAGAGAGGGGAGAGAGAGGGAGACAAAGAGTGGGTGGTGACAAAAGTAGGGATGGGCAGGTAGAAGGATGGAGAAGGCGTCAGAAACAAATGAAGAGTGATAGAAAAATTACAGTTAGAATGACATTCAGACTGAAATAAACACATATTTTCAGATCATCCTATCATCATAATCATCATCTTTATCATCATCATCATTATTGTTGTTGTGATTATCATTATCATTATCATCATTATTATTATTATTATTATTATTATTATTATTATTATTATTATACATCACAATTTATAAAACATTTAAAAGAACTCTAATATTATTCTACAGAATTTATTTTCCTTTCTGAGATTTAGACAAAATGCAATTTTTGGCGAAATATAGTTAAAATAAATGGAAAGATATAAACGCAGAAAATTATAGGTATAGGTGCGAATCCAAACATTTTTACCAGGGCGTCTAGGAATAGTGATAGCAGAATATTTACTGGCATAAAAAGTCGCTTTAAGACCAGGAATAAGAAATCAGTTATTGAAACCAGTAAGACCACGTTTCTACGAATTATTTGGATTCACGCCTTCGCAGTCATAAACAGAGAAATATAAAACAGAACTAAAAAATTTCAAAGTAGTAAACAATATGGCGATTTTATGGTTAACAGTAAAATTGTTTTCAGTCTTCGAACCTGTAAATGAAATGAACGTTCTAAAATAAAAATAAAAATAAAACAAATTAAAGAAATATTTTTTTATGATTATTTACTTCTGACAGGAAAGATCTGATGTTTTGTTAATATGCGATTCAACCCGTTTGATTTAAAGAGATTAAAATACGTTAGGTAAAAATTAACGAAAATCGTGCTTTTCGTTCATTACAGCGTGTGTGTAACTGTTTATTCACAACTAACACAGCAGCAGAGAAGAAGATTTGCTTTAAACGGAGAAATTATCACGTAGGAAAATGTCTACATGCATGCTTCCTTTTACGTGGACTTTGGCATTTTCACCAGTGTCCAGGTACAAGAAATATATATATATATATATATATATATATAAACAGATAAACAGACAGACAGATAGAGAGATAGATAGAAATACCACAAACACACACACACAAACATGTTTTACGAAAGATTATTTATTTTACGTGTTATCATATTTTAAAGCTTCTCCTTGCATCACATTGCGTAGCTTACTTTACCACTCATATAAGCGGTTCAGAAACCAACAGAAATAGAAATGTAGGATGCAAAACGTGTGTAGCAACCACAGACAAAAGTGCTAAGTAAATAGCTGTTTTGTTCTCTAACAGACAATCTGGATATGTGATCTCTGTGTAAACAATCTCTGTGTTTGTTATGTGTATCATCCAGTTACTCGTTTCAAACTGTACCGAGATACGAGATGTACTTCTGGCGTGAGACTGTGTCATTTCACGTTACAGTTGCCTCTTGCGTCTAATCCGTCATTTGAAGTCAGTGACCGCGGGTGTAGAGTCAGTGTTCTTGTAGTGTCTGTATCTGTGTGACGTTACATCCTACACGCAGACTTGTTGAATGAACTGAAGAGCTGTAATAACATCTTCTGTCTTATCTCTAACACACGCCGGGAGTCGTGCAGAAAGCCTAGACTCCAGTGTTAACAACATTAAAACTAGGCTCCTTTATTAGCCTACGTTATTGCTAGGCTCCCGTTGTAAGCTACATTATTACCAATCTGTTGAATATTACTAGACGCCCGCATTAGACTACATTATTACAAGGCTACAGCGTTAGACTACATTATTTCTAAGTTCCAGTATGAGGCTAAATTATTACTAGACTCCAGTATTCGACTACATTATTTCTTGGTTCCAGTATGAGGCTACATATTACTGGACTCCTGTATTAGACAACATTATTACTAGACTCCTGTATTAGACTAACATTATTACTCGGCTCACACTGAACGTAAGCACGTTACAAATGTTTGATTGATGTTTCGGCTTCCTGATTTAGTTAATTAGTCACTTACTCGAGGTCAAAACTGATTTACTTTGAGTGAAACGTGTTTTACACTACCGTACTTTCTCTTCTATTCGTCGTTCACCTTTCTCTCGTAATAAAAACTTGACTTTTTTATGGCCACATTTTTTATCTTAATGATCTGGTTTCTTTTGGAAGTTTATTTTTGTGATTGTCAGTAGCATTTCCCTTTACCTTTATCTTAAAAATATATATATAAATAACATGAAGGTGGCACCATTCTCCCGTACTCAGAAGGCGGTGTTACCGTTCGGCCACCGAGACAACCCTCGTAAGATTTACACGTTGCATGAACGTATCTCTCTGTCTGTCTGTCTGTATCTATGTATGTATGTTATATATGTATGTACGTGTGTGTATGTATGTATGTATGGTGTATGTATGTATGTATGTATGTATGTTATATATGTATGTACGTGTGTGTATGTATGTATGTATGGTGTATGTATGTATGTATGGTGTATGTATGTATGTATGTATGTATATGTATGTATGTATGTGTGTGTATGTATGTATGTGTGTATTTTGTATGTATGTATGTATGTATGTATGTATGTATGTATGTATGTATGTATGTATGTGTGTATGTGTGTGTATGAATGTATGTATGTATGTGTGTATGTGTGTGTATGTGTGTGTGTGTGTGTATGTATGTATGTGTGTATTATATATGTATGCATGTAGGAAAAATGCACACAACATTTAATCTGAAATGTCGGACCACTGCTTGTATCGAAATATGACAAATCATTATGAACTGGACGAAGAAAATATTTTTATTTCAAACGTACATCAGTGTTTTTAATCTAAGCTAAAATACAGATTATACTGTCCCACCTGTTATGAGAAAAATCTGAAACATTTATCAGAATTGTTAAACTTACAAATGATTAGTTAAAGATATGTTTAAGAAAAACCAAAAAACTACTAACTAACCAGCTAACTAAATAAATGAATAAATAAATAAGTAAGATAAAAAAAAAAAAAAAAAAAAAAAAAAAAAAAAAATTGTAAAAAAAGAAGAAGAATAGAAAAAAGAAAAGAAAGGAAGAATAAAAAGAAATGTTAGAAGTTGGTTCCGGGAATCGATCCCAGGATATGATTTAATAATTTCCGCTAGTGAGGTTCGGTTCGGTGTTTAAAAACTAGCTTAAGAAAACTGTAATTAAAATAGCATAAAGACAGAAAGTACAATACCTAAGACGGGAAGAAAAGGTGACGGCTATAAATAAACGCATGTAAATTGAGTAGTAAGATTGGAATTCTGTAAGATGTCAATTCATTAACAGTCGAGCAGAAACTTCGCGAATTCCGTGTTTCCAAAAACATTCACGTCAACCCACACCCCCGCAGTCAGAGAACACAAGAAGAAGAAGAAGAAGAGAAACTAATATTTAGAAGCCAGTCGTTTTCAAAACAGCTTGATTTTTCCTTTGTTTTTCTTCACACTAAATTTCCTAGAAATCTCAGAAATAAACCTGTTTCCTTTTTTGAAATATTGTAAAATTTATTTTATTTAGTTTAGTTTTTTATTTGTTTTATTTTATTTTGGTTCGCTTGTAGGGTTTTGGTTTTGTTGTTGGTGCTGCTGTTGTTATTGTTATTGTAGTTGTTGTTGCTGTCATGTTGTTGCTAATGTAGAGTATACTGCTCCTATCTGACTGAGTTAAACTTTGCATCTGACTACTAGAAAATATCCTGAATATCTACTGAATAGGTAATCAAGTATCTAACTGTATCCTAAAGATGAAATGTAAAGACATAACTAACTATACTAGAAATTCAGAAACTCAGGCTATGACATCTACTGTTTTAATATATTCTTACCAAGCGATGATCGGCTGTTATATTCAGAATATTTATTAGTTATTTATTTTTAATCGGGTATTCAGGATACCTTTTCTATAGTTTCTCTATTATTTACAATTCACTGGATAAATTAGATTTGTGTCCATTTAACAAGTTACTCTACATAAATATCTGTGATAATTCAGAGATTACAATTCACTAGATATTCAGAATACGTTCTAGAACAGTTACATATGTGTTCAAACTTGACTTGATATTCAGGATTTTTTCTACTCGTTAGATACGTGCTTACAGTGCAGTATATTTTCTAATAATTGGATATTTTGTGTGTTTACAGTTCTCTAAACATTCAGGATATTTCCAAATATGCTAGATACAATTCACTCGTGACAGTATTTAAATTGATTTAGGCAGGAAACTGAAAAAAAGTCGATAGGGAGAAAAGAAAAATTCGAAAGCAGAGAAGTTCTGTAAAGAAAGACTGATATAAAGGAAAGTGTACACTTTTTGTCAGATACTGGCAGCCTGGCAAATGTGTGCAAAGACAAGGATTGATCCTGCCATCCGAGGATTACAAGTTGGAATTAAACATCAATCAACAGACACGTTTTGCTTGAAAAAGAACAAATCTAAAATTGAGTATTCTGCACGTGCGTTTTCATGCAGCTGATTTCACGTGTGTTTTTCTTATAGCCTTCTTTGACACGTGTTATAAGAAATATTTGTTTGTTACAAAAATGTTAAAACAAAATTTATTCAGAAGAATTTTATTTATGTAGTAGGTCTACAGAATATTCCCTAAAGTAAATATTAACAAGAAAATATGAAGCACTTACCATGAGCAAAGCTATTAATCCTGCAAAATAATCTACCCAGAATCCACCCCTCTGATATGTTGTCCACGAAGTGTACCCACGTGCACATCATCGTCACCATGAGGTCTGCAATGGCGAGGTTGACGATGTAGAAGTTTGTCGCAGTCCTCATTCGTTTATGTCTGTAGACGATGATGATAATGAGGATGTTGCCGAACAAGGAGAACGCAATGATGACGAGATAAAACACGGCTTTGACGGCGATTTCAAACGGCGGCAACGACTTGAGGACTTCGGGGTACGGCACGGTGTCGTAGTAGTCATATACGGAACCCGTGGTTATGTGCATGGCGTCCATGTTGACGGGAACCTCTAATTAAGGTTTATAAGCTCGACACCTCCTAGTGGTGTTATTTCCAGATTGGTAACTGTTGGTGTATAAAGCCACTTTGCGGTGTTTAACTCAGCCCGCTATCCTCACATAGTGTAATAACCGTTACTCCACTTTGCAGCGAATCTGAACAACTGACTCGCAGAAGATCGTCAAGTTTATTACCGCCTGGTCGCTGTAGAGTTAGCATCGACACAAAAAAACCAGCAGACACCTCGGAGTTATTTAATTACTTCCAAGTTTCAAATCACTTCATCTTGTTGCTTTCTTTCAGATACGTTAATGTTAATCCTTTCTGTTACGTTTTAATTTTTATTTTTTTATACACGAAAACGTAACAAAAAAACGATACATTTCGGGACAGATTATTTAAGCAGTAAAGGTGTCAGATGAAAAAAAAACGTCGCTGAGATGAAAAAGAGGAGTTTTTTGAAAATATCTCTGAATACGAGAAAGACAGTTAATACCGAAAACATCGCTGAATACGAAAAGAGAGTTAATGCCGAAAACATCTCCGAAAACGAAAAGAATAGTTAATGCTGAAAACAGCGCTAAAAACGCAAACGAGAGTTAGCGCTGAAAACATCGTCTTCAACGCGAGTTAATCTGAGAAAAAAGCCGAAACGCGATGACAAGAAAATCCTGACAAGTGTGGAATCAATAGCGGGCGCTGTTCAATAAAACAACGTATTGCATCTGTTTAAAAAAGCAGCTAATTAGAGACACATTTCCTCCCACAAGACAAGGTCTGACCTAATCGCTCAGCAATTTCCTCGCGTCACAGGTAGCGCGCGTCACGGGCGAATGATTTCATCCGCGAGACGAAGCCTCCAATCACTGCCGTGTTCAGCTCTCCGCCCGCTCTCTTCAGCTTGCGTCTCCAGTGTTCAACATTTACAAGTATTTCATACAAGCTGTTCTGTCACGTGCGAGCCGCAGTCTGACTGTACGTCCGTCTCTCCGTCACTCCGCGCTGACTACGTGAAAACGCGGGTAACACCACGTGTCGCGTTCTGGGACGTTGTAAAACACAGAGTGTCGGAAATAATTAGTATGGTAATGAAGCGATGACGATCCGAATCAATGAATGAACGAATGAATGAACGAATGAATGAATGAATGAAAGAATGAAAGAATGAAAGAATGAATGAAAGAATGAATGAATGAATGAATGAATGAACGAATGAATGAACGAATGAAAGAATCAATGAATGAAAGAATCAATGAATGAACGAATGAATGAATGAATGAATGAATGAAAGAATGAATGAAAGAATGAATGAATGAAAGAATATTTCCACAATACGAAAGGTGATATCGAACACGAAACAGGAATTCAAACCAATCAATGCAGAAAGAAAAACACCTCGCTTATACATGGACGTACGAACATACAAAAGAATAAAAGTAGGTAAGGCATTAAAATGTGAAATATCCACGTATATCCGTCATCAGTAATTAACACACTTAGCACTGTTTAATAAACTTAGTAAATTTGTCACTCTCCAGTAAAAATTAAGAATTTTTTCTTATTACTGGATTGAAGCTATCGGGGTGGTTTTGAAAATTACGTAACTGACATCTTTAAAAAAACAACAAAACAAAAAAAAACATATGTCTGTGCATAGGAGTTTTCGTGTACCATTTGACTGGCAACAATCAAACTTCGTGCAGAAAACTCCTGAGAAAACATTTTCGTAACTATTCTAATTATAGTTGTTTATCCATAGCAAACGTTTATAAAGACTGTGCATTTGAGACCCGTGAACAATAAACATTATTAACGTGTGTATCGCTGTGTGCGAGCGAGTGAATCAGTAACAGTGCACGCATGTATGTGTAAGTTAATATAAATATGTGGCGTGTGAGTGTTTGTCTCTGAGTATCTGTGCTTAACCGTGTCCTCGTTTTGTAACACAAACACCAATACAGTAAACTACGTTTCAATACAGTAAACTACGTTTCAATACACTAAACTACGTTTCAATGTACAAGACAACTGTTGCTTGAGAAACAGAGAGAGAGAGAGAGAGAGAGAGAGAGAGAGAGAGAGAGAGAGAGAGAGAGAGAGACTGTGTGTGTGTGTGTGTGTGTGTGTGTGTGTGTGTGTGTGTGGGTTTGCATTTTGTTCCCGAGGTTTATACAGAGGTGTAATACATTATTTTGTATTTGAATTTATTTTTATTAACTTTTTGACGGTAAGTCATACGATTAGGTTTTCTCTGAAAATAAAGAGTTTTTATTTTGAAACCTTCCATATATTAATAATAATAATAATAATAATAATAATAATATATATATATAATAATAATAGTAATAGTAATAATAATAAATTAATTAATTAATATTTAATTAAACTAGTGACACTATTTTTTAAACTAATTAATTTGTTTCCTCTAAATGAATGTCATGCGGTCTCTTAACAAAATCATCTTCCTTGTTGAGTCATTTATTTTATTTTTTAAATTTAAATTTATTTTTATTTCCTTATACGTTTTACAGTTTCGTATGTCCAATAAATCTTTTGTTTCTAAACATCGTTGTTTTTTGTAGCAGATGAATAATAAAATTAAAAAAGAGAGACAGAAAAAAAAAATAGAATTAAAAAAAAAACAAAGGGCGAAATTATCCATTAATAACATTTTCTTTCTTTGTTTCTTTGCTGCTCTTGTCATTATTTGAAATGTTACCTGTCCAGTACATTTCCTTTCAGTTTATTTATTTATTTTATTTTGTTTAGTTTTTTTAACAATTTCATTATTACAGCTCTGCTGATCAAATTTCACATCGTCACAGAAAAAAAGTTCTCAGTTTTTGCACATTTACGTCAGTCTCTTGTCATGGAATATCGCTGTGTTTTAATTCTGTGGTTCTTTCGGAAACTCTCTACACTTTTTTTTACACTGCACGTAGTGTTACGTAGGTGTACAACAGATTATAGCAAGTCACGTCTACATCAACACACACCTCCATGCTTTAAGTACGAGCGCGTTATTCGCGCGTTTGAAATCCGCAGTTTTGACGAAAATGTGTGTAAACATGTGTGTTTCGAAACAATTCGAGTAGGTAGGAATATGTAGGTTTGTATGTGTGTGTGTGTGTGTGTGTGTGTGTGTGTGTGTGTGTGTGTGTATATATTTATATATATTACATACATACATATATATACATACATATATACGTACATAAACATATATATATATGTATATGTATGTATACATACATACATACATACGTACATAAACATATATACAAATATAACTTTGTTGGTAGTTAACATTATTAACAAGTATTATGACGGACATACAGATATATGCTTGTGTAAAATACAGCAAACAGATTACCTACAATTCAAGAGTTTAAGTAGATACATACAATAAAATACTTTATTTTTCTTACACTATTCCTTACCATGCAATAAAAAATTTAAATTAGATAAGTAACATGAAGGATAATTTCGCCCACACACAAAGTAAGGAAAACGTGTTTGTGTTTAACATGTAACAGTTTAACAGTTTAACGTTGGTATAAATAAATGCATTTATCACATGATTACGTAAGTCTGACAATCACCCACACTGTTGTCCGGTTGGGTATAATTATAAAATACGAAATAATATTATACACGAAAACATATCAGTTACTAACAACTTCTATCAGGTATATAAAACATAATTATAGACGAATAAATGTCATATATCAACTACACGAACTTCCATCTTAAACAGGATATACAAAAATAGTAATGGCTGTACCGTATTTTTTTCAAAAACACGTTAACGAGATCAAGAATTATCTCCCTTAGAAGTAGAATTTGTGTTTTACTCCGGGTTTTTATGACTTTATAAACATTTCCATCAGTCATCCACTGAATATTCATGCACGTTTGCTATGGGTAGAAATCTACGCTATCTACTGATCTTCAGTAACTCGATACCTTGCTTGTACGGTTACTAGTATTAGTTATAAGTAGAAAACGGTGTAAAGCTTTTTATTCGTCCCGATTTATTTTCTTAGCAGAAGTTATCTCACTGCAAGATTTCAGTCTTGTATTTTAGTTAATTAGAAATGTTGTAGTAGTTGTTTTAGTTCTTGATTTAATTAATTATCTTCTGTAGATAATTCTTGTACGATGTAATACAACATTTTAATTAAATAAGTGCAGGAATTAATAAATCTTTAGAATGAGGAATCAGAAGGTGGCGTTAGCAAAACAGAAGAGACTGAGAAAAGAACAATAATAATAATAGTAACAACAACAACAACAACAACAATAATAATAATAAAAATAATAATAATAGTTCGTATTATGTCAAAGAAGCATACTAGTAGTTTACAAGCATATTTATAAACGAGTGGTATTTTATTTAACCTCGGCGAAATTCATTAAAAAATTCATTATCACCATGAAATTAGAGAAAAACTAGAGGATAATTTCAATCAGCGCGACAAAGGAAGGTTTCATCTGGTCACTGCGGTCAGTAGTGGTCAACGTGGTAATGGAAAGATGATAATGAAACCGGTCATCTGTTGGCACTGTGTATTGTGTCATGAATGTTCTCGAATTTCACCCCTCTCTCTCTCTCTCTCTCTCTCTCTCTCTCTCTCTCTCTCTCTCTCTCTCTCTCTCTCTCTCTCTCTCTCTCTCTCTCTCTCTCTCTCTCTCTCTCTCTCTCTCTCTCTCTCATTTTGTTTGCTGACCAAGACATTTATAAACATTTTTATTTTCTTTCTTTCTTTTTCTTATTTATTTATTTATTTATTTATTTTATTATTATTATTATTATTATTATTATTATTATTATTATTATTATTATTATTATTATTATTATTCTTTACAAACACTAATAATTTATAACAAATATACAAAAATCTGCGACATTTGGTCAGTCATTCTTTTTATTAATTGTTATCCTAACAGAGTTGACAAATCAAAGAAATTAAACATCAATTAAATTTAATAGATTTTTTTTCTTCATTATTACTTTTAGTGTTTTCGTGGAATCTTCCCTTTTATTAATTACGTGGTATCCTAAATGATTGTCAGCAACAATAACAATAATAATTTAAAAAAATGTTTACCATGAAATTTACTTGATATTTTTCCACTCAGCAATAACAAAATAAGAATTAAATTAAAATAATAGTAGTATAACGGTGGTTTAACCGGTGTTGGTGTCAGTGTAGCTGCTGTTACAAAGACGAGGGAAACAGGTCGTTGTGGGTGATAATGTGCTTCTCACGCAGAATAATCTCACGAGTGATTGCTCGGAGATAGCCTTATTCATCACGCGATCTCACGACTCACTGCGTCGCAAAATCAACACAGAGAAACACTGGACTGCTGCACGTGACCCTCTTTGACAAAACTAATACATCACCTTGTGTAATAACATTTCAAAATACTCTCTCTCTCTCTCTCTCTCTCTCTCTCTCTCTCTCTCTCTCTCTCTCTCTCTCTCTCTCTCTCTCTCTCTCTCTCTCTCTCTCTCTCTCTCTCTCTCTCTCTCTCTCTCTGTTTCTCTCTGTATGTGTCTGTCTCTATTTATCAATATGTCACTCAAACACCTCCTCACAATACACATACACACCACGCAAATTCTTTATTTTTCTCGTTGCACCTTTTTTTTTTTTAATCATTCATGCCGATTTGTCAGGCTGGATTTCTCTGTCTTTATCTCTCCTTTTTTTCTTTATTACATCTTTATTCGTTGTTTTTAGATACAAATACACACACACCCACACACACGCACACACACGCACACACATGGAAACATAGAAACACAAAAACAGACAACGTACAAATGTGCAAGAAAAGGGTGTATGCGTAATTTCAAAAGTACTGATTAAAAATCAGAAATGTATTGATTACATTCAGACTGTAAGCCTTTCATTACGGCGAACAAGAACGTTGAGTAAAATTAATTACTGTGGATTATGTATATTACACGACGTTTGCATGTTTGTGTGTTCTTTTTGCAGTTTCGCATGTATTTAACACACACACTGATATATATAAATACAGATATATATAAGACTGGAATAAATGCTATACGGCATCTGACGAATTGAGGGTCGAGACTGACTTTGTTCTCTGCCAGTCCGTTAGAATATCAGCCAAGTTTAGTCAGACGTAAACTGCAAGTGAATATTGATTAAAAAAATATATATACACGTACGTACGAACATACACACATACAAATACATACCTACACTCATACATACACATACATACATACATAGATACATAACATACATACATACATACATAATACATACATACATACATACATACATACATACATACATACATACATACATACATACATACATACATACATACATACATACATACATACATACATACATACATACATACATACATACATACATACATACATAACATACATACATACATAGATACATACATACATACATACATACATACATAGATACATACCATACATACATACCATACATACATACCATACATACATACATACATACATACATACATACATACATACATACATACATACATACATACATACATACATACATACATACATACATACATACATACATCATAGTTATATACATACAGAGAGAGAGAAAAGGAAAGATGGCGACTGAGGGCAACACAAACAATTTAAAAAGTCTAAGAGACAAAAACGAGAACGTCTGTTAACACTGAGCTGTTTAAACAAGATCGGCTACGTTCTCTCTGAGACTCGCGTCAGGTCTGACTCAGAGGAAATAAAACGTTTCTCGGAGATGTTATTCTGGCCTTTCACCACACTTGAAATAATCACTCGCCTCAAAGCCTTGTTTGAGTAGCCCGTTTCACTGACATATTAACGTGTACATTAAGATGAATTAATAAAACTCGTTTACAAATGAGATTAACTCTGCCCTTGATAACGCGGGTATCAGACTTTTAAAGTGTTTCTATCCGCCAAGCTTTGGACCAGAGGCAATCCTGAGTTCTTTATTTTCTGATTTTCTGGACTAAGGCTTAATATATACTTTAAAAATAAAATTAACAATTATTATTATTATGGTTTTAATTTATTTCTTTTTTCTTGCTGAAGTTCTTGGTTTTGTTTTATTAATATGCCATACAACAGCAATGAGATAATGACGTAATTTTATTTTATTTTATTTTATTTATTTTTTAATTGCTATTATGGTTTAATACTGTAATAATATTACCGTAGTTATGCTATTAACGGTACTTCTTGTTAGATATACCGTAATATTTTTAACTCGAACTTTTTTCCCTATAATGATAATTGAGTATTTAAAAAAAAATAAGTATCATCAAAATAAATAAAAGCAACAGAAACAAATTTTACAAATGTTTTGGCAACAGACATGTACATGAAAAAAAAAAAAAAAAAAACAAAAAAAAAAAACCTATGTAGTCTATCTGCAAAAATCGGTTTTAAAATTTTGATAATTCAGTAAAAAAAAAAAAAAAAAAAAAAAATAGTTTCTTAATAAAATTTGCTTATTAGAAAATAAAAATATATTATTATCCTTCTAAAAATGGCAGCATAATTATTCAAAATTACGCGAAAGTTGTGGAAATTGCTTTTTGACATCATCTATACCTAAGGCAGATTGCTTTTTTCTTCTTCTTTTTTTCTATTTCCTAAACGATTACCTTATCGCTTCACACAGAGACCAGACCAGCGTTTTTCTGACAGAAATAGACAGATAAATCAGCGAGACAGCCATACAGACAGCGCGACAGACAGACAGACAGAGAGATACGCATAAATAAATATAAATGTGAGACATTCAGAGAGAGAGAGAGAGAGAGAGAGAGAGAGAGAGAGAGAGAGAGAGAGAGAGAGAGAGAGAGAGAGAGAGAGAGAGAGAGAGAGAGAGAGAGAGAGAATAATCACCGCTCTATTCCGACGTTATTTATTTATTTATTTATTTCCCATTTTTCAAATAAAAATGTCAGGGAGCTGTAAAAGAAACCATTTTCTAGGAAGTTAGGTTTCTAGAACACACGGCGGCTGACAGCAGTTGTAGAAAAACACATTTTGTATTCTCACATTATCCAATAAGCCGCCACACGTAAAGAAACGGTTATCCGACAGTGCTGTTATAAATTACAGTTTACTTCAATTTGCTATAAATCCCTAAACGAAATTTGTTGTTAACCTTCAGTTCAGCGTAATCTTTTGTTAGAACAGTAAAAATTTGTCTGTTTAATTTGTATTTATTTATAGCCTAATTATTATCCCTTGTTCATTTGTACGTCTTATACGTCATTTGTTTGTAACTCTAATATATCATTAATTTGTAAATGCAGTTTATCATTCATAACATGTCACTTGTTTGTGAATGCAGTATGTAATTTGATTTGTAAATGTTTTATATCATTCGTATATAAATTGTAATTCATTTGTAAATGTACTACGATATTCATTTGTAAATGTCATATGTCATTAGTTAGTAAATGTATTATTCATTTATTTTTAAATGCAATATTACTTTAGTTTGTAAATGTATTATATTATTCGTAAATACATGTAATAATATCATTTCTTTGTAAAAGTAACCTGTTTCTTATTTCTATTTAATTATTAATTCTTAGGTTCAATTTATTATTTTATTATTATTATTATTATTATTATTATTATTATTATTATTATTATTATTTAACCGAAATAGCTAATTCTGTTAATAAAACAGTTAAAAAACGGTCCAGATGCGGTTTGTCAGTTAAATAAAGTTTCTTCTTCTTCTTCTTCTTCTTCTAGCTAGGAGACAGATGAGTGTTAAACTGTGACGTAAGATGACGTAAGTTTTGCTGTACGTGATCCACTGAGACAAGCAGATCACCTGACACAGCTGAGTCTCACTTTGTCAGCGAGAGTTCGTTCTGAATCAGATAAACAAATCTGACGTCACTAAGTCCTAGAGTTGTCCTCTCACACTTTAATATATATAAATATATTAAATACGTAAGTAAGTAAATAAATAAATAAATTGAAGCACAAATAAAGAAAAATAAGAAAGAAAGAAAAAAAAGAAACAAAAAAGAAGATTTTTTTACATAAAAGTTACTTCGAAATTTTCCCAGTTAGATAACAACCGATAACGAATTTAACTCCTTGTCGAAAACACCTGATATTGTTATTCTTATTTCTTTCCGTGCGCAGGTGCGTTTTCTAATATTAATTAAAACTTTTTTATTCTTTTGATTTTCTGTGTGTGTGTGTGTGTGTGTGTGTGTGTGTGTGTTGAATGTAACTAAACTGAAATGTATAGCATTCAGACTGTAGTCTACATGAAGATATTTACACGCAAAATTGTGTTTAATTATATCAATTAAATATTTAATTATTTAACATTCCATTTTCTGTTAATTTGCGATAATTTCGTACTTGAGGTGATAAGTTGGTCTGTTATTTGTGTCCCTAATCATGTGTAAAAGTGACAGATCTAACTGGTTTCTGATCAGTGCTGACGAAACTGGAAAGAGGTAGGATCGACCCTTACCGGTGTGCTCATAGGACTTTTCATTTTCATTCCATCACTGACGTTAATGTTCATGTTGATGATTTTGATGATAATGATGATGGGGATGATGATGATGATGGGGATGATGATGATGATACTAAATGCGTGTTTTTTTTTTTTGACGGAACTGTTTTATGTTATTGATTATTATTTTATTTTATTTTATTCTATTTTATTTATTTATTTATTTATTTATTTATTATTTTATTTTGTTTTGTTTTGTTTTGTTTTGTTTTAATTATTTATTTTATTTTTATTTTTATTTTTATTTTTTTTTATTCATTGATTCATTGATTCATTTTATCCTTAAAATAACTACTGCTAATTTTTACGTAAGTCTACATGTTATGAAGTTGTAACTAAAAACCCACTGTTATCAAAACGGACTGAAACGTTTAAAATACACAAAACTCTTCGTGTCAACAAGGTCGCATTTTATTAACTAAACAGACTAACTTCAATTTTGTTTCATAAATAATCACAGAGTAATGCTTTTGACAACGAAGGTTAGCGCATGCGCGATGCTTTTCCTGGGATCATTGTGACATTAGATAGATCACCATGTAGGAAATCGTGTTTGAAACTTTATGCCGTATAAATAAACATCAAAACGGGGGTTAAAAATATGAATGACAATGAGACAGAAATATAAAACCAGACTAGCTTTGTCTTCACGCCGTGAAAAACATTTCATTAATGTCGTAAAATTGCACCTGCGCATTAAAGGAAAAAAAAAAAAAAATCTTCCAATTACTGTGTCAGGTGTTTTCGATGTGGACTTAAATTCGACATTTTTCAGAAATAATTTTTCAAACTAAACATTTATCTTAGATGCTAAAAAACAGGGAGGCTATATGTAACAACGTCTTCAACGTGGTATTCACGTATATCACGAAGTAACCAGATTACCGCGACTTTTTTGTTTTGCTACGTCAACATTTTTAAGACAAAGTTGATTAATGTTCAATTTGAGAAGCGTATGTTGAATTTTGACTGTCAAAACGTTTATATGAAATATTCTCAGATACACAGGTAAATATGTACACAGACTCTGACAGAAATACGGACAGACAGACAGAGAGAGAGAGAGAGAGAGAGAGAGAGAGAGAGAGAGAGAGAGAGAGAGAGAGAGAGAGAGAGAGAGAGAGAGAGAGAGAGAGAGAAAAATTAAACCTCCCATCGAAGAGACACAAAGGGGAAAAAAGACAGTGACAGACAGACAGAAAGAGAAACAGAAAGATAGAGAGAATGAAAAATAAAAGTGTATTCTCTACAAAATAAAACAAATTATCAAAAGAAATTCAAAATATGTTCAAAATTGTCGTCATGTATTTTTAAAATAAATTTTCAAATACATAAAAACACAGAGACATGTAAATGGAAAAACCTAACTACTTAATGAATGCTTTGATTCGCGTCCATCCTCAAAGGACTTTTGTCATCCTTTAAGTACAAAATCTTTCATCATTTTAATGTGTTTCCTCATCTATAAATCAAACATTATTTTCCACTACTTTTGTTCAGTTATAAATTATTTATTTTTTTATGTAAAATAGTTTTCGTTAAATGAATACAAACATGAAATAAAAGTGGTCGGAAAGATACATCTTTGAGAAAGCTTTGTTTGTTTTTAAGTTTTCGATGTTTTTGATTTGAAAACTTTGAGATAATCAGACGGATCAACTGTTAATGTTTTCGTTTAACACGAATACTGGCTTCAAATGTCGCCACATACTTTATTATTAAATATATATATATATATATATATATATATATACTTTAACTAATTAATAACACAGAATCTTTAACTTACAGAATAAAACAGAGAATGATACACAATGCCTAGTGTAAGATTTGTCTAGAAACAAATGTAGTCAAAGAAAATAAAAGTACAACAGTTATAATTTTCTTCTTTTTTCATTTTGTTTTTTCAGTTTTTCAAAATTTGTATTAAGAAAGAAAGAAAGAAAGAAAAAGAAAAGAAAGAAAAGAAAAGAACAAAGAAAGGATTTTGAAACATTGTTGATTTGAGAAACAGAAGTTCTTAATGGACAATTGAACATTTGTTTATGTTGATTTGATTCTTCAGTGTTTCTCAGTGAAGCAGCACAACAGGCTGTGTACGATGAGTTAAATCAACTCAAGTTCTTTGTCCTCTCTCGTCATTAAAGTTAACAACAGAAATCTCTGACATTTCACTCGAGAGACACGGTTGAAACATGAAAATGGTTTTCTTAACAAATCAGAAAATATTTGAAAAGTTTGTTTAGTCACTCAGGGTAGGAAAAGAGTTTTTGTTTAGTGAGTGAAATTTTTTCTCTTCTTATCTTTTTTCTTTTATTGTATATTTTCTTCTAATCTTTTGTCGTCATTTTAAAATCCTGTAAATAGTCGTAAATATTCTAAACAGTGAGAAAACATTGCGATCAGCAGAATGAAAGTAGGTCGAGTAAGCAAACATGACAGACAGACAAACAAATATATGGACGGATGAATGGAGGACGGACTAATATATATATTTATAGGTTGTTAGGTAGGAACGTAGACAGACAGACAGTTAATTAGATATATGACAGATAAATACATACATACATATATACATACATACATACATACATACATACATACATACATACATACATACATACATACATACATACATACATACATACATACATACATACATACATAAAACATACACATACACGCATATGCACACACACATACACACACATATACATACAAAGAATAACGACACTATCAGTAGAACTTTTACAGAGATCACAGATCCAGTTATTAGAGAGATCGTATCATATTTCACACTGAGCCTAACAGAATTACCAGGATTAATTTAATCTTTAGAAAGTCGAGTCTCCGCAGAACACACTCTCGTCATTACTGCTATTTACAGCTAATGTTTGTTCCCCGCCTAAAACCTGCTTTCACGAGTCCCTAGAATTCACAGTAACGTTCGTATGAATACATCGAATTTTCCAGAATTCTTCCAAGTAAATATACAGCAGAAGACAAGCACTAACAGAAATTAGCCGCCTGTTGTAGTCGAGTCTAAGTAAAACCAAATAGTCTTACAGATCAGCCGAAAAGAAACGTGTTTCGGCATTAAACGTATTTCTGTCTTAAATAGCTCGGTGTTAAACAGAGTTCCCAGTTAAATAAAAACCAGTTTTAAACACAGTCCCTCTCTCCACCAGCCTTTGATAGATTCAGATATATGATCGATTCTACTACAGATCTTTATGCCACTTTACAATATCAGCAGACTTTCTAATGTTATAATAAATGTCTTGTTTTCAAAATCACATTAAATATGGTTTTGAAAAGCCAAAGGAGTGAAAACCAAAACCGCCAGAGTGAATAACGAGAAATTTGTTATGTTGCTGGTGAATATTTATACAGTTTTACTAACTGATATTTGGTCAATTTGGATGACTGGCAAATACATCACAATTTATTGAATTTGTTTAAGACTCTCTCTCTCTCTCTCTCTCTCTCTCTCTCTCTCTCTCTCTCTCTCTCTCTCTCTCTCTCTCTCTCTCTCTCTCTCTCTCTCTCTCTCTCTCTCTCTCTCTCTCTCTATCTCTCTCTCTTTTATCCCTCTGTTCATCTCTCTCTCCCCTTCTCTCTTCCACTCTATCTCTCTCTTTCTCTCTCTTACACTCCCTCTCTCTGTCTTTCTCTCTGATTCTCACTTTTTCTCTCTCTTCCACTCTTTTCTCCTACTCCTTATTTCACTCTTTCACTTTTTCATGTTCTCATTATATATATATATATATATATATATATATATATATATATATATATCTTATACATTAGTCAGAGGTTTGCATAAATAAAACAAGTCTTTACGCTATTTTCTATCCCTTCTGCGTCAAACATATTAATGCTGCTTGCACATCGCGTCGTTTTTTCTTAAAATAAAATAATTTTAATAATTAAACAACACAGTATGCTTTGTCGGAAAAGCTATTATAACCGTTTTGAGTTAGTTTTCTAATTTCGTTTCGTTATAAGACAGCGGTATTCTGCTAATCCATTGGTAATCCACAGGTATTAGGCCATTTATTATTAGGATTACTATACATATTAATGACGTTTGTAACTGAGAATAGATCAAAATAATAATCTTCAGTGATGTCTATGATTTGTTATTAGTGTTCAGTAGATAGGAACTCTTCACCTGAACTTAGTTTTTATATGTGACACATAGTTTCACAATAATACACCACATTATGTAAGTCTCTATCCGTCTATCTGTCTATCTAATTTTCTATCTAATAACCTGTCTATCTGTACCCATTTCTATTTGTCTCTCTGTCAGTCTCTCTCTCTCTCTCTCTCTCTCTCTCTCTCTCTCTCTCTCTCTCTCTCTCTCTCTGTATATATATATATATATATATATATATATATATATATATATATATAGGCGTGTGCTCCAAAGTGTGGTATATAAGGGAATAAAATAGTTGAAATTTTCAAAGAAATATAGCTATACATTCACTTCTGTCCTGCTTACAGTTTAATTACAGAAAAACTGACTGTGAATAACGCTTAGTAAGAACTGTCTCAGTCATTTACCATAACTTTAAAACGATTGTTTTATTTATTTATTATTATTATTATTTTTAATATACAAAAGATAAATATAATAGAAACGGCACTGATCCAATCCTCTTGAAAAAAAAAAGAAAAAAGAAAATGGATTGGTATATTTTACAAATAAAACAATAACAGAAATGTATTAAATAAATTTACATCATCTATGTATACGACTAAAAAAATATGCTTCAACAAATTGAAAAGATTTATATATTTATTTATTTATTTATGGTGTAGACAAAATGATAAGCAGTGGATCGACACAACAATACTATTTTTAACTAACAGTTACAAAACAGGGCGTTGATACGTACAGCTCTTTATATAATGTTGATTATACGATTTTACTTACTTCCATTTCAAATGATAATATCTTGATCAGGTCAATGGTCGCACACAGACAAATACATATATGTAAATAAATACAGACTTTAATCTTCTCATCTGTATCAGAAATACTCATTAATTATTTTAATATTTCATATATATATATATATATATATATATATATATATATATTTGCTGGCTGATTCATGTCTGAGAATGGTGCCAGTTTATTGTTGTTATTTTTGTTTTCAAAAATGTGATGTGTGGGTTTAGGGGCGTCTATTTTGAGAAGCATAAACTGATTTTGTGTAGGGATTTGTGCTGTGGTTAAAGAATGAAGAATATAGTCAATGATATTTGTAAACAGCGATATATGCATTTATAGTGATATGTGGCGTTAGTAATATGTGCGATTAATATGTGGAATTATAGTGATATGTGCTTTTAGTAGTATGTACAGTTATATGTGTATTTAAAATATGTGATTATCAGAATGTGTAGCAAGTATTATGGTCTCTTTAATCATATTTAATTAGTAATATGTATATTAAATATGTGTAGTTAGTGATATGTGTATTTAATAATATGTATAATTAGCAGTATGTGTATTTAATAATGTATATAATTAGTAGTATGTGTATTTAAATTGTAATAATATGTGTAAGTAGTGGTATGTGTATTTAATGATATGTGTTACTAGTAGTATGTGTATTTAATAATACTTGTAACTTGTAATATGTTATTATAAAATTATCTGCCTATGTATGTGTACCTAGAATAATTAAAGCAGTTTAAAAAGAAGTTAATTTACCGTTGGACATTTTAAAAAGAATTTTTCGAAATTTAAGAGAAACGTTTCCAGTTTAAAACCCAGCTGTCCGATACAATTTATATTTCTCTAACTGCCAGCCACATATATCTTGATTCTCTCTTCATTATTAATTTAGAAACAGAAAAACCACATTTATTGCAAATAATTTTCTATTTGAGTCTTACAAACAAGTAAGATTTACGTGAAATTAAAAATTAATGTGTCTTTTCTATTTCTACGTAAAAGGTTATTTAGACAAAATGAGAGAATTGTCTTTTGATTAGTTTATACAATAGCGCTGTGACATTCGTTTGACATTTGAGGTTATTGAAATAGGGTTTTTAAAGTTTAATAAGATTAGATTTTGCTAAAGTTAGAGAAATGTCTTAACGAGTATGTTAATGACAGAAACGTGTGGGTGAATCAAGCACTCACAGTAAGAAATAGCGAAATATACCTTTATAATTATATTATATTATATTATATTATATTATATTATATTATATTATATTATATAAATAAAAGAAATAGTTTATAAACAAATACATGTATGTATATATGCATTCTCTGACTTGTGTGTCCTCTGCACATAAACAACATTTAAGAACGCACTGGCACAGAGGACAAAGTCCAATCACGACCTCACAAACTTCGTAGATGCCGCTGACAAGATTTGAACGAGAGAGAGAGAGAGAGAGAGAGAGAGAGAGAGAGAGAGAGAGAGAGAGAGAGAGAGAGAGAGAGAGAGAGAGAGAGAGAGAGTTACAAACAACCTGCGACACGTGTTATATTGACATCTAATAACGTTACTAATGACAGTGTGATGTGAGTGTAAATATCCATTAATCACGTAGATCGATGCACACACTCATTATTTAATACCAGCGTTTCCTTTCACATCTGTAACCTCGTTTTCACCGAGATGGGAGAGAGCATTTCCAAGTCGCATCACACATAATTTGATCTATCGTAATTCACAATTACATATCAGGTAGACTATTTTATATAATATTTCAGGTATAATTACAAAATCTGACATGTCACACAAAGTAACGAGGCGAGTGAAATCTCAGGATTTAAACACTGGCATCAGTCGTGGGTGCTCGAAAGATCAACAACTGTTATCACCCCAGTTCAGATATATCCCAGTCCGGTTTGTGCCCTGCCATTATTATACTGTCCACAGGAAAGATGAGATAAAGGATTTATTACTGCTAGTCAAAAATCGTAACTCCCAGAATTCTATGAGTGGGTTTAATCTTTAGGGTCTTGCCTTGGCTGTTATGAATAATCCGTATAATAATAGACTTCTTCATTAAACCATTTGGTATGTTATGTGCGTGTATGTATGTGTGCATATATGTATGTATGTATGTATGTATGTATGTATGTGTAATTGTTTTTGTGTATTACTGACAACATGATCAATAAGATAACTAATAATAATAACAATAATAATAATAACAACAACAACATCGACAACAACAATAACGGTACTCGTATTAAAGATAACAGTCATAAAATGAGCTAAAACAAATTTTTTTAGGAACAACAGAAATAAGTAAAACCAAATAAATACGAAATTATTTTTGAATAAATAATTATTTTTATTAATTAACAGGCATGTCGCGTTCATTTCTCACCCAGGCAAGTTTATTTAAATACAAAACATTTCACTCGTATTTTCGCAAGAGACTGTTAACATTAAAACGCACTTAATTAAAACGTTGTTGCATGACGAGTCAATATGTTACTTTTAGTTATTTGCGTCTGCCCGAACTTTAAACAGACGTTTTCACAGTTTGCTTTAAAGATTTAAAAACTCTTTTCTGCTTATAATATTTATCTATGAATATTGCGTTTTTGAATTGAATCATATTTTTTTTTTAATTGACGTTGTTTTACAAAAACATGTTTTCTTGACTTCATTTTACTTCTGTATTTACTTGATGCGTTTCGAACTTAACGACACTGTTAATTGATTTTTGAATAAACCTGTCTATAATTAATGAAGAGTAAGTGAGGAGCTTGGTTGACGTGTGAAGTAAAAGAACTGATTTGTAATGTCTGCTACCTGAACGTTATTATCACGTGATGTCTCGTCACGTAATATTTCGTAACGTAGCATTTCATCACGTAATATTTTATCATGTATTATTTCATCACGTAATATATCATCATGTGATATTTCTTCACGCAGTATTTCATCACGTACTCATCATGTATAATTAAAAACCGGGTTGGGACTGGTTAGGTTAATTTCTGTAAGTTTTATCTGTTTGTCTGTCTGTTGTTGTTTCTTTTTTCTTCTTCTTGTTTTCTTTTCTGCTCACTGTTTTTGTTTATTTATTTATTTATTTATTTATTTATTTAATATTATGTTGTTGTTCTGTTATTGTTTGATTTTTGTTTTGTTTTGTTTCGTTTTTTTTGAAGTTTATAGTTTTATGTTTTTATTATTAACCACACAAGCAGATTAAGAACAAAAAAAAAACACAGACTACAAAATCCGATCTGTTTTGTAAAAACACGGGGGGAAAGCTAACAATATTCGACTCGTCTGTACTGGTAATTAGAATAACGAAACACAATCATCTGCACACTAGAGAAGAAACCCCTCGTCACCAAAGGCTATCCTTTTCAATTAAAGAAACATAAAGACGATCTGATGGACCGAGGACGTTATCAACGTGCCTGTGTTGACATCAGTTACTTCCATCTCAATTAGCGCTTATGAGTTTTCTCCAAACATCGGCGGTGTGGACGTCAGACACAAGTGTCTCCTTCAGCTCCATCAAACTCAATTTGCTTTATGCTCTCAGCGGATCCGGGCCAAGATAATGTCTTAAACCGAGTCGCATAACAAGAACCGCTCAACGTACAACGAAAATAGATCTTTAGTTTTTAATAAACTGGTCGTTTTCTCGCTCTAATATCACCGCAGATTGAACCAGCGACAACAGCGAGTTTCCGTGACGTCGTCGCTGATGTGAAAACGATTGCATGTCGTAATGAGTTTGCGGCTGTACGGTGCGGCTGAGAAACAAGGCAATGCAGGGTTTGCTAAGACCAGCGTAATGCGGTGTGCTGAAATATCACTGCAGTCGTAAGTCAGAGGAACGAGGCCATCGGTTACATTTCGTTAATTAGTGTAATAAAACGTATTGGTAAATTATGATAATGTGACGTATTTCAATTTGTACGACGTAAGTTTTTGTGTATTACAGTGTTCATTTTAATAAGAGTAATATATATATTAGTAAATTATTATAATAGGAAGTGTTTTAAATTAGCATTACATGCTCTTAAATGAGGATATGTTTGAATTAAAGTATTTTCTGTAATGAATAAGTAACACAGTATTTAAACAAGTCAAACTGCGACCCGCGGTGCTTTCTGAGCGGTCCGCCTAATTTCATGAGTTGTTTTACCTTTCTTCATCAAAAATCATGACATGCTAGTGTGAAATATATAATAATAATAATAATAAAAATTCTCAATCAATAAACAGTAATTAATTTGTTGTATATGTGAGAAAAGATGTAAAATATAAATTTAATTTAATTTTCTAATTTTATTATTATTATTGTTGTTGTCGTTGTCGTTGTCGTTAGTAGTTGTAGTAGTAGTAGTAGCAGTAGTAGTAGTAGTAATAGCAGTAGTAACAGTAGCAGCAGCAGTAGTAATAATAGTTATTTATTGGTATTATTATTACCGCTACTACTATTACTACTACTACTACTACTACTACTACTACTACTACTACTACTACTACTACTGTTACTACTCCTCCTACTATTACTCCTAGCCCTATAGCTAAATAAAAATGTATGATTATATCAAACTGCACAGAACATCGTGCATGCATCTGGATGTAATTGCCATTTTTTGGGGAAAACATATTTCATTTTAATGCGGAGTTTTCCTTACAATACGAGAGACAACATTTCTCTCACCCTGGTGTTAACACTGCGGTCCTCTGGGACTGAAATGAAAGCTGCAATTTAAGCTACAAGCTATGTCTGTGACAGGCGGACAAAACCTCGGAGCTTCATGTGCAGTGTTTGTTAATTCAAACAGATGAGCTTTCTTGGACTAATATTTTTCTCACTTAAAACTGTTTTTATTCCAAACAAAATGTTTTGTGTAATCGAATACGACAGGGAAATGAGTCAGAAAACTGATTATAATCCCTTTTTTTTTTTTTTTCTTCTTTTTATGTTCACAGTTTTTCGTACTGTTGAGGATTAGTTATAAGAGAGAGAGAGAGAGAGAGAGAGAGAGAGAGAGAGAGAGAGAGAGAGAGAGAGAGAGAGAGAGAGAGAGAGAGAGAGAGAGAGAGAGAGAGAGAGAGAGAGAGAGAGAGAGAGAGAGAGAGAGAGAGAGAGAGAGAGAGAGAGAGAGAGAGAGAGAGAGAGAGAGAGAGAGAGATTACTGAATTGCTTAATCAATTTGATTGACAGATTTACTGAAAATATTATAAAGCACAAAATACAAAAACAAACGATCGGACAGATATAAAACTTTACGCCCTAACAAACGATTTGTGACAGTGTCTAGATCGACTTACGGAAAGGTACTGTGGTAAAAAGGAAACAAACACTTCACATATCACTGTCTTTACTGTCAGTAAAAAGCTATATATAACTCTGATACAAGCGCAAACACATTTATCAGTATGCTGTTACGAATGCGGAGATGATCTGTTATTGTAGCGTATTGACAGGCAGTGAAGTGTTTTGAAAATTGCATGTTTTCTTTTGGAAGCTCTCTCGTCTTGTTTAGTACTGACTAATTCAATTTTGTCTTCAGCAACAGCTTTCTGGTGTAACAACCCTCAACACACTGGTCGCGAATATGAAAAATGAAAGCTTCTGATGAAAACAGGCTTTCGTGTGGTTAATTCTTTTGTTTGAGACTCTGCAGTCAGAAGACAGGACTGTTAATGGATTCAGTTTTTTAGTTTGACAGCTGCCTGCTGACACAACCAAGAGACAGGCTTCCCACTTTGTTTTAATTCTCACTTCCACACTTTCTAATTTTTCATCTCACCAGGACAATTATCAACACTTCTGCTACCACTAAAACGTTTACTTCAACTTACGACTACTACCGCTACTATTACTAGTACTATTACAACTACCATTACTAGTATTACTACCACTACTCCACTATTACAACTACCATCATTACTACTACTACCACTACTATACTACTACTACTACAACTACTACCACTACTATACTACTACTACAAACACTACTACTGTCATTAATAAAAATAATAATAAAACATCTTTACGACTGCTTTTTCTATAACTGTGCCAATTACTGCAGCCATTACTACCATGACAACTGTCATTTTCAGTGAAGTATCTAATGCATATCAATTACTGGTACTGTTATTGCCATTTTACTGCCACTACTGCAACTACAACAACATTTGTACTATTATTATATTTTACAACCATTATTATCATTAAACGTACGTATATTTACATGAATAATTAAACCTACATATAATACATACATACATACATATACATTTAAGAAGATGTAGTGCTAATGTGTATATATATATATATGCCCGTGATTGTACGTATATTATAAGTAGATTTAATTATTTATCCATATATTTCAAAGCACATTAACGTAATGTGTGATGGTTTGATTCACGTTTCACCCTTCTGAATATTTTGCCAATACGTCTTCAGGTTTTTTTTTCGCCGCCATGATGAACTGATAATGTAGAAAATTAGATAAAACTCTCTTCATCAGGTAGAGCCCGGGGCGCTATTAGATAACCTCTCCATCTTGTGTAATGACAGAGAGAAGCCAGTGACAAATATAGTCCAAGACACCCACTAATATACGTGTTACAGGCTGGATTTAAACACAGAACACAAACACAAGCACAGGTGCTGTACACACTGGTTGAAACCAGCAACATAACAAACTGATCTGAAATACTGCAGTGAGATAAACTTAATAATAATAATAATAATAATAATAATAATTATAATTATAATAATAATACAAAATAAATAAATAATTCAAATTAAAGATAAATTACAGAAGTTAAAAATAAATATATATAATATATGTCCATTTTCGAATATTCAAATGTACACATAAATAATACATATGTGAAACTACAACATGCATGCACGCATATGAGGATGTGAAGTTAAAATTATTTTTTATGAAAGGAAAAGCGCAGCTGTTTCTTCTTTTTCTTACATCCGCTGAAAACATGATTTTAAATTATTTTATTTGTCTTTTAAATCGAATGTAAAAAAAAAAAAAAAAAAAAAAAAAAAACACAGAAAAAGAAAAAACAGGAAGAAACATAATCTTCATATTTGATTGAAAGATTTAATCAATGGGTGACATTTTATTTACAAAAATTATAGATTTGTTCTTTAAATCTCTTGAAATTTGTTGCTCTGTTGGTTCTGTGTTTCAGTTTACGTTTTAAAACCAATTCGTCTCGCCAGCTGACGCGGGGTGTGTGTGTTTGACTGATTAACAAACGCTGATAGCTGTCACAAACATCAAGGTGAGGACGAAACAACATCAGTCTGTGATGTGAGCTTTCTGTCAGACGTGGCTGGAACGAGGCTAATTTACGACAAAGCAGCGGGAAAACAACGCATCAACTTCTGAACGTGCTCGGCGGAACCGGAAGTACATTATTGATCAAAGACGTGCTACAATTCATAACACTTTCTACCTGAAGTTCTCGCTTTGCAGCGAAATTTATAGATTTAAATCTAAGAGAAACGGTAAAATCTTAATTTCTTCAATAATAATAATAATAACGAAAAAAAAACAACAACAACAACAACAATAATAATAATAATAATTAAAACCCATTTCTACATATAACAGCTTTCAACATTTAAATATTTTGTTAGACATTCGATCGTAAGATTTTGAGTAAGAAAAAAAAAAAAAAAAACATTATGGTTACCACAAAAAAGAATATTTTTAGATCCATTACAGAATTTTGTATTTCTTTGCTCTGTTTGTGCTAAAATTTTAAAATGTTCCGTAAACATCAACTGTTGCCATGGTTTCATGGTTCTCGTGAAAGAAGCTCCAATTTGTGATATTGTCAGCGATAATGTGTTGTTTTTTAACAGATATTTGGATTTAAAAAGTAAAGAAGTAACCCTGACATCCTGATATGAAGAACACGTAACAAGATTAAATTGTACTGTGAATTAAAACATCGGTGTTTTAAGGCGTGTTCAAACATTACTGATTTTACAAACCTCATCACTTCGTTCTGCGGGTTTAACTTTGATCAAAGGGCAAACAAAAGATTCCTCGTTGCTAATAGTGTGGGCACTTCTGGTTTTTTTTCTCATAATACAGTAATATAATCACGTGATTGATATACATGTTAAGATGTATGTTGTAAACAGAAACACAAAGAGACATACAGAGAACGATACAGACAGATGTAAGGAGACACAGATAAAAAGATATAAAGACAAAGATAGGACAGTAATACAGAGAGAGAGAGAGAGAGAGAGAGAGAGAGAGAGAGAGAGAGAGAGAGAGAGAGATATTATAAATTATACAATGAATAAATTAATATTTGTTAGTATTATCGATTGACACAATATGTAGTTTTTTTTATGATAAATAATCAACAAAAAAATAAGAAGAGTTAATTACAGTTTAAAATCAGTGGAATATGAAATCGAAAACACATACATTAACAATGATGTCAATGACTTAAATAAAAAAATATATATTTAGAAAGAAAATGGCTTCTTAATGCCTTAAGGCTTTAAAGTGACAAGCAGGAATATGTGAGAGGATAATGAACGGCTACACGGATAAATAATAAATGAACGCGTATTGAAAACCCTACACTGTCTAGATCATGCATTATTATAGAAAAATTAATATTTAAAAACAACTAATGGCGACAGAGGATGACAAATTGAAAGTAGCTGAAGAGGAAAACGGTAATAAAGATACAGAGAACGTACAGCAGATGTTTAGACCGACAGACCGACAGACAATTCTGTCAGTTTAATCTGATAAACAGATTCATAAAGAGACAGCCATAGATATATCTGTGTAGTTAGAGCTGACATGAGCAGTCAGTGTGGCGCAGACAGAGATGTAAATAATGATGGTATAAGTAATTCATATCGTATTAGTAAATGTGCTGTAATATGTACGTAGCGTAATAGAAAAATATTTGATTTGCTGTTAATTTATTATTCTTAATATCAGTAGTAGAATCAACGTATTAATGAATATGACGTTGTGTTAATGTATTAATATAGTTATATAGTATTAAAACATGTTGTACAGTATTAATACACATTATATAGTATTAATGTACAATTAGTGTTAATATGTGAAATTTTATTAATATATGTCATAAAGCATTAATATGTGTTATAGTATTAATGTACACGATATAGTATTAATATATATGATTCAGTATTAATACGTTATATAGTAATACAATACGTGATATAGTATCAATAGATATGACAGCATTAAAATGTATGATACAGTATCAATACACAAGATACAGTATTAATGTACGTGACACATTAATAATTTTATACGATATTAATACATATGATTTAGCAATAATGTTCGATTATTAATAGATGTAAAACAGTACTAACGTATGAGAAACAGTGTTAATATATATAGCATTGTATTAAATGTTTAATATCTTAAATCAGTATAACTATATGATAAATATAATATTGCATAAATGCAATTCGTATTCGTGGTATTTCAGTACGTGATAACGTAGTACTAATACGAAATGCGAGGTTCATAGATACGTGATTAATAAAGGTACATAACATTAACATCTCCTGATACACTATTAATATATATGATATTGTATCAAATACTATAAATATGTTATTAATACTTTAAATTCACTATTAATATATTTATAATATAATTATAATACCGCGATTAATATAAACTACGTAATATTAATATAGGTAACAACAGATAGTTTATTTACGTGATATAGTATTAATTTACATGATAATATATATTAATATATGTGATTATAGTATTAATATATGTGATAACACAATGTTAATTTTCGTGATACACTATTTACTTGATATAGTATTAATACATGTCACGTGACCTATCCTGACAGTACTCACCATGAGCTAGCGAGTTGATACGACAGAAGAACGCTCCCAGGCACCACCCTTCCGTGACGTTGTCGACCATGTGTACCCAAGTGCACGACAACGTCACCATCAGGTCCGCTACTCCCAGGTTGACGATGTAGTAATTAGTGGCCGTCCGCATTCGTTTGTTTCTGAAGACGACGATAATGAGGAGCACGTTGCCGATCAGCGAGGCGACGATGATGAAGCCGTACAGTATGACTTTGACTGCGATCTCCCAGGCCGGAAGTGACTTGAATTCCTCGGGATAGTCAGTCATATAATATTCGTCAAACTCAGGTTCGTAACTTACTCCCGTCGAGTTGGACAGGATCACGGTGACCGCTGGTCTGTGGTGGTAGTCCATCGCTGGCCAAACGTCGACTGACCAGAGCTGCGATAAAAACCTCTACGTCCTCGGGTCCTCCTCTCAGACGCCAAATCTGTCGCCTTCTGGGTGTCGCTGTCAAATGTCAAACGTCGAGTTTATTTCAAGTTTTCTGCCTCAGAGTGCTAAGTTAACACAGATTTCAAACTGTTAACACAAGACACAGAAGCGATTTCGCAAGCCGCTAAGTGATCAGAGTTATGACAACCGCACAAACTCGCTGACCAATATGAAGAGCGGCTCGGTTCACACGACGCAGTCCGGCGTTTGATAACAGAGTGAGAAAGATCGTCTCTCTCCGTCACTCGTCGTTATGTAAGGCTTCATTAAACTAGCCACGCTATAACGAGGATAGCAGTGTAGGACTTTATTTCGCCGTACGTGTGCTAGTTAATAAGAATCTAATAGCTGCTGTTTACAACCCGCACACCGAAAAAAAAAAAAACTCATCTGTCAAATCTGTCTCACTAGTTATTGCTTTTCCAATTTACAATCCAATACAGCTGTAAAATAAAAAAAAAAAAAAATTGTTTTTTGTTTTGTATGTGTCGAAAACAACGAAATAAAAAAGTGTAAAGAAATCAGTTTGTTGTGAAATTTATCTTGTTTTTTGATTCGCTTGATAAAGAAACAAACCAACATGCTATTAATAACTGCTTTTGTTTCAGGTTAGTTTCTTATTATAAGATATTATAGAGGGAAAAAAGGCTTGTTTGTTTTGTTTGTTGTTTTGTTTGTTGTTTTTTTAATTGTTTATGTATGTATGTATGTATGTATGTATGTATGTGTGTGTGTGTGTGTGTGTGTGTGTGTGTGTGTGTTTCTTTTTTCTCTGGTTTTTCGAAACTGCTTGGTTTCAGAGTGTAGCTGGATTGGCCTAAGGCAGCGCCTCAATCCAGCAAATTCTTGTGCGTTTTAACTAAGCCAATGAACAGTCTCATTGAATGACAGTTCTATTTAAAAGAAAATAATCCTCTGTTTGCTTTCTATCACAATAACATTTCACATCGATTACACGTTGGACTGCCTTTGTTGTATTCAACTATTTAATACATTATTACAGTAAATTGTTCAATACGTTACTGTAGTAAACTATTTAACACGTTACTGTAAAAAACTATTTCATACATAATTATAATAAACTATTTAATAACTGATTATAGTAAATTATTTAGTATATGATTATAGTAGACCTTTTGATACGTGGTTATAGTAAATCGTTTAATACGTGACTGTAGTCAACTATTTAATATGTGACTGTAGTAAACTATTTAATACGTGACTATAGTCAACTATTTAATATGTGACTGTAATAAACTATTTAATACGTGACTATAGTCAACTGTTTAATATGTGACTGTAGTAAACTATTTAATACGTGACTATAGTAAACTATTCAATATGTGACTGTAGTAAACTATTTAATACGTGACTATAGTCAACTATTTAATACGTGACTGTAGTAAACTATTTAATAGTGACTATAGTCAACTATTTAATACGTGACTGTAGTAAACTATTTAATAGTGACTATAGTCAACTATTTAATACGTGACTATAGTCAACTTTAATATGTGACTGTAATAAACTATCTCAATACGTGACTGTAGTAAACTATTTAATACGTGACTATAGTCAACTTTAATATGTGACTGTAATAAACTATCTCAATACGTAATTCTAGTAAACTATTTATTACGTGATTATAATCAGTAATTTAATCTATGTTATAACAGTAAACTATTTAACAGATGATTCTGGTTAAAATTCATAAGGTGTAAAATTTGTTTAGATATTATAAATATTTGGTCTGTTTACTCTGTCGAATAACACAGATTATTGTGATTGCTACAAGTTATGACTTCTGACAACTGTAATGAACTGTTATCAAGACTGAGAACTGAACAGCGACTGTTAAACCTTCTGTCGCCTAGCATCACCTGTGAAGCATTTCGTACAAATCTCGTATTTTCTGTTGTTTACTACAATCACGTTTTAAATAACTGATTCTAATAACCTATCACAAAGTTGACCATAATCACTTAATAAATAATTACTATTTACACACAGTTTTTGCAATAATTACGTATTACGTTGTTTATTATGATCACGTATTAACTACATTACTATAATTATCTAGTTTATTATCATCGTATTCGTTAGATTATTATATCTCTCGTATTAACTAATTTACTATAATTATCTAATTTATTATAATCACGAATTAGATACGTTACTGTAATTATCTAGTTCATTGTAATCACGTATTTATTAGATTAGTATAAATCACGTATCAAATACGTTACTATAATTATCTAACTCATTAGAATCACGTGTTAATCACATTGCTATAATTATCTGGTTTATTGAAATCATGTTTTATTGATTGCTGTTCTCAAGTATTACCATGTTTACTAAGATCGCGTATTAATAATCGCTGTAATGACGTGTAACGGAGATTACTATTACCATGTTGGTTTATGGACAGATGTTTCCAACAGTGCGTAAACAAACTGATCAATAATGTGACTGCGACTTAACTGAAAACAATTTTCTATTAACTCTTCTTATTATCAGTCCATAGATTTGCTTGTAATTGAAAGAAAGCAACCGCGGCTTCTAAACTGGGAGACTGTAAAAACAGATTCCTTTACAGCGCTTTGTTTTGAAACATGATTCGCGGGGCCGTCGTTAGAACGGGAAATTGCGTGACGTCAACACAGAGCAAGTTCTACTGTTTATAATTTTTAAGGTAACCCATCACAACGAATTTGTTAGGGAGTTCTTGTAGGTTTTGCAAGAAAAATATTTAACATGGTTGTTTACAAGTGGGCTTAATACATATACGTAAAAATACATATAAGTGTAAGGATTTAATTACAGATCTGTTTTAGTTTGCAAGAACGTGAATAGTGTGTAAAATATTTATTTATTTATTTATTTATTTATTTATTTGTTTGTTTGTTTGTTTATTTTTTATTTGTTTGTTTCTTTGTTTGATTGGATGCTTAACTTTTTGTTTCTTATTTTGTTTTAATTTTTTTTTTTTTTATCTGTTTCGTTTATTATTCGTTTACCTACTTACTTATTTACTTATATATTAATTAATTAACTTACTTAGTTATTTATTTAGTTTAAACATTTATTTAATTACTGAAACAATTAATTTGATAAACACATCCTAATTTTTATCAAAAGAGACAAAAATATTATTTCCAATTTCTCTTTTGCTTACTTTTATTTTTATTTTTATTATTTATATTAAAATATTTGTTTATTCACAAACATTTTAACATTGCTAAAACAAACAAACAAACAAAATTAAATTAAATTAAATTAAATTTAAAAAAAAATCAGAAATGTTAGTTCTAGTATAAACATATCTTACATTTTAAAATATAATTAGTCTACATGATGGGAAAAATGGAATGTTAATAAAATAAGAAGAAGAAGAACAACAACAACAACAATAAAATATAAATAAATAAACAAGCATGCAAACAAACACATAAGAAAGAAAGAAAGAAAGAAAGAAAGAAAGAAAGAAAGAAAGAAAGAAAAAAATAAAAAATAAAAGAAATGTCACAGTGTAAAACTATGCAGACATTACAACAGCATTGTGTAACTGTTCTGATACAAATGACATGATCAGCAGATTCTGTTTTCTGTAATTAACAACTCGAAAATCAAGTTTTGTGAGAGAAAGCCGATTTTGAAGTAAGAAATACATATTTATCTTTTTTTATTAGCTGTTACTAGTACTGTCTGGTTGAAGTGGGCTGAGATCGATACTCCTCAGTACACTGTTTGATCAGTTCCGTGTTCTAGTCAGTATTAGTGATTTGATCTGTTTATGAGAAGGTCTATATAAGAGCTCACTTTGCTGCTAATGGAAACAATATATTGGGTTTTCTCTCAATTATCGGAATTTCTCAATATTTAATTATAATAGAAAATTAACCACTGCATCTCGATGGCATTGTTAAATAATGCATAACATGTGTGCAGTTTCTCCTAACAGTTCTCTGTTCACTGACAGCTAAATGTTTACTCGGTCTTACAGTCATCGCTCGCACATTTACACTGAAATGAATGTAGTAATCACAAACCTGAACCCTTGATTTGTTGACTGAGTAACTAGCGCCATCTTGTTCGCTTTAAAATCAACAGCATTTGATGAATAAACAGTCCTTCAGTCATCTCAGAATTTTCGTATTGTTAGAGTCACTTTAACGTAATTTGTGTGTATCACATTTCTCACAGACTGACAGTGGTGAAACTGTGTTTGAATGAGTAGATAATGATAAAACAGATATATACACAAAATACACCTGGTACGGTAACAAAAAAAAAGAAGGACCAGGAAACCATCTCTCGATGTCACGATCTCTGTAAATAATACAGTTCTGATTACTGTGTTGCGTTTGTAAGTGATACTCACAAAGAGGCTGGAAAGGAGAGGGAAATAAGATGAGAAAGAAACATTTGAAATTTATTTAGGTAAACAGGTAGAATGAAAGAAATACTATGTGTATGTGAAACGAGAGAGAGAGAGAGAGAGAGAGAGAGAGAGAGAGAGAGAGAGAGAGAGAGAGAGAGAGAGAGAGAGAGAGAGAGAGAGAGAGAGAGAGAGAGAGAGAGAGAGAGAGAGAGAGAGAGAGAGAGAGAGAGAGAGAGAGAGAGAGAGAGAGAGAGAGTTTTAGAAAATATTAAAACATTTGCAGAGAGAGAAGAGAAAAAAATCGGCGTCTTTACTATTTTATTTTTTCTGTGTTTTTTTTTTTTTTCAGAAATTTGTCATCACGTTCGACTTTGTGCAGTCGACTTTATTAATCAGGATCATTTCGTTATGACCCAAGCTGTATTAATAATAAATTCTTTAATGTGAGGTTGGCAGAGGTGGTGAAAATTAATTTTCTTTAGATTTAAAAAAACAAAAGAAATCTAAGATCAAACAAAACGTTAACACAGTAAAAGTAAAGAGTTAGTGTGAATTAAATTAAAAAGCTGTCAGCTCTCTAGTTTATCAGTCTGATTTATCTCCACTTGAAATGACAAGATTTGATTTAAATAATAATTATGTCACACCGTCATTTTCTTCATAGAAATGAAATTAAAATACAAAGAAAAAAATATGTTTTTAATATAGCTGCGACTCACCATCAAATTACATAGTTGGAAATGAAGAAAGAAAAAGTGAAATTATGAAATAATGAACGAAGACTGATAATAATAATAATAATAATAATAATAATAATAATAATAATAAGAAGAAGAAGAAGAAGAAGAAGAAGAAGAACGACAACAAGAATATGATAAAATTCAAATAAACCAAAAACACCATTTTAAAATAGTTACTGTTATTAGGAGTCTGATATCTAAGTAAAAGTTATATTTACTTAAGGTTCACCCCCCCCTTCCTTAAATTTAGATACGCCCTTAATGCGTGACTGAACAAGAAAGAATCAGGTATTAAGAATTAGCCGCAGACATGTGTAACTCCGATGTCTGAAGTTTATAATGAATGCTCAGCATTCGTCTGATTTTAGTAGAAGATACCCATTCAGTATTACAGCTTATAATGTCCTCCACACAAATAAAAATAATAAAAATTAAACTAACGTAGCGTGCAGACTAATTGTATTTTTTTATAACTGCAAATTTTTGTTTCTTTTCATTTCAAAGTGTAATTACGGTGGCTTAATAAATGTATTTGTTTAAGTGTGGTGTGTTTGTGTGTCTGTCTCTCGGTGTGTGTTTCTGTGTACATTTGTCTGTCTGTGTTTTGTTTCTAAATGTTCAAATGTATTTTTAATTTTTCGGGGTGATGTTGGTGTTTATTTTGAAATGTTAACTGCTATTGTTTTTGTTTGTGTTTTTTTTTTTTTGTTGTCTGGTTGTTGTTGTTTATTTTTTATTATTATTTTTTTAATATAATGAACGTGGTAAATAGTAAATATAATCAACCTGCATTTTATAAAAGTGTCGCGTTAGTCGAGGGATATTACAGCAAGAACACCTTTTTATTATTATTATTATTCCTGTTAATAAACAACCTCTCCTCTGTACACGATGAAGACACAGGTAAATGATATAACACTTATTTTAACATTATAATGTTAAGCATGGCAGATAATTCCACAGGTCAGTCGAAGGCTGCTACACGTTGAATTTTCATTAGAAGGTAAGAGAAATTAGTTGTAAATTTTCACTCGACAGACTGTATTCAAACATAGGCGATAACCTGTAACCAGTGGCGGATCTACATTGTAAGGGTCATTACCAGCAATGCCGTTTATTCTTTCTCTTCTTCTTCTTTTTGTTTTAATGTTTTTGTGGGTTGGGGTGAGGGAGCGTATTCCTTCACCTCTCTACTGAAGTAATGGTTTCCAGATTACAGTGATTTTCATGATATATCGTCAACAATTTTTAGATCGGTTAATTTGCTAAATTGAGATGCGGAAGAAGAAAAAGAAACTCTTTATAGAACACACCTTTTCTTTTATTTATCTTAAAAGTACATAGCAGTTTGATTTATGGAACGTATCCAGTGACAGACATTAATACCTTCATCAGGAAATAGGAATCGAAGCCTTCATGATGATATTTTAATTTTATATAGATACACCTGTAAATGTAATACGATCTTTAATGTACTTTCTCTCATCTCCCGATCAATAACACTAGACATATCACCAGTTATTTTAGACGTTTTACTATTATTATTATTTTTATAATATGCCGTTTGCACTCATTTTAAATAAAAATAATAATCATGCTATACAGTATTTTGATTACACATCTGACATTTTTGCTGGTGTTTTTATTTTTAAGAAGTTTATCTTGTTCAGCTGGTGATGAGATAAAGAAAGAAAGATGATGAAAAACAATCTCTGACACTCAGTCTGAACAGACTTTGACAAAACACGTCACTGTTCACCTTGTGTCTGTCTACCTGGCCGGCTTAGATCAAACACATTTACCTGTACTAATGACTTTGCATCAAAGCTAGGTAATTGTTTCATGTTTATGAGATTTTCTAACACTTTCTTTTGTTCTGTGAGTCTTTCAGTTAAACACAGAGCCATTAACTTCGATATTTGTCAGTCCTGTCCATCGATCGGTCAGCCCAACCTTAAATCTGCGCAGTTCACACCCACTCGCTTCCTGCCTGTCTATCAGTCTGACTGTGTGTCTGTCTGTCTGTCTATCTATAAGTCTGTCTGTCTGTCTGTCTGTCTGTCTATGAGTCTGTCTGTCTGTCTGTCTGTGTGTGTCTGTTTGTGTGTCTGTCTATCTATCTGTCTGTGTGACTGTCTATCTATCAGTCTGTGTGTGTCTGTCTGTCTGTCTGCCTATCTATCAATCTGTCTGTGTGTCTGTCTGTCTGTCTATCTATCAGTCTGTCTGTGTGTCTGTGTGTCTGTCTGTCTGTGTCTGCCTGTCTATCAGTCTGTCTGTGTGTCTGTCTGTCTATCTATCTGTCTGTCTGTGGTCTGTGTGTCTGTATGTGTGTCTGTCTGTCTGTGTCTGTCTATCTATCAGTCTGTATGTGTGTCTGTCTGTGTGTTTGTCTGTCTATCTATCAGTCTGTCTATCTATCTATCAGTCTGTCTGTGTGTCTGTATATCTGTCGGTCTGTGTCTGTCTATCTATCTATCTGTCTGTGTGTCTGTCTGTCTGTCTGTCATCCTGACTGTCTCTCTGTCACAGAAAACACAACATAACTATTTTATAGAACTGTCCACAGACCTGTACGTCTGGATGACTATTTTCGCAGACTGTGTCTATCTACCTGTCTAAATGTATGTTAATCTATCTGTCTATTTTCCTGTCTCTTTACCTTTTTGTCTCTCTCTCTGTCTCTCTATCTATATACCTAAATAGCTAGCTATTAGTCTCTTCATTTCTTTATCTTACCTATCTATATATCTATCTATCTATCTATATATATATATATATATATATATATATATATATAAATATAGACATACACACACACCAAAACGATTCTTTTTTGCATTTGATGTTATCATTTGCAACTGTCAATTTAATATATTGAATTTTCGCTAATTTATTTTATTTTAATCCATTAATAAAATGAAATTAATTTCGTGCTAATAAACAGAACGTGGCTTGTATCTGACTGTGAAAGTTTTTTAAATATAACATAAAAAAAAAAAATATATTACCGGGGTCACCTATAAGAAGAATACTTTACGGATGAATCTTGGCCTCGGTTCTCTCTCAATGTGAACTGATTAACAATCATCCTCTGACATTGGTGTTAGAATATTAAAAGTGCAGCACAGACAATGACACGCGTTTGTCTTGACCTGAATATTAACGACATTCATCTCTTGTCTTCTTGAGAGTTTCTCTCGGATTAACCTCGCTGTTCATCTCATGATAACAGAGAGCACGAAGCACATTTCTCTGTCTCTCTCCACAAACCAGCCTCCAGTGTCTTCTTCAAGCAGATTATTTCCATTGATTTCACGACATCTTCACAACGTTATTTGTCGTTTCAGAGGATTTGCTTTTCTGCTTTGTCTGTTTGATGTCCGGTTGTCCCCTGGCTCGTCCGCGTTTTTTATTCTGTTTACTGGTCCGAGTTTTTAATCGTGTTCGTTTTCTACCTGCTCGTTCTGTCGTTTAGCACAGTTCCTTGCTGTGCAGGCGCTGGTATGTTTATGTGTACTACTTCCGTTTCGATAAAACTAGTGAGAAACCGCCGAGGTTCCATGATCTCTCCTTCGCGACACACCATTACGTTAGTTTCACACTTTGCCATTTCTCTGCGATTCATAAACTCAGCCTGTTCTGATCGCACTATTGTTTAGATTTAGACATTACGTAAAATTATACAGGGGTTTGCAAGTCCCGTCTCAAGAGCATTACAGGCCCCCGGGCAGAGCAGTATACTAAGTCCACACCCTCACAGACTCTCGCAGGAATAAAAATGTAAATAGTCGATAAAATGTCTATGTCCACTTGTTATCATACAAATTTACATTAGTATTGTTCAGTATCTTTAGTAAAACATGCTAAATATACATTCTTTAATAAGAAACATTTACAGTTTAGTACAGTACAGTATTTATTTATTTACTTACAGTAAGTTGTAACATATATAGATTATCATGTTACCAGCGTGCCCGTGCGTTATGATGGCCCTAGATGTGTGAATAGAATTAGTTTTTTTTTATATTGACGTGTGTGTATCTGTGTGCGCCAAAACGTGCGTGTTTGACTGTGTATCTGTGTGCGCCAAAACGTGCGTGTTTGACTGTGTATCTGTGTGCGCCAAAACGTGCGTGTTTGACTGTGTGTGTGTGTGCGCCAAAACGTGCGTGTTTGACTGTGTATCTGTGTGCGCCAAAACGTGCGTGTTTGACTGTGTATCTGTGTGCGCCAAAACGTGCGTGTCTAACTGGGTCTATGACATTGCCGTCTACAGTTTTCTTGTAGGTTTTTCCTTCTGTTATTTTATTTTTATTTTTTATTAGTTATTTATTTATTTATTTGATTTATTTATTTATTTATTACTATCATTAACATCATTATTATTATTATTATTATTATTATTATTATGATTATTATTATATTATTATTACTATCATCATCATCATCATCATTTTCATCATCATATATTTTGTTTTGAGATTTTTCTTTCTTCTTTTTCTTTTTTTTCTTTTTTTTTTTTTAATTTTTTCTTCTTATTTTTTAATGTTCTTTCTCGGTTAAGCTGGGGACACTCGATTATTTATTGTCATTTAATTGTCTGCTTCAGTGATCATTGAAATAATCGATTGTTATATTAATGTAATAAATTTTATCTTTTCACACCACAGCCCGCACACTCTCTTGTCACAGTCGAGTTTGAGACCAAAACAAAAATAAAATCTTACACTACAAAACTATAAAGTACAGTCGATTATAATGCAGTGTATTTGTCTCAGTGTGTTTATATAGGCATTAGTGCATGTATGCATACACATATAAGCTTTTATTCATACATCCGCTTATAATAATTAAATATGTGTTTGTGTGTATATAAACACATATATTTATGTACATATGTGCATACATCATTCATGTATTCATATGTATATACATTAATTAATATACATTTGCGAATGCATATACAAAAAAATATGTATATGTACACGTATGTATAGACACATAGAGAAACAGCTACACACACCAAACGAGTTTAAAGAAGCATTCAAACAAACAAACAAACATACACATGTAAGACTAAGAAATGGACGAAGACGTCATTAAGAGCCTCTCTAGTGAACTCTCGTTTGTTCGTATTTGTTACAGCAGTCGTATCTGTACCATACTTTAACTGAATCAAAATTTCCTCTGCACCATTTTGTTTCCGTCATCAAAGCAACGGAAAACATTAAATTGGACTTTCTTCCATTCGACTCGCACCGGAAGCTTTTCAAAAGAAGTTGGCATTTCCGGTTCCGGTCATCGACACAGAGGTACGCTGGGATGTTGTCACGTTTAGACAGCGGCTGCCGACGTCAGACGAGATTAGTTTATCAAGACACATCCGGGTATTAGCAGAGAAGTCACGTTCACTTGGACTGAAAATAAGCCTCGATTGTCCAATACGTTTAGCTGGTTCATTAATTCTCGGCGAGAAGTTCAGTTATCGTGTTATTCTTGTTATCGTTTTGTCTAGTGATTTGCATGTTTCTCATCAGACGGGTTATTTATCAAGCTTCAAAGTAAAATATACTAACGTATTTAATATGAAATATAAAAAAATTCTGTTACTACTAATACTGCCTCTGCAATTACAACTACTACTGCTATTAGTAGAATTATTATGATAATTATTATTATTATTATTATTATTATTATTATTATTATTATTATTATTATTATTATTGTTTTATATTATTCAGGCTTGCAAATTCATTTCGAAGCTCATACCGTCATGCTTTTTAAAAAAATAATTAATGTTACTATTTCTACTTGTTTTTTAAATAATATTAATACACTCTCTCTCTCTCTCTCTCTCTCTCTCTCTCTCTCTCTCTCTCTCTCTCTCTCTCTCTCTCTCTCTATATATATATATATATATATATATATATATATATATATATATATATATACATTTTTCTTTTTCAGCGTTTTCCTTTTTACCTTTTTGTTCAAACTTTTTAATTTCTACACTGAAATAGATTCCTTTCAGGTTAAGACATTTCGAATGAGGACTTCAAATGTTTCAGAAACGTCTGCACTCAGTCACCCCTATACAACCCCCCTCCCACATTCTGTTTGTCACCGAATTAGAATACAAACAGTAAAAAAGATGGATCTGAACAGAAGATTAAAGAGATAAATAAAAGGGGGTGGTTCGTCTTAGACAGGAAGTCTAATCAAAAATCAAAACGGCAGAAAGACGCAGAAAAGGATTGTAAATATAATAATGTTCATGATTTTTGTCTTTGAATAAAGGTCGTAGAATTTCAGAATTTGATAACATGTAAGAGAGACTAGGTACTATTCGGAAATTGAATTCTATATATATGTTTTTTTATCGATTTAATTAAAATATGAACCTTTGCAGATCGTTTTATTATCCACTTCTAAAGAATTTCAGAAAAAAATAATAATAAAAATAAAATAAACAGACCTTTGTAAAAGTTAAAAATTAATTCATTTTGAATGTGAATACATTTTATTTTGAATCTTATTCCTAACTTTCCATTTTTATAATTATTATTCTACGAAAAAAGAAATCACTAGTATTTATATGTGGAACAAATCAGGTTCAGAAGACATGTCCTAACTCTCATCAGTGTTATCACGATTATTATCATAATCACCATACATACCATTACCATCTCTGATGTCATCGACATAAGTAGTAGTAATGTATATTACAGGGTACACACCTACCAACATATATACATACATACAGACATTAACATACAGACATTAACATACAAACACACACATACAAACATGCACATACAAACACACACACACACATACACATACATACTTGTGCACTTTTAGCGTTCCATTGTTGTGACAACATAGCGATAATAAATAAAATAAATATAAGAAATAAATAGCAATATGAAAGTGTAGCTATTTTCGAAATCAAACGTAAGCATGTATGTCTAGACATACATATATGTGGGTATATAAGTACTCACTTTACAAACTTACATAATAAATACATATATTACATGTTTGAAATACGTAATGCAGACTAATAAATGATTTTAGAGTGATATAATGAACAGTTAAACACATTTAAATAACAAATAAAAACAATTCAGAATTTTTACGTTTCAAAGTACATTTTTATCATTATTAAAATAATTAAGAAATTCTGGGCTTGCATGTGTGTATGTATGTAAGCATGATTTATATATGTGTGTATGTGCATATGTATACATGTATCTATGCATGTGTGTACCCCCAAAACAAAACAAAAGAAAAAGTAAAAGCACGTTGAATTATATATAAAAGATGTCATTATGGAAACGTATGTTCATTGGTTTGTTTATTCATACATAAACCAGTCAAAAGTACAATATAGCAGCAACAAGAAAAGAAATAATTTAAAAATAATAATAATAATACAAAGCAAAAGAAAGTGGAAAAAAGTATAAATAAATAAATAAATAAATAAATAATAATAATATATAAACAAATTAATTAAAAAGACGTGTGTGAAATTACATAATAGAAGGCATTATTTCACCTGTTATGTATTTTTTTCTTACATACGCTTAAAATAATTACATTATATCATAAATATATATTGCTCTAAATTTGATTTCATGTGTTTATTACAGCTTATTATGAAACTAAAAATAATTATCTTTTATAATAATTCACTGGGATTATGTTTTCTGATGAACAACTATTTTCAATTTTGATTTCCTATAAAAAATTAAATCTTTAATTTATGCCTAATTTATTTTCACACTTACGTCTATCGTCATGTGTAAGCTACTATGAAACTGCGGAAAGCTGTTAATGTAATTATAACGTCTTCTGGATTTACGTTTTTTACATGTTGTTGATAGGCAGGTGGCTGGACGTAATTTGAAGCCGAAGGCGCTGTCGTACTTCCTGTCTGTTCAACAGGTTCACCGGAAGACGTCGCCATTCCTGATTACGTGTCGTCTGCTCACGGTCGCCATTTTCCGGACGCCGGTGAAGTAAGCTTGGGTTTGAGGGACTTCGTAGTGCACCGTGGCACGCTGTACGACATGGCCGAAGCTTATGTGACTTTTCGTATTGGCAGCGACAACGATTCCAAATATGATGGCGAGGACTGAACTGATGGCGTTAAGAGAAAACGACCAAGATAAATGTGCTGTATCTGTCACTGGAATAAACTTCAAGATGCCACCATTCCAAACAGTACGTCGCCGATACATCCTAAAAGACAGAGAATATTCAGTCCAAAAATACACAAACACACAATCACACACACACACACACACACACACACACACACACACACACACACACACACACACACACACACACACACTCACATGCACACATGCTATAATCAATTTCTGATCTACTGAGACACAATTATGGTGATAAAAAAACTGATGATGTTTTGTTGTTAGCAATTATCTCTAACCATAAGCAGCTTACTTCTGTATCTGGCTTCATTTTCTTACACAACACATCTTCGTAAAGCCGCGTTAACACTGTGTCACTCATACTAACAACCTGTAGCTCGTTTTCTTATTAACAAACATAAAGCCGTGTTCTCACTGTCTAACTTAGAGTAACAACTTGTAGTTTATTTTATTATAAACAAGACATCTTCATAAAGCCGCGTTAATAACAGTTTTTAGCTCATTTTCTTATTATACAACATAAAGCTGTGTTTTCACTGACTAACTTATGATAACAACTTGTAGTTTATTTTATTATTATACGAGACATCTTTATAAGGTAGTTATAGTAGTAATACTATCAACGGTTGTTATTTTTAGTGACAGTTGTAAAAATTCTCGCTTCACTCACTGAGTGGTTCATTTAAACTGTTTAAGATGTCGTAGTTGTGGTAGTGAAGCCGACACACACGTCAACGACTCGAGTTCACCGAGTTCAAATCTGTGACGGAAGTAAAGAAAATGATTGCATTATTTCAAGCCACAGTTCGTTGAATTTCGCCAGACAACACGACAGGGAGATTTAACTACAAATTAAGACTTTATTAATTTCATTTCAGGACTGGTTATCGAATTACATTCACCCGTAGGACGTGTATCTTTTCATGCAATAAGTGCCACGTTTATCAGTGATTTCACAGTTCGGTTGTCCCGGTTGAAAAGCGGGACGAGCCATCACGTGATCGGCAACCTAAATTTGAATATAGTGAGTCTTTCTTTTATTACTGTTGCGTTTGTGTAATCAGCTGTTTTCTCACACTGATACAACAATACATTTACACTTCCAGGCCACGCAAATCCGTATGTCGATGATTTACTGGAAGGAAATAAAAAAAATAATAATTCAGAAAATAAAATGTTATATTAACAAGAATGATTTGTATTTAAATAGATATGTATATACAAAGACTATCTTACGTAGATACAGGTAAAGGCGCATTCGTAAAGACATGTAAAATAACGCAAAGAAGAAGAAGAAAAATGAAGAGGAAGAGGATTAGCTGTCTTATTTAAGTCTAATCTTGTCGTCTAACTGCTAACAACACAACAGAATTACAACCACGTGAGCTAATATACCACATGCTTTTCGTTCCTTTAATTTAATTTTATTATTTGTTTATTTTATTTTATTTTCCGAACTGTGAAAAGATTTTCAGAGAAACCTCTCGCCTTTTATCAGATTATCTTATAAACAGGACGTTTTTTTTTTTTTTTTTTTTTTTTTTTTTTTTTTTTTTTTTTTTGTGACACGCTTTGCTCCTTCCACAGAAAGGAGAGATTTTCCGAACCCGTTGGCAAATTCAATTTCCTCCATAAATTCCGTTAACAAAGTATGTAACGTTTTCTTTTTTTTTTCCCCCTCGTTTCATCTTCTTTTTTGGACAGCCAAAGGCGAAACAAGCGTTGGTAAATTATGAGATTTTCGTCAAATGCGTTAATGTAAAGTTTGGTAACAGGCAGCCAATTTATCTTGAATTCAGAAAATGAAAACCTTTCTGTTTTTTTACAAAATAAAGTAGCTTTTTTTCTTTTTTAAATCACATTACAATGTTTCAAAAGGTCCTAATATATTTTCTCTAATCAAGTTAGAAAGTCTGGATAGGTTTTTTGATTTTCCATTCCTTATTTTTTTTTTTTTTTTTTTTTAATTTTAATTTTTTTTTTTTTTTATTGTTTTTTTTTTATTATTATTTTTTTTTTTTTTTTTTTTTTTTTTTTTTTTTTTTTCTCTTTTGTTTTATTTTATTTTATTGTATTTTGTGAAGTGCTTTTTAATATTTTTATATTCGCTGATTTTTTTTTTTTTATTATTATTATTATTATTATTATTATTATTATTATTATTTTTTTTTTTTTTTTTTTTTTTTGAATGACACTGATTTGCCAGAATTATTTTGCAATGTTTATATTTGTTTTTACTTCTTTTTTTCTGACTATCTGTCTGTCAGTATTTTTGTCCGACTGCTTATGTTTCTTATCTATCTCTGCATTAATTTATCTTCTCCTTCTTTTTCTTCTTATTATTTATTTTTTTATTTATTTGTATTTTTTCATAGAATCGTCAACCTATCATTCGGTTAAAAGTCAGAATAAAATCTGAGAAAAGTTTAAGCAAATGAAGAAACAGTAAATAGTTAACACTCAATTATGCAGTATATGTGAGTGTGTAAGTTTGTGTGTGTGTGTGTGTGTGTGTGTGTGTGTGTGTGTGAGAGAGAGAGAGAGAGAGAGAGAGAGAGAGAGAGAGAGAGAGAGAGAGAGAGAGAGAGAGAGAGAGAGAGAGAGAGAGAGAGAGGCAAACGAAAAGATAAAACGATGGATTGAAAAATAGAGAAACTGGAAGAGAGGAGATCTGAAAGACTCACAGAACAAAAGAAAGTTTTAGGACGTCTCATAAACGAGAATCAATTACCTAGCTTTGATGCAAAGTTTTAGAACGTCTCATAAACGAGAATCAATTACCTAGCTTTGATGCAAAGCCCAGGTAAGTCACAAGGTGAACAGTGACGTGTTTTGTCAAAGGTTGTTCACACTGAGAGAGTAAGTGGTCGTTTTTCTTCATTTTCGTTTCCATTTAACATGAAACAAAACATTTTATTAACAATTGAAAAAACAGATATAATAACTTAAGAAGACAGATATATCAACCTAAAAACAAATAGTACTACTTAAAAAGCGTCATCCAAAAAAAAAAAAAATTATAAACGTTTAATTGGAACGATGTAGCAGATTATTATCTTATTTTAATATGTTTACTGCACACTCACTTAAGTTCAGTAAATACATAATTCAAAACAAGAAGAAAGTATTTGTTTAAATCTCTACATACATTAATTTGTTCTTTTTCGTACCTTCGTGAATTTTCAGTAATACACCTATACACTGAAAACACAAGCAACAGTAGCAACAACTCTACAACAACAACAATAATAACAGCTAAAACGAAAGATAATCAAATTCGAATTTATGCCTACATATATGTGTGCATTGTGTGTTTATATAGAGGTTAATTGATACCTATAGCCATGAATGTAGGCACGCACGTACACATATTCATATACATATAAATCTGGCCATATAATCATATCAACATCTGAAACTTATTTTTTCATAGGATTTCATTCACATTTAAATCACTGAGACAGACAGACACACAGACAGTCAGAAATTTATAATGCACAACGGTTATTAGCATTTCCCCAATGGAAACAACTTTAGGGAAGCCATTCTATCACCCGGAAACACACGAACGATAACTCTAAACTCAATTATGCGAGGTTTGTGTAATATCTATGGTTGCCCTTTGTATGTCTTAATTAAGAATATCGAGATAAAAATTATAGATTGCTGCTATCTGAATAACTCAAGAATATACAGTGTCGGATTTAGCTACAAGCTAAATAAGCTACTGTTTGGAACCTCGTTAGTTTGGGTTTTATACTCATTTTTACCTGATGCCACTAAATTTCCCGAGGTTATGTAGCGGCGTATCGCGTATAAAGAGAAGACTGCAGTACGTGCACATTAATGAAAATTATAATTATTTCAAAAATTACATTTAGGCATTGTTTCGATGGTAGCTATACTATATTATAACATATGATAGAGATTAAGCCAATCACATTATCAATATGTAATCACTAAGTACATACGTTTGAAAATAATTTGAATTATTCATTTCGCTATTAAATAATTAAAAGACATATATAGTTTCAAGATTTCTTAGATCAGCTGGTGTAAATTAAGAAAGTAAAAAATAAAAATAAAAAGCCTCCATAGCTTTATATAGCTTAGGGACTCACCAAGTCTAAATTCGGCAGTGGGCATGTATAATTCATAACAGTCATCATTAGTTATACTTATCAAGACTTAGATGTAAGAAAAACCAGCGGTGTTGATACGTGTTTCAAATATACACAAAGTTTTTATACCAGTATTCAGCTACAATTATTATCATTTAGACACCATGTATATGATGAATTATGGCACAATTGGCCAGTCATATTATCGGCACCAATAAAAAGATTTCGGGCGATATCCGGAAAAACACGAAAGAGACCGGTGATTGCCAAACTGATTACGTGAAGAGCAATCTACTGTAAATTAAAAACGAGATGAAGTGTTGCTGCTGCAAGTAGAGTTAAACGTTATCCTCGAGGCGCGCAGTTTCAAGACGCTGAACACCGGGCAAGGCAAAATTTTTAATTATCAAAGTATCTTGGCCGATGTTGTTATATCTGCCTCAGCCCACGGCGCGTAAACTGCCCAGTCGCAACCCTCAGTAAACAGTCTTCAGTCCGCCAGTTACATTCCTTCCTAAACTACCTACAGTAAGCAGACAGCAGTGAGTTGTAATACCCAGTAAACTTGGCGAGAGTGTCCTGTAGCGGAGAACAGCTGAGATAGATACTTGGAAGGAAATCGCTGGTTCTTCTCCGGAGCTAGGTCTCTATCGTGTTCTGGAAAATCTTTGCCAGTCCTGCACGCTTGCCACTGATACTGGCTAGTACGTTCATTCAACAATAATTTTGGCTTTCCGTTCACTTAGCTCGGTCATTTTCGAGTTCACTAGTACCATTAAAACGTAAATATAGTTCTTGTACGTGTACATGGCAAAAGAAGAAAACCGAGTTCCCGATGATAAATTTCGGAAATCTTCGGGCATGTTTGATTCGACCTCAGTCTTGACGTAAAGGTCATCTGATTAACACCTGACAGCTTTTCATCGAGAAGCACGCGAGGGATCAGAATAAAAAGAAAAAAAAGAAAATGATATTATAAATGACCATTTTCATAATTATTTCCATTGGTATTAGCAACAAAACACGTCAAAAGCAGATTCAATTATCATCATCATCATCTTCATTATTATTATTATTATTATTATTATTTTGTGTTTTTGTGTTTAAAAATGATTTTTATCTTACAAACCTGAGAAAAGCAATTATGTCCACAATAAATAGTAGCAGGCACTCACGTCCTATAGGAACGAAGTCATCACTCCTAGAAGTCTCTATTAATGTTTTACTAAATTTACGAAGTTTGTTTTGACAAAATATACTTTAATTTCATTTTATTAGTAGTACAAGTAGTGCAAGTAGTAACTGTTATATTTTATAGCTGATACTGTGTATACCTTTTTTCTAAGTACATGAGAATTAACCGACACCACATTGTAACAGGTGCCGGAAGGTTTGACAAACGATATATAAAATCAAAATAAAATATTCGAACTACATCATAACAATTTTATTTGCAAGTAAAAATACTATGATTTAGTTCAAATGTTGATATTGAATGTATATTTTATTATTATTAGTGTTTTTTTCTTCTTTTTTTTTTTTTTTTTTTTTTTTTTTTTTCGTTTTTTTATTTTTACTTGTATTACTTTATGTAGACTTTTTGGGTTTTTTTTAAATTCTTTATAGTATCTCAGAGATGTTCGATATACTTAAAAATAACAGATGCTAATTATGAGCCATTCGTGAGACGAAACAAGTCTGATAATCATTTTGTAGAAGCTGTATAAAGAAGAAAAAACAGCCAGCTCCGAAGTGCTGTTTAGGATTTTGAACCAGTAGACATAGCAAAAGTAAAGAGCTGGGACGTAAAAAGGAGAGATGACGCTTTACACTTTATGTGTGACGTACAAACGAGAGTAGTAGACTTCACATGTTATTTATGAAACACTAAGGAGATTGGTTGGGTTCATGAATTATTAGCTCGAGTATCCTCCAGCGGGGATCAGTTCAGTCTGAAAGCATATCACTGGTTTTTCTCCACCAGAGATAGGTCAATAATGTTTTCTGGTAAATCTTTGGCTATGCATTCCTTTTCTACAGGCTTTAGATCGGTCATTTTTGAATTTCCTAGTACCATAAAAATATTTAAAAAAAAAAATTAAAATGCAATGTAGATGTTGCACACGCTACAAGAACAAATCCCGAGCTCCACGTTATGAATGTTGTACAATTCTCGATATTCAGTTTTACTGTGTAACCTAGCGGCAAGTTTCGCAATGAAAATATGTGTCGAAATCGTGATCTCAAATTTTATTTGTTAAACAAGTTTGTTGGAGAATTGCTCAAAGGGAGGCCACTCGTATTAACTGAGGGTTGCGTTAATTTCATGAATTGCAATTTAGTTATACCGAAATGTCTATGAAGTTGAATCGAACATTCTGTGCTAAATTTTATGAAGTACACATTTTATTAAAATGATTATAACTGAAATAATTACAACGATTGTAAATAAATAAACATTAACATAAAACCAAATCATAAAATAAAAATATTAACATAAAGCTACGGGTTTCTGCTACATATCAAAAACATTGCACACACGTTTAATAATTCACAGAAAAAACACAGTGAGACTCAGAATATTTAATATTTTTTTAAACATTTACATAATGTAACAGTGTCTGTTATTTCCTTTTTCCCTTCTTTCCAACACTGCCTCCACCAAAGGCCTTCGTTTTACCTGCTTTTCCAAATCCCCCTAAACCAGTTCTTTTACCCTTGCCCCCTTTTGACCCTGTCCACCCTTTACCCCCTTTGCCTCGTTTTCCTCCTTTTTTTCTCGACTGTTTCGAAATAGGCGTTGTTTGACCTGATCTGAAATTTAAAAAGTAAAAATAAAAATTGAGTATAAATAAATACATTTTTTTAATTAAAAATTAAAAAAACAAAGAAGAAATGTGTCTACAAGTGAGCATGATTCGTATTTAAACCCATGACATTTTAGCTTGTTAGGTTTTCATCAGATCAAAAATTAAATCTTTAAGTCTAGAAAGTGTTAAAAAGATCGTTTGTTGTGATCAAGGAAACCTAACAATAAAACCTCCAAGTTAAAAGGCAGCAACCCATCGAATTTGCATCATGTAGTGATGTGAGATGATAAAATCAAACACTGTCAGGTATGATTAAAGCTGCCAAGTATATTTAACTGTGTCACTGAACTCATTTTAATAAACTTCAACTACACTGATTATCTCAGATACTGACTGTGTTTTCTCCAAGGCTTTCATTTCATTATTAAAATTTTTATATAAATTATAAGCCAAGGGAAGTAAATCTTAACTGGTAATTTTATACAAAGATTACAAAAAAAAAAAAAAAAAAAAATATATATATATAAAATAAATAAATATATAAATAAATAAATAATAAAAATAATAATAATAATAATAATAACAAATAAATATAATACAATGCAACACAATGACAATGAAACAAAATTGTAGAGTGAAGAATGTCTTTTCAAATAAAAACAAGATTTAAAAATTGTCCTATTAACCATCTATTCAACAGATAAACACGTGTTTGTTGATTTTCAGGCACTAAATGTGAATGCGCATGCATAGACATACTGGCTTTCAATATATCTATCATCATGTATGTATTTGTTGATATTATAATAGTTAAAAACAATTTTAAAAAATGTATAAAAGCATATATATCTTACTTGTTACGTTTTTCTTCTGCAAGCTGCTTGGAAACAGCAACACTGATGTTCAACTTTGGCTGTTTGTTTGTGATGCTGTCTAAAATGCCAAGTTGTTTCTTTGCTTCTTTCTTCAAATCACCATAGTTAGCCTCGAACTAAAAAATTAAAACCATACTGATTAATTTTCTATCACTGTGTTTTCTGATCACATAAATTACAATTATTAAAATTATAAACGACATAAATCATATTTACATATTTTTTGTTTGCTCATAATAATAAAAAAATTATAAGAGACAAATTAGATCAGTGATTTCCCTAAAGTTTTGCTACTGTGGAACCTTAGAATATTTTGTACATACAGTAGAACCCTCAACTTACATGTATCAATAACAATACAACTTACATACATGTGTGAAGACAAATATATCTGTGACATTATAGATAATGCACATTATTACAAATGATTTACTCATTCATTCTGGTTTACTGTTTTAACAAATATTATTTTGTTTAGATCACTCTGGATTCATTTTAATTAATAATTTGTCTTTCACAATCCATTTTATTCCATTTAGTTCTGTAAATGAAGTTTGAAGATTTCAAAATCGGACTGAACAAACTGTGATATTTAAGCCAACCAGTGAAATCAACAGACAGAGTAATGAGGTGATTTTAAGTTACAGAGTGTTAAAAACACCAAGCTTGTCAGCATGAAAAAAACAAAAATGAAAAAGATATGATAAGAGTGTTTGTGAAGACAGAAATGAAATGTTTGAATCATTTGCATAGTTTTAACCTCTGTCAGTGACTAATACATCAGTTATTTTTACTAGTTTACTGTTGTCAGTCAGTTATTTAGTTATTTTTACTAGTTTACTGTTGTCCATCAGTTATTTAGTTATTTTTACTAGTTTACTGTTGTCAGTCAGTAAATCAAAGTCTGACACAACCATCACTGGTTAGTTAACTTGTGCAGTACCTTTCTTTTCCTTCCAGAATGTTTTGAAGGTTTCTCCTTTGGCAGGTTTTCTGTGAAGCGACCTATTGATGCTGTGGACTTCTTGGCAACAGTCAAGGCTTTAGCGAGATGTTCTTTGTCAGGTGTGTCTGTCGGTGTTAACCCTACCCCTGGAACTATAAATACAGTATAAATGTTTTACTTCTGTTTTAAAACACAAAAACATTCTTTTCATCTAGGATTAACCCTAGAAACACTATGAGAACAAAAATTAAAATTAAAATTGAGCAACAACAATGTTATTCTTATTAATTTATTAACCAGATATAAATATATCTTTAATTGCTTAAAATACTGCAGTTAAGTATCTAATATTTTAAAACAAGAATCTTGTGCTTGATCTCTTAGTTACTTTTTTTTAATTATCATCATCTGACAAAACTAACCTTTTGATTTCTTTGAGCGAGCCAAATTTCTTAACCTCTGCAGTTCATTCTTTGCAACTCGTTCCTTCTTGGCTTCCTTTCTTTTAGCAAACTGATCTTCATAAGGATCTGAAAAAAAAGTGTAATTAAACTATTAATGTTGAATTAATTATAACCGAATCATTAAATTTAAGCTCTTTTATTATTATTACTTTTTTAATTATGTATAATTTCTTCTTGATGGTTTGTATATTATTAAACATGAAATCTCTTGACAGTTATAGAAAGTTATTTTATACTCCTATAATGAATTACCGTGAATGATTCTCCTTTGGTTTTTTAAACTGTATAAGTTCTTTTTCATGCTTTCAAACTTTGATGCTTAACATTTTACCTGAATAATGTCTTTAAACAAAAAAGGTTTTGTCATGATGTAAGTAACGTACAGGTCATACTGTTTAACACTTAAACATATCTGTTATTAGAAACAGAGGTCTGATGTGAGTGGTATGTACTGACATGATGGGGTATAGGATAATTCAAAAATATTCACAGGCAGGTCATTTCACACTGAAGTCAAAACTTCACAACTGATTCGTGATAAACCTAAATAAGCATTTTTTTCTCTTTCCTGTAGGCATATAAATAATAACTTTCACATAACCAGTAAAAGCAGCCAAGTAGTAATGTGTTACAGAATAATTACATTACCACCGCACAATCAGAACCATTTGTGAATAAGTAATAAAATTAATAATAAAATAATAATTTGTTTTAACATCTTTTTTAAATACTGTTAATCATATTCCCTAGTTTCTGATACAAAACCATACTTAATGGCTGTAACTGGAAAAAACCCAGAGAACAGAAGTGATCTTATGGCCACTCACACATCAGTTAGAGACACAGTATGCCTGGGAAGGGAGATAACAAACACAGCCATTGGAAGGGGAGATAACAAAGTGATAAAATATCCAGAGAGCTATCTGAGTATTGAATGTAACAGAAACTGAACCTGCATTTTGTGGCACTTCAACCAGCCACTCTTTTGTGTTGTCGTGAGCTCTCTGGTAGCCCCAGCGAGGTTTGTATGTCTGAAATAACAAGTTGTTAATTAAAACATTGCAATTAAACTTTGAAAAACCGCAAAAGAAATCAGTGGACAGCTAATAACATTCCAACCCTCAAACAATATCAACTACCAAGTATCTGAAGAAAATATATACACTTCTAAAGTTTAAATCAAAGCACTGTACCTAATGTTCACAAAATCAACAAAAGATAAAGCAGGTGTACAATGAAAAATTTGTACAAAGGGATAAACATTTTAGTCATGTAATTTAAAATTATCACACAAACTGTGTGAGATAAAAATTTTTCTCAAAGTCTATTTATTTCATTTCCAATAAATAGATGCTTTATTCTTGTGGGGGGTGATGCTGGAACCTTTTTTTTTTTCTTCTTTTTTTTTTTTTCAGTGACAATGAACTAATCAAAGCATAAAATAACCTTTGTGGTTTCATCAAACACCATCCGTCCTTTTTTCTTTTTCATAATCCCTTTCAACTTGGCGTACTTTGCCCATTTAGTCTCAGCTTTGGCTTTGGGAATCTGAAGCAGAAAAAGAAATATATTTTCAATTTCAGTAAAACATAATCTCAGCAATATATGACAAAATACAAGTTTGATTTAATAGTGCAGAAAAAATCAGTTTATTCTGACTAATCAGTAACTGTTAAACATAAATAAAACAGATAGCAAATACATTACAGTTCTTTTCTATTGATAGTGAAAAACTTCATCAGTACATGAAAATATGACAAGAAGCAGGTTGTGGCTGAAACTAATCCAATAAGCCACCAACTAAATTAATCCTATACTAACCACACACAAACAATTTATTACTCAACTACATTTCATAAATATTAGTAACAACCAAATCTGATGTTTTCTAACTTTAATTAACATAAAAAATTAAATATATTTTTAAACAATTTACAAAATGAAAAGATGTTTCCGTAAAATTCCCTGATCATGATTTTTGTAAACCATAACACAAAGTGATGTATATAACATTTTTAGTATTTTTTCGAATTTTTAAAAAATTTGGACTTGGAGGTGGGGGTTTTTGAGGAGACTGTTACAATCATTTTTGTAAATATTTTAAACAAGTATCTTTCTTTTTCAGTTATTTTCATTCTGTGTGTTTGTTGTTGTTTTTTTTTTTTACCTAATCTTTACAAAATTGTTGTAATTTTGAAAACAAACAAAACTGTTCTAAAAATTCTACTCACTGGTTTCTCTCTTGGAATCTTTGTTCTTGTGTCTGGTAACTGAACAAAATATAATTTTCACATTTATTAGATTTCACCAGTGGACAAATACATGAAACAAAGCAAAAACTATAACGTGTATACACACAGGTGACTTATTGTATGGATGTCTTTTTACGAATGTACACACATATATACACTCAAACATATGTCATATCTCAAAGTTCAGCAAATTCAGGAAATAATAACACAAAACAGTATTTAGTATGGATATATGTATATATTATGCATCTAATCATGTGTCAATGTGTATATACCTGTATGCATGCATATATTAACAGAAATCTGAATCATTTATCAATAAAATAAATAACACAGAAATAATTTAACAAACCACTGCTATGGCAACTCCATCAACTTTCTCAATAGGAAGCTGAAAACAAAAGAAAAACATGACTTAAAAGTATTTTTCTAAATTGATTAAAATAACTTGGAACTTGAAATCAATAGGCTATATGTAGATATGTATGTATAAGTTAAAAAACAGTATTATTATTATGCAAGTGAAAATTTTTAATTTGTACAGCCATAGGAATCAGTTTAAATGTTGATAAATAATTTCTTACCTGCCAAAGTTTGTTAACAAGAAGTTGAGTGTTGTCTCTTGTCAAAGATTTCAGATAATCTTCTTTATTTGATCTGTATGATTGAAACTAATTTGTGTTTACGACATTCACAATTACAAGAATTAGATTTAAAGCATAAATAAATATTTACAAGAGCATAATTCATGTGACTTAATTCAGGTGACTTTATTCAGTGAAATTACAAGTGTCAAAAACGATCAGTCAAAGTTTGTTTAGGATGTACCGTTAAACTAATTTTAATTAATCACAGTAATCTAAAGATCAAAATTCAATTTTAAAACTAATAAATTATAAAACTTTAAATAAAACTTAAAAGCCCAATTATTGCATTTTTCTTGGAACTTGGAACTTGGAAGCTTATTGAAAAATGAATATAATTACCTAAAGAGTTTAACGTCAAGTGGGTTAGCATCACAAGCCAAAAGATTTCCCTCATCGATGTCTAAATCTATGGCCTTTTCAACCTCTATGGTTTTATATTTTGCTTCTTTTTCTGCAGCTGAGCGAAGTACATTTTCCACGAGGTCGTCCATATTTACAAATCGTCTATCGTTAAATATAAACTAGTTTTTGATTGGCAATTTGTAGCCAATAGATAACGTTGTTTTTATTATGTGTTTTTGTTTCAGGCAGGCAGTCAAGCTGTCGTAATTTGAAGATAAATTGATTAAGAAGTTATTAAAAATAAAATATAATTATGTCTTATTAATTCTTCCAGCTACGCATATATCAATTCTTATTTCGCCTGTACATGTTGATTCACAAACACGGGATGACAAGAGACTGTCGGTGTACAACTCATTTAACACCCACGTACGAACTGTCCATTTATAATTTATTATACTTATTACTGAATATTTTAAAATGTTAAATTAATTACGTATTTGTCACAGTTTTACAGAGTCAGATAATTTATAATTTACTTCCAAATTACTCTTTTATTATATGTTAGTTCTATATTATTATATTTTATTGATTTTTTATTACAGGAGGCACATTTTGTATTGACACCTATGTTGACGTGCCAGCGTGTAAAAACTTGAAATGGCTGTGTCTTCGTCTCCAAGTGTCGATACGAAGGAAAAAATGTCTGAAAAGATAGACTCTGGTTTATCTATAGACAGATCAATCGCCGAAGAGGCTAAACCGCAGGGTCTGTTAGGTAAACTCCCCGACACGGAAGCTTTTGAAAAAGGATTTCACAGTGTGAGTATCACTATCAGTATCTGAGTATGATTATCAATATTCGTCGGTCCAAACTGACTAGTAGTAGTACTCACTACCCAGTCACTGAGTCAGTAGACAGTGTTAAAGTATCGTTGTGGTACTACTACACTACTACTGCTAGTGCTAGTAGTAGTAGTAGTAGTATCATATCACAACACTGATAAAAATTATGATAGTTAATTCATTTTCATTTCGAACGGGGATTTCTGAATAAAGTAAATTAACTTTTTAAAAAGATAATTATACTAATTAATATTGATAGAATTTCACTTTGTTGGATACTCTTGAAACATTTTTAACTTTTGTTGTGATTTGTCATCTTAAAGATTTGTAAAAAAATGAAAGAAAAAAAAAAAAGAACAAAAAAAAGAAGAACAAAAAACACCCAAAAATACACAGAAGAAACAGAAAAAATAAAAGATTAAAACAAACACTGAAAAAAAAAAGAAGAAGAAATATTAATGTATTTTTTTTTTTTGTTTTATTTATTATTATTATTATTTGTGTATGTGTGTGTGGAGAGGTAAATTCATGTATATTTGGATGTTATTATAAAAAACCAAGTGTTTGATTGGAATGCTATCTATCTATATATATATATATATATAGGGCAGTGACAAGACTTTTTCCACCACAACCTTTCAAAAATCTTATGTCCAAGTGTCTGTATTCAAATTTAAGTTATACATACCATCAGAACCTTATACTCTTCAGTGCACTAATAAATAGCAAGTTAATACTTAATTAAAACAAATAATGAAATCTGGCACTAAAGAACTGCTATTTTACAACAAATAAATTAAAGGTAATAAATTCAAAGTGAGAGGTAAACATGACACCCTGTTAATAGTCTGTATACTTGAAGTAAACATCACCTTGATTCAGCCTGTGTACACCATCCATTACTATGCTACATTAATACAATGTTAATTAATGCATGTTAGCTAGGACATGAAAGGTGTAACCTCACTGTCGCTGCTGTAAGGGGAGCAGATGTACTGTTCTGACGAAAAATCCAGAGTTTGACTTTACCTCATTTTACTCTAGACAAAAAGGTTATTGTTTTAAAAATCCAAAACTGATAATACAGTGAAATGGAACTTTTGTCAAAATAAATCATAATTAATTTATCTAATAGCTGTAGCGTTCAGACTAGTAATTATAATTATGGTTTGAAATTCATCAAAAGAACAAAAAAACAACTGAAAAGCTGGCTAATATTAGCATTGTGGCAATATGAATTAGCCAAATATTAACTAGAAACTTGGTGTTGAATTTCTTTTGTCATTTTAATCTGGCTGCTTTACTTTTACTGTTGAGATAGTTTATAGTAAAATGTGGCACAACATCTGGTTCAGATGATAAATCATTAAATGTAAATGTATACTTGAAAACTGTTTCCATTATCAAATTTAATATTTGTTCTCTAGCAGCATATATGGCACAAAGAATAATTTTTACCGAACCCTTTCAAAACTTAAATAAATGTTTGTTTCAAAAATATATATATATATTATATATATATCTATATTTATCTATCATTTTTTTCTTCAGATTTGTCTCTACAAGCAATAATATGTGCCAGTCTGTCTATAAATATTATTGCTTCTTGAAACTAATCTGAAAAAAAAAGAAAGAACATTAAATATAGTGAATATCATAAATATTATTCAGGTACAGCATTTCTGATTGGCAAAGAAACCTAAAAAATTTGTATAATTCAGTTAACTGACCTAATAATCATTAATATAAAGCTAGATACAATGACTAATTTTATTTTGATTGTGTGTGTACTTGTGTGTGTGTGTGTGTGATCTCTGTGTCTACATGTATGTCAGGATGTTTAATATTTTAACAAACATTTCTAAAACATTTAATTTTTTCAGTATTTCATGAACCCAATGCTGGCTGAGATGGAGAAACAGGTTCAGAAAAACAATGAAATTCTGGATAGAATGAATGAGTAAGTGAGATTTTCACTTACTATTTCTTTAAATTAAAATCTTCCTGTGATGTTATTATAAAAAAACCCAGGGAAAATACTTTCATGTGATTGTTTTGAACTGGAGACCAAACTCTACTAAGAATAATTTGTAACATTTACAAAACAAAAAATTAGAAAATGTAGCATAGTGATAAACCACTTGCATGCCACTCTACTGATAACATTTCATAACATCAATCAGTTATAACACACATGTGCACGCACACACATACACACACATATTTATAGGTGTAGATTTAGATATGTTTTCTCTTTTGGTTGACAGGGAAATGGCAGCAGAAAGGAAGAAAAGAATGAAGGACAAAATGGCTAAACATATCCCAGAAGCTCTGAAGGGCAGGTAACTCTTTTTTGAACAACTATTATAGATCTTTTACTATTTATACTGACACAAGATAGTTAAAATAAAACTGTGAAATAAATACAGAGCAGTTTTATGTTTGATTGGATATTTCAACAGTAATATGTTCAGGCAGTTTTTAAGATTTGTCAAAAAAAACAACCAACATAATAATAATAAATAACTATAAAATATAATAAAATAAAAGTTTAAAAAATATATATTAATGCCATATACAAAAGTATTACGATTAAATTATTAATCTAATCACAAATTTTCAATTAAAAAAAAAAAAAATTGTTTTTTAATATCTTTATTTTTAAATTTATTCCTTGTCATTTTCATGGCAATTCTTTTATTTTTTACTAACATATCTCCAATACTGAACAGTGAAAGACATTTTTAAGGATTCCAAAATGGTTTACAGACCAGAATTAGAAACTGTAGATATTATTATGGCATTTTCCTTTAAAGGAGCTGCTGAACTGGCTTCTTGAAACCATAAACTGAATTATGTATGTGCCATACATCAAAACAATATAATTTTAATTTAAGGTCTTATCAGTTTAATTAATTAATTTTTTTTAATTATTATTATTATTTTTTTGTCAGTGGTCAAACAATTGAGACGATCATGCAGAAAGTGGAAGAACTGATTGTTTACCAAGACACTGAAAATGATCATGAACACAGGTAATGCTTTTCTCTGTTATTCTTTTACCTATTTCTCCAATCAAGATTGTGCACTTTGACTTCTGTTTATCAAGAAGCATACAGAAAATATTGAAATAATAAGTGTTTTAATGTTTAATATCAAGAAATGTGATCTTCACCAATTTATTTATATGAGCAATTTGCAGTTGTATTACCAGCTATTCTGTAAATAACAAACTATTAAATGTGTATTACTTTTATTACAGATATTTGTATATGTTGTTTACTTGTAGATCATCACAGTTAGAGAAACTTACTTATATATCACATCTAGACTCTAAATAACAAACTACTGGTTTACTACTTAACTATGTATTAGTGATATATTTATTTTGTTTACTTGTAGATCAGCACAAATACAGGTTAGTCTGTAGTTATCATTAAAAGTTTGTCTTGAAACAGTTACTAAAACTATATTAATGATATATTTATTTTGTTTGCTTGTAGACCTGCAGTGTTACAGAAACTAGATGCACATGGCCAGGCAGCAGTAATGGCATTCAGTCTGTCTGCCTATGTCTCTACTCTGGATGAAGAACATTTGAAAAAATTCACCACGAAAATAACATCCGACTGCCAGCTCTGGTTAACTAGACTGTTCAGGTGACTTTTTCTTCTTGTCTTTCAAAAGTCAGTCTACCTAATAGCCAACATTAATACTGAGTTTTATCAAATATTTGATATTATATCATAAAGTCAGTCACATTTTTTTTTTTTTTTTTTTTGTTAGTTTATTTTTGTATGTATTTTATTAATTTTCTGTTCTGTTACGTCAGACAATTTTCTTAAAGATTCATTTACAATTCATAGGCTTTTTGAAATTTTATGTTGATTCCAATTATTTTTTGTCTATTAACTTTTGTTGTTCCTTCTGTTTGGGTAGTTGTAAACTTCAATAATAAAACATGAATAGCAAATGATTTTTTTGTTTGTTTTTAACATAATTAGATGATTAATTTTATATGCAAGTGAATCTTTAGTTCATATACCATTGTTAGTACTGTAAAAAAAAAAGTTAATTTTAAATGCTGAAAAATATGTTTTATTTTTTGCCTTTGAATTTTATTATTATGAATGGATTTCTTTATGTAAAAACATATTTATTTACTTTCTTATGGACAAACTTTATTTTTTTATTTATTCATTCATTAATTTTATTTTATTTTATTTTATTTTATTTTATTTTATTTTATTATTTTTGTAATTTTTAAAAACATTTTTTTTTGTTAAACAGATTCACAGACTCCTCAGTTGTGTACCATGATGAGGAGTGGAAGGGTCTGGCTAAGATCTGTAAACTGGCAATGTATCAGAAGTACGCCAAGTATGCGACAGAAGGTTTTGAGGCTCTCTACTCTCGTCCTCCAGTCATCTACATCAGTGCTGCTGCTAAACCTGGCCTAGGAAATTACCTGTGTTTAGAGGTAATCACCTGTGTTAAGTGTTCTTCATGTGCCATTTGGGCAGTTTCCCATTAAAGCCAATGCTCTGATACTGTTGCTGTGTTGATTATATAAAAAAAAAAAAAATACCTTGCTGTTGTAAAAGTGTAGGTTTCCTTTATAACCATCTCTGAGATTTTTAATCAGATGAAAAAATCTGTACAACTAGATAAAAAGTGACTTATTAAATAATAAATTTCTTTAAAATCTTTGATTATAGAGCAGGTTTCTTTTTCAAAATATCAACATAATGCATCTCACTGTCAACCACAAATAATGTAAATATATTTGTTTATTTTGTTTTATTTATAAAAAAATGTTTTATTCTGTTTTTCTCATTCTAGCTTGGTTTGCCAATGTCGTGTATTTGCACAGTTCCCTGTAACACAGTGTTTGGATCTAGCAGCAAAATGGTATAAAATATAAAATATTAACAGTATCTTGGCGAAGACTAATTATTAAAACAGACAAGATCTTTTAGATTGTTTTTTTATATAAACAGAAACATACTTTAATTATTATCACTATCATATATTTCTGTGTAAACTTTGAAAATATTAAACTTTTTATTAAACAGAGAAATGATATTTATCAATTTTCAGACTCTATTCAGTTTTAAGAATCACATACTTACAAACTTGATAATAATCTTCATTGTTTCTTATTCTGCAATAGTTTTTATAGTTTTCTGTGGAATGTTAAATTGTCCCTATCTGTTTTTCATTGAAATACACACTTTCTCTCTCTCTCTCTCTCTCTCTCTCTCTCTCTCTCTCTCTCTCTCTCTCTCTCTCTCTCTCTTTTCTCTCTGTCTTTCTCTCCATCTATTCCCTATCTTCTCTTTTTATCTTTTTGTCTTGCTGTCTCTCTCTTATGCATTCAACCTTATACTTTGCTTTTGTTTGTTTGTTTTTTAATACGTTTCTGTATTTTTATTTTTGTTTAGGATGTGGCTCTGCTTGAAAAGCTTATTGAAGACGACATTGCAGCAGCTAAAACTCCTCTCCTGTTGGTTGCATTTGCAGGTTTGTTATGTTCTTGTGAATCAAAGTAATTAAATAATTTGTTTTAATTACATACACTTGAACATAGTAATTAAATTTCACTTATTATACAGGTAGAACAGTTTCAGTGATAAAAATAAACAGATGTGTTTCAATGTGTTAAATAAAAGAAAGTTTAAACATTTAAACTGATTACTTGGCCATCCATATGCAACTAAATTATTCCATTCAGATGTGATTAATTCAGTGGAGAACTGCTACAATTGCTGAAATGTTCTGTGTGAGCCAAACAGACAAGGAAGTGGGATGTTTGTGGGGTTGACATTGTTTATTGTTGTTGTTTTGACAGGTACTCCAGTTGTCGGACATGTGGACAATCTGACCAGACTACAAGACATTTGTAAAAACAAATCTATCTGGCTGCATGTTGAAGGGTATTTTAATTCTTTAATTTTTTTTTTTAATTGTTTCTTAATTTAGTTAATTTTGGAGGTTAAATCTTCTTTTTTTTTTTTTTTTTTTTTTTTTTTTTTTTTTTGAAAATAAACTCTTTATCATTTTATTATTTTTATTGTTACTACTACTACTACTATTTACTAGTATTATTATTATTATTATTGCTGTCATTGTTATAAATTACTATTATTATTGTTGTTATTGTTATATGTTTGTTTCTCCTTGTAATTATCTTTGTGTTGTGTTTCAGAAACAACCTGGCAACATTGACGATGTTTTCTGTGCCATCATCTGTAATGTCAGCCAAGTCAGGTGACAGTCTAACAATTGATCTGGGAAAATGGATTGGAGTCCCTGCACTATCATATGCTGTATCCTTTACATCTCAACAACATGATTAATTTAAATGAATAATCCTACATTTGTGTATCAACTGCTATGCCATTCTCATGGTAAATAATATTTATCTGTATAATTAAAACATTGACTGCCCTGTCATTAAATCTTTTTTTATTATTTTATTTGTTAATTTAGTTAATTAGTGGGGTAGTGGTAGTTAGTTTTATTTAATTACTGATTTATTTTTATTTTTTTTACTATTTATTTAAGAATCAACTCTTCTTTCTTAAAACACATAATAAATAACGTTGTCATATTTTGTTGAGGCATAATTTATTTCATGTCAGTTTACTGACTTAACTCTCTACCAGACAATGTTTAAAACTGAGAACTGTGATCCAACTCTGATCCATGCAGCTAGACTCAACACCTTCAATTTCAAACTCAAACTGAGTTGTCTGCCCCTGTGGATATGTCTGCAGACGCTGGGCCATGATGGAATTGTTGAACGAGTGAAATCTTCTGTAAACCTGGTAAGATTTGCACATCTCCTCAGAAAATGTTCAGAGAATATGTAACAATTAGAATAGAATCTAAGAAATGCATTATGTCTGTAGGATAAACACAATCTACACATAGCCAGTTACCTAGAACACAAACAGTTCTGTTTGACATAAAAATAATAATAGATTTTTCTTTAGTTATTGGAAGAGAGGCCAGTCTAAGGTCACTGTTTACCTTAACACAAATCCACTCATCTGTAGACAGTTAAATTTCAAACTTTTTTATTATTACTAAAGTGATGATACTTCATTATATGTTGTCCTGTTTTGTTTTTAGTCAAAAGCCATGTTTGAGGAGTTGGACAAAATAACAACAATTAAACAGATAGTAAGTTTATACCCTTTTTGTCTCTTTTTTTTAATCTTTTTTACGAAAAATGTTAACAATTTTCTCACATTAACTGATGCTTTTTTCATACGTTAACATGAAAACAGGAAAGTAATGTCTTGTAAAGATGTTGTCATTGAAACAGACTTTTCATTTGATTGTCAAGATATAATAATTATTGTGAATCAGATAGTGAACATTTAAATCAGATTTCTATAGTGATTCATCATGATTTTAAATTCCAGAGTCGAGAAAAGAATGAGAAGAAGAAGGAGTCAGTACAGACTATAGGAGATATGATTAGTAGAGCTATCAGTGCATTGGTAAGTAAATATACACTGTTATAACAGATTTCACACTGTAGAAAAATAGATTAGTTATATTAATATACTGGTACCTAAATATACACTGTTATAACAGATTTCACACTGTAGAAAAATAGATTAGTTACATTAATATACAGGTACCTAAATATACACTGTTATAACAGATTTCACACTGTAGAAAAATAGATTAGTTATATTAATATACTGGTAAATATACACTGTAATAATAGATCCACACTTTAGAACAATATATTTGTATAGTGATACGTAAATATTAACTGTGTTATATTAATATTATACATAGAGATGTTAAAATAAGACATAGTTTTCTTTTTTCTTTTTTTTTTCTCTCTGAGTATTATTTTTACATATCATATAGTTTATATTGTTTCTCTGTGTGTGTTTGAGAGAGTGGGTGTTGGATGTGTGTTTGTTATTTTAATAGATGTAGATAAGACAAGTTATTACAAATCCTGTTCACAAATGTTTCAGCTGGTGTTTGACATCGTCACACCTACCTGTGTGTTTCGTTACTGCGAGGATGCAGCAGCTCCAGGTGAGAATTTACTCATTTTACACAAACACACTGACACACAAAAAGTGTAGCAGTGGCATGTTAAAGTCATGATACAGAAACTGAAAAAAAGATCTCTGGATCTTAATCCACAGAATAAGTTCCACGGAATGGTGGCTGTTGGTATATTGATCATGCTTGTTATAAAAAAAAAAAAAAAAAAAGAAGACCAACATATTTTCCAGTAAATTTAAAATGTGGTGACATTGTTATGTAAATATTCTTCATAAATATCATCAAGATCAAATCTTTAAGTTGTAGTAATTTAAAATAGAGAGATATTAGACAAACAGTTATTTAATACTGAAATGTCTTTCAGGCTCTGTGGTTGCTAATTATGCTGTAACGAAGTCGTCTGAAGAAGAAACCACAGAAGACAGAGATGCTGTGTATTATGATTCACTCAATGCATGGGTAAGTGATAACACACACACACACACACACACTTATATCTATCTATACATACATATCTATGTGTACAATTATATATAAATGCACAAGCATATCTGTATGTAGATTCATTTTGTATATATACAGGGTACATATGAATCTATATACAGATATGCTTGTGCATTTATATATAATTTTACGCAGTAAAAGAAGATTAACAGGTAATAAATAACATAACAGTTTTTTACTCATTTTATTTGCAGCTGGCTGAAGCAATGCAGTCAAGTTGTCCTAAAGTTCCTGTCGAAGCTGTAGAGGTTGACAGAGAGGGAGTCTGTATACGATATGCTCCCCTAGAAACAGCTCAAGGTATGTAGCTGTATAAGTAGTTATATTTCTTTACCGTAAAATAGTCATTAAATGTTTCAGCAGGTTATGTACTAGTACGTTTAAACATTTACAGAGAGAGCATATGTGACCATAACAGTAAAGAAACAGTGCAATTAGACAATAAAATGTCTGATGTTTAAAAAGATAGTGATGTGACTTATATTCTATATCTGTGTCATTGAAGAGGACTGAAATATTTTGAACCCTGCAACTCAACACATTTTTGTCAGAAAATCTTCAAAATTTTTATCTCTATAGCTGGCCAAGGATTGTGTCGACAAATATTTTACCACCTATAATTTCTGCTTTGTAGTGAAGGGAACCACAGAGGCAGATGTCAAGGAATTTATATCAGTGCTGAAAGAAAATTTAGTAAGTTTTCCTTGTCTGTTTATTTTCTTTATCAAGCTTGTGCTGTTTATATTATTTGTTATTATCTACGTATTATTATTTTTCCTTTTTTCCTTACAAATATTAATTAAAGTTTACAAATATAAAAATGTATGTTGTTGTTTTCAGTCAGTGCTGGATGCCACCTGCCTTCAGAGAAAGAAATTCCAGTCTATTGTTGAATCTCAGAACAATCTCGTCCTCATAGACATAGAAACATGGGCGGGGCTTGGGGCGGTGCGCTACATTCCAGACATGTGGGTTAATCAGAAGGACTCTCTGCCTGAACAGGGAAAGATGGACATAAACAACTTCAACAGTGAGATAGTACACAGACTGAAAGCAATGGACACAGCATTTTCTACAGGTTGGCTTTATTAACATCATTTTAAAATGTATTATTACTGTGCACCAGAACAGTATCGTTGGTTGTGTGAGAGGAAGATGATGTGAATAGTGACAGTGATATACCTGATTAATACAAACAGTAGTGTCTTAATAGAGGAACAAAAAGTTAATATATTGTTGATACAGGCACTGCCCAAATTCACTAATATGAATTATTCTTCTAAACCAGATGCAAGTCAAAACTTGTGTAACAAAGCTTATCCTTCACAGTATATCAGAGATATTTATTGGTTTATAGACTCTTAAAGAAATTAAGAGTATTTAGACTGTAAGCTGAATCTGTTCAGTATATAACTTCTATATTTTTAGTTCTAAGTGTAATTCAGTATGTTCTGATTTATTCTGAACATACTAATGTATATTTTATACTCTGTTTAGTTCACTGTGTTGTAACATATTTTACACATTGTGTGTTTAGTTCACTGTGTTGTTTGTTCATTCAGGACACACTGATGATGGAGATGTGTGTATTAGGTTTGGACTGATCACTGACAGCACAGACATCAGTGAGCTTGTAACACTTGTCACATCCACTGGGAAAGAAGTCGAAGAGTCATCAAAGGTGAGACAACTCTTGTCTTTATTTGCATGTGTGTGTATCTCTTCTGACGAAAGCCTGATTTTCTGGCTTTCATGTTAATTTGAAAAAGGCTGAAATCCAAAGAGTTGACATAAGCTGTAATACAAACATTTTTTTCCCTGAATTTCTCTTTTCTTGTACAGAATGTCAACTAGTGTTGACAAGATTTCAGTATCTGGATTTCTCTTTTCTTGTACAGAATGTCAACTAGTGTTGACAAGAATTAAGTCTGTAGAGCAATTATTCATATCAGTTCTGGAGTGTTCAGTGTGTAATGTTTGAGTATCTGGAGTGTTCAGTGTGTAATGTTGTTTCAGTTCTGGAGTGTTCAGTGTGTAATATTGTTTGAGTATCTGGAGTGTTCAGTGTGTAATGTTGTTTGAGTATCTGGAGTGTTCAGTGTGTAATGTTGTTTCAGTATCTGGAGTGTTCAGTGTGTGTAATGTTGTTTGAGTATCTGGAGTGTTCAGTGTGTAATGTTGTGTTCAGTGTGTAATGTTGTTTGAGTATCTGGAGTGTTCAGTGTGTAATGTTGTTTGAGTATCTGGAGTGTTCAGTGTGTAATGTTGTTTCAGTTCTGGAGTGTTCAGTGTGTAATGTTGTTTCAGTATCTGGAGTGTTCAGTGTGTAATGTTGTTTCAGTATCTGGAGTGTTCAGTGTGTAATGTTTCAGTTCTGGAGTGTTCAGTGTGTAATGTTGTTTCAGTATCTGGAGTCGATGTCTGAGATGGTACAGAAAGGAATACAGGAAGCCAGCGAGGAGCTGAAGAAAGAAAACACACAAAAGTTAATTGAAGAAGTAAGTAATGTTACACTTAAAATACATTTTTGTATTTTATTTCTGAGAATATTATTTTATTCAGTTGTTAGTTTATTTTGTTTCATTTGTTTTTCTTTATTTGAGGAAATAATGATTATTAAACTGTTTCAACAGGTAAACATTATCATATATATTATTGTTATTATTATTACTGTTACAAAAACTAGTACTACTACTATTATTATTATTGTTGTTATTATCACTATTATCATCATCATTATTGTTATTTTGATCATTGTTATGTTAGTGTTGATATTATTAATATTTTTCTTCTTTATCGTCCTCTTATTATTATTATTGTAATTATTGTTATATTATTGTGGTGTATGTTGATATTATTGTTATTATAACAATTATCATCATTGTTAGTTCTATTACTATTGATGTTATTGTTATTATTGTTGTTTATATTTTATTAATGTGATTGTTATTGATATTATCATTATTTCTATTTCTATTATTATTATTATTATTATTATTATTTCTATTATTATTATTATTATTATTATTATTATTATTATTATTATTATTATTATTATTATTATTATTATTTTATTATTATTATTATTATTATTATTATTATTATTATTATTATATTTCAGGGTTTGCTAAGACAAGTTCCTATTGTGAGCTCTCTGATTAACTGGTGGTCTCCTTCAAAGGAGTCAGTAAAGGGGAGAACTTTCAACCTGTCATCAGGTAGGAGTCACATACATTATTAATAACATCATCCCTCTCTGTTTTATCTCACTCATATCAAAACACCATCAAACTTTACATGTCTTCAGTTCTCCTCTCAAGTCTTTTACTACTTTATTCTTCGTTGTTTCCTTATATTTAGATTTACAAATTTCATTGAAGCCATTAAGAACTACCTTTCATGTTGTTGTATTTTTTAAGGTTTTCTTTATAGATTATTTAAGATATTTTACATTAAAAAAAATTATTTTTCTTTTCTTTTTTTTTTTATGTGGGACTTTCTTTGAACTTGACTGTAAAATGTTTTTCAGTGTTTCTTTGAATGTTATAAATTTTCTTTGTAGAATCTTACAGATCTTTCATTGTAAAGTTTCAACTGTGCAGTTTTTTTGTGTGTTTTTTTAATAATAGAATTACTTCATTTTTAAAATTTATCATATTTATGATATTATTATATATATATACTTTTTTTATAATTATATATTTTTCTTAAATACTTGTCATAAACCAAGAGATGGTTTGGTTTGGTTCCCCCCCAAAAAACCAAAAAAATTGAGAAAATTAAATAATAATAATAAATTGAAAATGCATACAAAAGAGTATTTTAGATTTTTCTTTAGTATCAGAAATGAAGATGTGTATTTTTTGTGTAAGTTTACTGCATCACTGTCATTTGAACATTATTTTTTAATGTGATGGAAATGTTAATATTGATTTTTATTTTATTTTATTTATTTATTTTTTTTGAAAGGAGAACAGGTTTTTCTAACAAACTATGTGTGTTTTGTGTGTGTGTGTGTGTGTGTGTGGCTATTTTTTACACTTTGTTGTAATTTCCAATTATTTAATAAGTCATAGACAATCACTTAACAAAAACACACACACATGTACAGAAAGAAGCAACAACACATGTAAATATTCATTTGTTTATATCGTTCCAAGACAAACAACAAGTCTAAAATAAACAAAATGTATATGGAATATCTGTTATCTTCATAACAGGTTCAATTAGGAAGTAACAAACAGAATAATTAGTTGAAAATAAACAAAATGTTCTTGTTTGTTTGCACCATCACCGGAAAAACAGCAAATTAGAGAAACACAAATTGTAACCAGGTTATTTACAACATGTAATAAATAACAAAGTAATTATGTGAAAATGCACAAAATAATTTTTAAGTTTAAGGCCATATGTACACATTAACAAAATAAATTTTAAATAAATTTTTTTTATATCTATAATTTTCTACAAGTAATTTACACCCTACTGCTTCAAGCTAGGTTGTTCTTTCTCAGTTCAGCTGAAAATTTAGTATCATTATCAAAACTTTGTCCTGCAGCTGTCACGATTTTCATCACTAAAATTTCCTTTCCTGTTTCTAACACCAATGATTTATAAAGATTCGCTGCCGGATTGAAGTAATCAGCTTAGTGTAGGATTTCTGAGTTGTACTTTAGCCCTTTCTTTCTGCTCAAACTCTCACATCACTTCTTCAGTGTGCTAACAGTTTAACTGCAGCCTGCAGGCAGAGATGATAATTAAAACCATCTTTCACTTCCTCTCACTCAGAGGTGTAACAATTGTGTCGTGCTTCAAGGTGATGCTATAAATAGAAACTGTGTGCAGTGACACAGTGTGTGTAATGACAGTCACTTCCAGTGTGCGTAATCACTTCTTCCTGCAATTTATCTTCTTGTTTTGTTTATAGGGTTTTGTTTCTTTTCTTCTGGCTTTTTTTTTTTTTAATTTTTAATTTTAAAGTAAAATTTGAAAGTCAAAGTAAAAACTAAAAACTAATTTTATTTTTGGTGTCAGAACATATTTTTGTATTATGTATGTTTTGGGGATGTTCCCCCTAAATTACTTTTATTATTTTTTTTTTTATTTTTAATTAAAATTGTTATTTTTTTTATCTTGCTTTAAAACAAATTATTTTTTTTTTCCTTATTAACATTTGTTTCAAGTGTATGTAGAAGTTACAGCTGAGTGTAAAATATCATGTGTTTGGTTATGGGTTCAGTTCTTCTCTTTTCTCTTATTGGGTTTTCCCATTCTGCCCATGCAACATAACCTTCATGTCTAAGACAACATGTTTATAAGAGAAAACAGTTGACAAATACACAGTGAAAACAGGTTTTTGCTTATCTGTTTTCCACAACTGTCGCCATGATACTAGTAACCATATATTTAAAAGTTTGCAGTTATCACATAATAATAAAAAAAAAAAAAAAAAAAAAAAAAAAAATTACCTTTCTTCCCACCTTTGGGTAGGTTTAGCTTACGACATTTTACTTTTGCTACAGGTAAAATCTTCACCACGGAGACTACATACAAATATCGCATGCAGATTCAGGAGGAGAAACCCTCACCAGAGACACCGAGAAAAAAGAGAGACTCCCCTCTCCCATGAGCAGTGAGAACAGCAAAGAAGACACGCCCTTGAAATCAATTCTCAAAAGTCCAAAATCAGAAAATCCAGATCCCAGCTGCAAATCTGCCGGTGCAGTCAAAGCACAGCTCATTAGTCAGTCGTCTGTCAACCACGACAAAGAGGTCGCAGAGGTCAAGGCTGTTCGGCTGGCAGAGGAGGCAGTTGAAGTGGACAGCAGGTAAAAATAAATTAATAGTTTTACCTGCACATCTAAATAAAACAGCTGTTTTATCTCATTTGTTTAAATATTCATGATGATTAACATCATTATTATTATTACTGCTGTAGTAATGTTGTTATCATTACTGTTAATAGTTTCAAGTTCTGCTATTATCAAACTATTTTTATTATTTACTAACACTTGTGTTATCTTCTTTCTTTTTTTACTTCATTCCATTATCTTTCCACTTATTGTTATTGTTATTATTATTATTATTATCATCATCATCATTATCATCATTATCAATCATCATTGTTATTTTTATCATTATTATCATTACTATTGTTATTTTTGTTATCAGTATATTATTATTATAATCATCATTTTTCTTGTCATTATTATCATTTTATTATTTTTTATTATTGTTACTATCATTATTATTATTATTATTATTATTATTATTATTATTATTATTATTATTATTATTATTATTATTATTTCTGTTCCTAACCAGGTCAAAGCTTCCAGATGCAAAAGATGAAACAGCTACATCATCGTCGTAGTGAGTGTGCAATACTGCTGTTGCTGTAGTTGTAGTAATTCCATCATCATCGAAAACCACTTATTATACGTTTCATGATATGGGAAGATACACTCCAGTACTGCATTCCCATTTTTAACTTGATGTTTGGTGTTTGAATGATATGGGGATATTTTTCATTATCATCTGAATTGAATGTTTTTATGTATATGATGAAGGATAATTATCATCATTGAAATCCAATATTTTAAACTTTTACTATGCAAAATAAAGAACCTAATACATTTATGTCTTTGCTGCTTACAAAACTGACTGACATTTGTATTGCTTTGTTCTGTAATGTTGGGTATTTTGTCGGTTTGAAGTTAAAGAAAACAAATAAAATGTTAGTGAAAATGTTTTTTTTAATCAGAAAATGCTCAAGTTGTTGTCTGATGTTTCTCTTTCAGAATCTAAATATGTTGACTTCATCAAAAAACATTCAATAACTATATTGTCAAGTATCAGAGCAAGTAATAGGGTTAAATAGTGAAAAACATACTCTCAGAAATAAATGTCTACAGTTACAAATTAACAGGCCATTACACTACTCTAAAACTTGTTATCTTTGTTTTCTTGTAGTTTTGTTTGTATTTGTAGTGGTACCAATGTGCAGTGAGAGACCTGCTCCTGACTAAATATACTAAGAATATATTTCAGATTTGGGGTTTCACTTTGTTGGTTTCACTTTGAGGGATTTATTTTATCAGGTTTCTCTTCTTTCATTTTCTTCTGTTAATTTAATTTTATTATCACTTCAAAATAAAATAAAAGCTGTGATTCATTTACATTTTTCTATTATAAATGCATCAGAAACATTCCAAATTTGTTTTTACTAAAAATGTTGTGTTTTTGGATTTGCATGCTTGGCTAATTTGTATTAACCAGAGTGTTTGTGTGTGCATGTCCATGCCAAATGAAGTTATACCTTTATATTTTTCTAGGCAATATTCAAAATCATTTACACATCATACATTACTCTGTCAACAACTAAGATTGATGAAATCCAGGAGTTAGCATAAATAGGATCTTGCTTATACTAAAACTCTAATTATTGTTGTTTTTTGTTTTTTCTATTTGTTATTTTTATCTATAGACAAAACCAAGTTAAAATGAACTTACTCATCTGTTAGAATTTTATGTATAAATTTGAAGGCAGGATTGTATAACATTTGTGTGAATGCAAGATTTACTTTCTGATTCTGTTCAGAATAAATTTTATATTGTGTGATTGTCAGAGTTTGAGATGATGACAGTTGTGATATCACATTTGTGATAAAAATATATGACATGCCACTGACTGATTACAGTTTTCACGAAGAAGAGAAAAAATTTACTTTTTCATCTAAAACAGGTTTGATAAGTATTGTGTTGATATTTGTAAATGGGACCATGTTTTAAATTTATTACTTAGGTGTTGTTGGGGTTTTTTTTTTTTTTTCAGTATTTCAGAGTTTGTTATTGTTTGGGTGTTTATATTTTATTATTTAAGTTTTTACACCAGTTTAAAGAACTTTTGATGAGTTCCCTTGAAGAAGTACACAAAGCAGAGGTCATATTATATTTATTTTTTATTTAATTTTTAATCCCAGATTCAGCTGCTACTTTTTTTATTATTATTATTATTATTTAGTCTTTTATTTTATTTTATATTTCATTTTATTTATTCATTTATGTATTTATTTATTATTTTCTCAGAAATACCAATATAGGTATTATGATAATATATAAGTTTCAATGGTATTTCACAACTCGAAATGAACTTGGATCATTTTAAAGTTTAACATATTCCACTCACTAAATCATATATTAAGTAGTTTTTTACTTTATACACAACATTTATAAGTACTGCATACCTAGTCAATCCTTGTTAAAATTGAAAATAAAAATCTTTAAAAATTAAAATCTAAAAATAGCAGCTTCTTCTGAAGCCAGTATCAGCAGTAACTCTGACTTTGTGTACCTTTCATGGAAACATGTCATATTTGTTATAATTAAATATTGTTACTGAAACTCACTGTAAATAGAATTTGACTATTTATTTGTTAATATATAAACCACTGCTGTTGATATCCAATTGTACTGGTTTTCTTAAAATGTTGGGAGTATATATAAATTTCAGTAATGCATACCATTAATATATAGCAAGGCACAATGTAAAAATGTTAAAAATAAACATGTTTTAAATATGTTTTATAACTTAAAATATAGTTGTTTGACTTTTGTGTGTGTGTTAGAGTTTCAGTATTCTGAATATACATGTGCAAGCGCAACTTCGTTTATTTGTTTTGTTTTGAAAGATATAAACAATAACATTAATAACAGAGTATTTATATAGTTATTTAGTTTAGCTGTGATTGTTTTATTAAATAAATCTATAATTAATATATTACCCACAAACAGATCACCTTAAAAATTAAATTAAAAAACTAATACGTAATAACCTTTTTTATTTTTAGTTAATTTTGTATGGTTTTTTATTTGTATTATTTTTTTTTTTTTTATTATTTTGTTATTATTATTTTTATTTTATTTTTATTTGACTATGGGGTTTTTTTTAAGACAAAAAAAGAGAGACATTTTTATCATTATTATTATTTATTTATTTATTATTTATAAACATTATAAGATATTTTTAGAAACACTGGGACACTGTGTAACCTATAGGTAACACTATTACTTCTCCACATTGATACTACACCCTCCTCATACTACATCATCACCATCACTGCAGCTACTACAGCCATCATAATTCCACTAACTTTGTTACTACACAAGTTTTAATAACATGATTCTGGTGCGTTTGCATGCAACTGTTAAACTCTGGATCTCTGATCATATGAAACCCAGCTGTTTTCAAATTGTCTTTTATTTCTTTTATTTTTATACAGTTTTATATAACTGCTATTAAACTGTATTTATCACTTTGTCTCCAGAGAATTCATTTCCTTTTTATAATATATTTTTGTTTGTTGCAGATATCAAAATGTGATACTGCAATTACTTCATGCAGCAGATCATTTTGTTTGTAAATTTAAATCCAGCTTATGCTTCAGTTATTTCAGTTTTGTAATAACCCTTACACACACTAGCTTTCATTCTAACTGTAATGTACATAGGTAATAGCAATGCTGGGTGAATATTTCTGGTGTGGATAGAGGTCAAATTTGTCCTGGTTAAACATTTTCATATGCATTTCTCATCTGGTTTGTTTCAGATCACAAAACATGTTCTGTATGAAAGCATTTTTACATCACATGACATTTATGTAAATTATCTTGACTATTTTTTTACATATGATCTAAATATACCATTCAGCACTCAGTAGTCTGCTTAAAGTTTGAGGGTTGCTTTATAACAAGGGTATTTAATACCATGATATATTCCCATGGTATTATTTCTTATAGGTTACCATATTCAGATTACTTATTAAATATAGAAACAGTATTATAAGTTCTGAAAGAAAATACAAGTTTTTTCCTTTTGTAATTCCATTTGTATTTTTGTGTGATTTTTGCTAGGTAACGTAAAGTATTTTAAAAACAGTTGTTTACTCCAGATTCCACTAATGTATAAAAGTGATAGAACTTCATGGAATAACATTTAATTGTGTTCTCACAACTCAAGAAATCCAGTTTAGTTTGACTTTAAATTTGAATTCACCAGTGCATGGCTCATGTACTGACATCACACTGGATGCAGTTTCTATTTTTATATTTATATACTAAGAAATAATTTTAAAAAGTATTAAATAAATAAAACCAAAATTATGAATACAGCAATGTTATTTCAAAGTGTTTCATGAAACAACCCAACTTTTCTACAGATGAAGGGTACTTCAACATTGCATCTGAAAGTAATTTTTTTTTTTTTACTTGTTTTGCAAATTAAATTGAAGAAACAGCTTGAGCCAATAAAACTAAACCATATTGTTTTTCTTTCTTTTTCTTTTCTTTTCTTTTATTCATTTACAGATAGCTCGATAAGTAAATAGCTAATCAGGCAGAAAATGTTAATTAAGAGAGGTTAATATGTATTTATTTATGTATTTATTTATTTATTTATTTATTTATTTATACTTGCTGAGGGTTGTTAATTTGTGTCTGTGATTCACAGCTTGGTGTTTTCATTTTAATGATCAAAACTAATTGAGCATAATATACATATATATATATATACTGTGGTTTTATCATGTACATTTGTCAATACATGTCTTTTCCAAATACCAGGTTACAAATCTGGGGTTAATAAAAATAAAAGGGAAAAAATAATTCAGTATTTTTTGTTGTTTTTTTATTATTATTATTATTATTTATATTATCATTATTTTTAGTGGTTATTATTATTGTTATTATTATTATTAATTTACTGTTATTTATATTATTATTGTTGTTATTATTATTATTAATTTACTGTTATTTATATTATTATTGTTGTTATTATTATTATTATTATTATTATTATTATTATTATTATTATTATTATTATTATTATTATTATTATTTTATTATTATTATTCCAATACTGAGGGCCTGAGTTTTGGCATTTTATTTTTATGCTGAAGCAGAATTTAAAATTGCCACAGATAAATAAATGAATCTGAAATTCCATTAGGTTCCTGCAACTTCTAAACGTTTGGCATGCAACATCAAAATTGAATTGTGGAAAGCAGAACTAAAACTGAACTATCTCTGAGTCAATTCAAGTAGCATTTACATTTTATGGGAAGAAGAAGAACAAATTTTTTTTTTTTTTTTAAATGTAAGGAAAAGTAAATATTGTATTTCTCTTAAAAAAACCACCAAAACATTCGTTTCATTTTTGTATTATTTATTTATTTATTTATTTTAATTAAAATCACAGGTTGTTTTTCCCGACGTTTCTTGTCACAAACGCATCTGCTTGATCGTGTTTTACGACAAAACTTTGAAATATAAATTACCTCTTCCTTTTCCACCCACGACATTGAAAAATCACGTGATACGAGAATTTAGCGTTTCACAGAATTAGTCTTCTGACACCGACTAGGAAAATAAAAATAAAATTTGTGATCAGGCAATCGGTCCATTTCATTTTAATAAAGCGTGTTAATTTCGGCCTTTACTAAAGCCAACTTCATTTTACGAAATAGTAAGTCGTTGTTTAGCGTGCTTTAAAATAAATCATTCTATGAAATGTCATTAGGCTATTGATAAGTAGCGCCAACAGACGTGTTTTCGCGCAAACAGTCATACTGTAAGGAATTCAATGCTACACGGAAAGGACCAATATTTCATATCTTCTTTGAGCGAATAAAATACTTAGTTACTAAGATAAAGGTGATATTTTTAATTACACTGACTTGATAAATGTAAAAATACACGTTCTGAATTTACACGGTTCGGGTATTTATAATTATAGGTCGTTTCCGTTTCCACCGATTCCCAAACTGAATGACGGGCGGTCAGAGGGAACACGCCATAGTTGCGTGTTAGTAATATCTAAATAATTAAGTAATAATAGCTTTTATTTAATTTTATTTTTGTTGTAAAAATCCTGTACGCTAAAAATAATGTTTCCTGAGGGAGACGTCTAGGCGTATTTCATTACAAGAAAGTAATATTCAGTTATCAAGTCGACAATAGAATAGCCATGGTATCACCTAATAATAGTAACAAAAACAAAACGAAAAAGAACATCATCATAATTTCATAATTATTGATGAAGCAGCAACTGTAGTAGTAGCAGTGGTAGCACTAATTGAAGTAGTAGTAATAGCAGTACCAGTATTAATTGTTCTAGTAATAGTAGTAATTGTATTAATAGTAGCTGATTTCTGTGATCACTCACTGGTGTAAATAGTAATGCTTTTTAAAATTGTTATTGATTTACAAAAACATTATCTCCCTTGAGCTAAAAACAATTAATAATAATAATAATAAATATGTTACTGAAAAAGCAGTGTACCGTAAAGGCATTGTCATGGTTCAGATTATAGGCCTAGTGAACGTAGACAAATCTTTGACATTTTATATTTACATAGCAAAACAACAGCACAATATTCAGAACAACTTGTGCAAACAAGGCATACATAAAATCTACAAGATTACGAAAATAACTGACTGCTAAATTTCAGCTGTCAAACGTTTTTGATTTTTATTTTTTATTATTTCTTTTTTTATGTTTTTTCAAAATTTATATTTATAAAGACGGAATAAATTTTATTTATTTATTTATTTAATGACAAAGAACACTGATTTACAGATTTGTTGCATTTGATATTATTTTTAAAAAAAGAAGAAATAAAAGTTGCAAAATGAGAGGAAACCAGTTGACATTTCATGGGCTACTCTTTCCCATTAGCAGCAAGCAGTCTTTTAATGCACCCACCCATAAATTAGTACATATCACCTTAGTTGTATCAGTTGCAGAGTACAGGCTGGAAACAATTTTTTTTTAAAAAGCTTGAGTATTTACCAAAAACTATTGAAACTTTATGACAGATTCTCATCAAAGTCATATTTGTAACATGAATTATCACAGTACTCCTGTTACACTATTTCAAGTCAATTCCTTATTTCCCATTCTAGAAAATATCTCGACAGCTGGTTTTTCAAATGCTGTCCTGTGAAATATCTATAAAAAAGATTCTTCCTGCTAACAAAAAAAAGAACAATTCATGCAAAATGTTTCCTTTCTGTGAATGTAAATATTAATGATTATATTAAAAATATTCTGAGTAGTCCCAGACAAAAATGGTATGTAAATACACAAACACATATTTATGAAATATTTAGAACACAGTTAACAGTGTATTTTATATTTTATTATGCTTTTTATCACATGCTTGGTAGAAATCAATGAAAAATATTGAAATTCATATTAATTATAATGCATTTCAAAATAGAAATTAAATATTACTATGTGATTATGATTTTTAAAAATGTATTAAAATATCTTTTAAAAAAATTAAATAAAACAAAGCATAATGTAAGATTAAAAATCAATAAATTAATAAATGGTGTATTAAAAAGTATATAAAATTTATACAATAAAAATACTTTTTTGTTCAACTGATGTTTCATCAGATATTTTCATTAGCATGAAAGAAATTTACTTGTTTTAGGATAAACCAAAATCTCTGTGTGTTTGTTTCTGATATGTATATGCATGTACTGAGTGTACAGAATGTGTGTATGTGTTTGTGTGTCTGTCTGATATAATTAAAAGTTGATAAGCAAGGTAAGTTATGGTGTTAACACAATGTGTGTATTCATAATTAATGTAAAAACCATTTTATAAAAAGAAAAAAAGGGTTCAAGTTGTTTTTTAAAAGTGATAAAATACTGAATACATAAATTTATAATAACCAAATAAAACTGCCTTTGACTTCTTCCTTTTTGGAAAATAAAATAAGTAATTAATAATAACAACAAGAAAGTTTGTGCAAAATTCATTTTGAGGCATGCTGTAATAACAGTTTCTTATGACTACTAATAATAATGAATAAATAAAAAATATTTTAATTACTAAAAATAAAACATTTGATTGAAAGACATATTTCTCTTTCGCTGTCTCTATAACATATATGTAAATATATATTCATAAACTAATAACATTAATAATGGAATAAAAAACGAGCATCTTTTTCTTTCCACCTTTTAAAGTCTGCTTTTCAAGGAATACAAAGATTATTTTGGAATGTGAAACAAAGAGAAAACAAATATTGTAAATATTGGGTAGGTCATTTTGTGAAATAACAAAGTGCCATTTTTCTATAACATTTATATCAAATAACTATTCTAAGAAAAAGGCAAAGTACAATTAATACAGAGTTACATTTATTTAAAATGTGAATATAAAAAGAAATTTTTTATGGTAATCTCAAGTGTTAAAATTTATTTAAAAATTAACAGGAATGGTAATGTAAATCAGATAGAAAGTGAAAAAGAGAGAGGAAAAATAAAAAATAAAAAATGTCCGAAAAGGGAAAAAATAAAATATATATATATCCATAGGAAGATCTGATTCTTGAAAGATTTTTATAAAAAATTTTTTAACTGAAATTAAGAACAATTCTCATGATTTTATAACATTATATTAATAATAAGTAAATAAATAAATAAATAATAATAAAATAAAATTAAGAAATGATATTTGTACTAAAATCTACCTGTGTGAGTAAAAATGCTATGGAAGACGACTAAAATATTTTTGATATCACTGAGTGAATACAAAATGGATACCAAATGTCACAGTCACACTTGTCACATATGAAACAATATTTACAACACTCTTCATTTTCTCTACTGTGCAATATATCCCAAATAGTTATTTTACTGAACAGTAATTCCCATTTTCTGTACAGTGGAATATATCTGATTTGTTTTTCGATGAACAATATTTGCCATTTTCTCTACTGTGCAATGTATCCCATTTATTTTTCACTAATTAATATTTCCCATTTTCTGTACTTTAAGAATTCAGATTTTCTTTATTAGACAATATTTCCAATTTTATTCATACTGTACAGAATATCAAAAAAACTTTCTCTAACGTATAAACATCCTGTTTTTTCTGTATTGTACAATGTGTCTCTGTTTTGAATTTTTTTTCAAGTTTTACTGTGAATACATCTACTTCTTTTGGATAATATATTTATTTATTTTCTGCACAGTATAAATACATTAATCTCTTTTTTCTTAACAATACATTAAAACATCTTCACCGTTGTTTTGTACTGTACAGCACATAAACAGTTCTGGAAATCATCGTCTTTTCTTTGATGTACAAGAGATGTCAAAACATCAGATAGCTGCTCTCTTTTGCTCAAATTGTTATTGATGTCCAAGACCAAGCTTCACTGCCAAACCTGAAATTAGAAAATTAAAATTGTTTTTGAGTCCCATAATTAATAAATCAATCAATCAACCAATCTCTTTGTTTCTCTCTCTAGCCCTCTCTTTCTGCTACTCTCCTTATCTCCCCCTCCCCCTCTCCCTCCACTTCTGTATGTTTTTCTTGTCTAATTCTCTCTCATGATTTTGGTTACATATTTTTTACTTTTTTTTTTTTTCTTTTTTTTTTCAGTTCTGTGAAATGTCATTTCTAAGTGAATTCAACTGATCTACATGCGACTGTAATACGTTTAACAACTGATCAATGCTTCCACCAAACACACAGCACTTTCAATTTGTCTGTCTGTCAGCTAAAATAAAAAAAAACAGTCCACAATTCACAACCTGTCTTGTGCATTTTTGAAACATTGAAAACACTTTATTCTACATCCTCACATTTTTGTAAAGATGAATGTTTTGTAAGATAACATGATAAAGTTGATAATTCATGAAAAAACAAACGTTTTACAAGATAATTCATGAAAAGACAACTATTCTGAAAGATAATTCATGAAAAGATAAATGTTTTGTATGTAATTCATGAAAAGACAAATGTTTTGTATGTAATTCATGGAAGGATAAATGTTTTGTATGTAATTCATGAAAAGATAAATGTTTTGTATGTAATTCATGAAAAGACAAATGTTTTGTATGTAATTCATGAAAAGACAAATGTTTTGTAAGATAATTCATGAAAAGACAAATGTTCACTGATACTAACCTTGACCTGACTATCTACGGCACCTGAGAATATTCTGCCGCGGGACACTGTGAGACATGCCACGCTGCCCTGATGCCGCACGAGAGTCTGCGTACAAATCATGTTGTCCATGCTCCAGATCTAATGAAAAATAAAATAAAATAAAATAATTAATTATCATTCTCAGTAAAGATTTAAACATTTAAAAGAATAATAAAAACACATTTTTTAACTATCTGACTGTTTTTTATCACTTTTTAGCATGTTCTTCTCAAATGAAGACAAAGAGGATCACGTATTTTCAATGTTTAGATGAACTGAAAGTCATATCTCTGTTGAATACCAATGATCTATTTCTACGCTGTATGGATAAATCAATATTTAAAGAAAACTGGAGAAAAGAAAAGATGCGAAACTGTGAACATATTCTTTTTAAAACTGATTTTTGATTTTTGTTTCTTCTCTTTATTATACGATAAATACATATATTGCTTTTCTCTGTTACATTAACCATTTATTTAATTATTTATTTATTTATTTATTTATTTATTTATTTATCTATTTATTATATTTGGTTTTGTTTTTACTTATTATTATTTTTTATTTATGTGCCAGTGTCATGTTTGATATGAACTTATTTTCTTCAGTGAAATCCTAATTAATATTCAGCAAATGTTTCCTTTCTCCTTTCTATACATCCTTATTAAATAACAAAATCATGTAAAATAAATAAATGAGTAAATAAATAAATTAAAATGTTATGATCGCTAGTTTTTTTCCTCCTTCTTTAAAAAAAAGAAAGAAAATAACAAAAATTAGAAAATAAGAAAATACAAATCTTCAGTCTTAATTTTCCATTGTTCTGTCCACACTTATGTCAGTGGTACAGACAGACAGACACAATCAGCAGCATTAGCTGAACAATAAGTTGTTTTTCTTAGAACGGAGAGGAAACGAACAGCTAATGATGCGACTTGTGCGACAGGTAAAACACACCTGATCAGATGAATGAGAGCTGATAATGACATGCCAGTCTTTACACATCTGTCAACTGCTGTGTACAAACTGCCACCATTCACTTACAAACTGACAGTGAGCATCTAGTGTAATTGTCAGTTATTTAGTTGTTTATATGCTTTGGATGAGAACATGGCTATGTGTATGTTTGTTTGTGAGTTTGCTTATATAGGTACATACATACATATATACATATTACATATTAGATAGAAATATTTACACATACCTATTACATACATATATTCACACATACATATTACATACATACATATACATATTACACACATTTTTATAGTATTTACACACACATACACATATACACACATACATATATTACACATACATACATCAGGCCTTGAAATTAACAGAAACAAGTAGCTAAAATGTTCCTCTTTTGCCACCAAAATGTTTTAATATAACTATCAATGTTACCAGCACATTCAAATTAACTTTACCACCATATTTACTTTCAAGTAAGCAATATTTTCAAATTATCAACACATTCAAATTCATATTACCAACACATTCAGATTAATGTTACCAACGCATTCAGATTAATATTACCAACACATTCAAATTCAAATTCATGATACCAATACATTCAGATTCATGATACCAACACATTCATATTCATGTTGCCAATACATTCAAATTCATATTACCAACACATTCAAATTAATATTACCAACAGAAATGAATTTATGTTTTCAGGACTTTCTGTCTACCAGTATCTATAACAATGCCTGTTGTTAACATGTATTAACCATGCTTAAAACATATATTTACATCAAACTAATCAGAGTCTATCTGATTTCCCTACAACAATACTAACCACTGATATCTTCCTTCAAAGACAGCCCTGTGAAGCCAAATTTATTAAATTTAACTATTTCAGTCAAAAAACAAACAAACAAATAAAAAAAAAAATTTTAATTAAAAAAAAAAATGAAATAAATAAAACAACTTTTTTTTTTTTTTTTTTTTTGCTAAGTAACATCTGATTTGTACTAATCTTTGATTTGATGCGCTAGTGTTTTACAAGGATGGGCAAAAAAACAACTTGTATATATATGGAATCTGTTAGTGCCTGTGGCAGGAACTCTGACTAATACTAGATAATGGTAATGTCTTCACACTCTCTCCTCATTGATTGCTACCCACACCAAGTGTGATTGGAGGCTGCTGGCTAGGACTGGAAGTGGGTGAAAGTGAGCAGGTATTTAAAAGGACACTGCACATTCAAGTGACACTCTGATACCAGCAGGAGGTGTATTACTCAAACATGAAAGTTCTGCTAGGATTCATGTTGCTGTCTGCCTGTCTGTGTGTACAGGGTAAGTGTTTGCTTTATTAGTTATTTATTTATTTATTTATTTATTATCACTACATACGTATCATGTTATAAAATCAGAGAAAAAGATATTTGTTGTTGTGGTGTCTGATGTTGCTGTTTTTATTACTATTATTAATATTATTACTACTACTACTGCAATTATTATTATTATTATTATTATTATTATTATTATTATTATTATGATTATGATTATTATTATTATTAATTGTAAAGAAATGTTGTCTTTAATTATATATATTATCATAATTTTGAAGTATCTGAATAGTTTTTAAAACAATAACAAAATAATAATTAAATAAAATATATTTATCATAAACTACCTCTTACACTATCAATATTTAAGAACAGCTAACATGTTATTTAGTTTAATTATTTTCACATACAGACTACATTGAACTATTTATTTTCTATAATAACATCAACAGTAATAATTACAAATCAATATTTCCCAAGCCTTTCTTGAACAACAATAAGATATATAAATTCTTAAAAATAATTTTTATAATAAATATATAAATTAAAAAAATTAAAAAAATTAAAAAAATAAATAAATAAAACAAAACAGAACAAAAAGAAATCTAAATAAATAAATAAAATAACTAAACAGAACAAAAAGAAACCTATATAAATAGTAAAATATAAATATAATGATTATACCAAATGACAAGCAATAAGTATGTGTAAAAATTATGATTTTTATTTTTTTCTAGAACGGTTCAGTTATTTAATAATTAGTTTAAATATATCCTTTTTAAAGTTATTAATATTTGTAAACCATTTTTACACTTTTGCAAACTGTTCAATCATCTGTGCAAGAATTTTTTATTTTTTTTTTTATTTTTTTTTTTTAACCAAATGTACAAGTTTAAATTATTTTCTGTATAGCTTACTTGCTAAGAGGTTTCCAATTCCAGCAGATCACACATCAGAAGCTGATAGCAGATTAATCAGGTTTGTTACAGAGTCAGGAGAAGTTACACTTGGGGATTTACAAACCTAAATACATTACAGACACTCTGCATTTAGACGTCCTTAATTAATTTATGTCTTCAAAAAGACAGAAAGTTCAATTTGCTGCTTAAACACAAGTAGCCGCTGTCACTGCTTGACTGTAATTAGTGTAAGGAACTGTTTCCTCAAATATTCCTCAAGTAAATTAGTCACCTGTCTGCCATGCTATCTATTCATCTTCATATATCTCTCCATCTATTTTTTCTATTGTATATCTGTCTATCTGTCTATATGTCTGTCTATTTTTCTATTCATCTATCTATATCTCTCTATCTATCCATCTGTCTCACCGTCTGTCTATATATCTCAGTCCATCTATCTCTCCCAGTGTCTATCTATCTAGCTGTCTATATATCTTCTTGTCTTTCTATCCATTCATCTATTTCTTCCCTAGTCTTTATATATATATCCCTTTGTCCATCTATCTATATTCATCTATGTTTTTATCCATCTATATCTCTTCTCTGTATGTCTATCTATCCATCTGTCTACATCTCTCACTCAGTCCAGGTATCTATCCATCCATCTATGTATCTTCCTCTCTCTCTATCATTATCTATTCATCCATCTATGTACCTTCCTCTCTCTCTATCATTATCTATTCATCCATCTATGTACCTTCCTCTCTCTCTATCATTATCTATTCATCCATCTATGTACCTTCCTCTCTCTCTATCATTACCTATTCATCCATCTATGTATCTTCCTCTCTCTCTATCATTATCTATTCATCCATCTATGTATCTTCCTCTCTCTCTATCATTATCTATTCATCCATCTATGTATCTTGCTCTCACCTTCTGTCTATATCTCTCTATCATTATCTATTCATCCATACATCTATGTATCTTGCTCTCTCCATCTGTCTATATCTCTCTCTCTGTCCAGTATCTGTTCATCCATACATCCACATATCCATTAAGCCATCTGTGCATCCTGCATCAATAAATGTTTATACCTTGGTTTTGTTTTTAATTTTATTGTACTTTATTTATTTATTTATTTTATGTTTTATTATTTTATTTATATTATTATTATTTTTTTTTTTTAAACTATATCCTATAATTAACAAACGTTTACAGTTTAAAGTTGTGTTTATAACAATAAATTGTTTTGTACATATATATTTTTTTTTATAAAGTAAATTCAGGGACTTTCTAAAATTTCAGTTACCAAAGCCTTTGATAACCCAGGTCTGGGAAACAGCATCATGTACAAACCATTAAAGACTTGATCCTTGAACATCACATTTCAAACAAGAACTTAACCAAACTACAGAGTAGCCACATTCTATCAACTTTAATACTTTTTTATAAAATCAATTTCATAATCTGTTTTGTGTTTAAACAATCAATTCTGATCATCTGTACGTGTTTATTAATATCTGATAATCAAATCTTAATATATGGACATGTTGAAAAAACTTATTTGATAATCTGTATCTGTTTTCAAAAAAAATCAGTTGTGTTCATCTTTACATGTTAAATGAAATCAGCTGTGTACACTAAAATGACTAGCATCAAGACAGATAAGCACTGACAAAATTCCACACCTTAAAACAATTCTGTCACAAAGTGCAAACAGTTCCTCCATCATCTTTCTCAGCGAACAGCTGAAACAAGCGAAGACTGAAAGAAATATCCATCACTTGATAAGCAGCTTAACCTTTTTAACAAGAAATCCTCAGCTCAGCAGACTGTGAGAGGTGAAATATAACTGTTCTTACTTCCTTTGTGAGATAATCCGTGTATTACATATCAGTCTGTTATCACACAGGTTTATTCAGATGTACAGATCATCACTGACACAAAACATTAAACAAATACTAAAACATGACAGTGATGTACAGTTTTCAGATGACTGCTTGTAATATCGTCACTGATACAAAATATTAGAACAACTTATGTATAGTTGTGTATTCAGATGAATACACACAGTGTCACAAATACAAAAGAACATGACAGTGATGTATAGTTGTGTATCTGGATGTAGCATCATCAATGACACAAATATAATTTAACAATGGCAAAACGTTGTGTATTCAGCTGTATACACAAAGTAACAAATCTGTCAAATTGATCAAACTTTCTGACAAAGATGCACAGTTCTTAAGTCACCTGAGTACACAAACATAGTCACAAATAACAAACACTAACAGTTTATAAACTCGAAAACATTTTTTAGAGATATATAAATAGAAATATCAAAACCCTAACAATAATTTATAAACTTTTTTAACCTGAAAACCATCTGAACAAACATTTGGCAGCAATATAGACACAAACAACAAAATACTGACATGAATTTATAAACTTTTTGTTTTCACTTTAAAACCATCTGAAATATTTTGCAGGGATTTAGACACAAATAATAAAACCCCGACAATAATTTATAAACTTTTTTCACTTAAAAAACATCTGAACAAACATTTGGCAGAGATACAGACACAAACAACAAAATACTGACAATAATTTATAAGCCTGTAGTCACTTGGATGCACAAATAACCTTCATACCATTCTACTAATATAACTGTCTGCAGTACTGACAAAACAAGACTGTCCTGTACTAAGTAAAGTACAGTGTTGTGACAAAACTGACCGACAAGATAATAGTAATTAATCCACCTCATCAGATCCAAACAAAATTTAGTTCTTTTACACTGTGACCCAAGTGTTTCAAACGACGGCAATATTTTATAGAAAACGTGACATGAAGATTAGAAAATTAATAAATAATCATGTATGCTACATAATTAAATCTGTCCAGTGTCTCAGTAAATGAAAGATTTTAATGAAAATGGCTCCTGCATAACTGAGTAATATTTGACATTTAAATCTCAGATGGAGGAGGGAAATTTAGACTAATGTAACTTTGAGTGTAAATTTGTAAATTTGATTTAGTATTTTGTGTAAGTTGTAAGTAAGAGTTATACAGATAGACCATTGTAATGTAACTTTGACTGTATCTAAGTAATTTGTATATTTGATAAACTGATGAGGAAACACAGGCTAATTTAGACAGTAACTGAATATGATTAAGTCCACTAATTTGTACATTTGATTGTGATTTTGTCAAATACTTGATGATGTTTTATAAATTCCAAAATTTGATGTATTAGTAGTTTCTATTTTCAATGTAATTTAGAAAGTTTTTTGATGCTGTTATTCTGGTTGTTCTGGTTTTATTTGTTGGTTTTGGGGAGATTTTGGGTGTTATTTTGTTATTTTGTCATTTTTATTTTTGTTATTTTGTTGTTGTTTTTTTCACTAAAAGCATTTCTGGAGTGGAATGATTAATTTTCCATAATAAATTAAAATTGCTGACATCTGATCGTATGAGAAAATAAATCTTCTTCATTTTTCAATTTAGCAGAAATGAATTGTTTATATGTACCAATACAAAAACAGAATCTACTGATCCTACAAGAACTTCTGAAGCAGCAGGAAGGAAATATATCTTCTCACAAACAGCAAGTCACCTGTAATTTGGTATTTCATACTGAGGCTTGGTACAAAATGAGTCCTGCAGACATTTGTTCCCATAACCCAACATGTTCAAGTACAAAAGTCAATCAAATAAATGAAACAAATTTAGTATATTTTAACAAAGTTTTTCTTAAATATAAAAAAGATGCATGAACCGTATGTTAAAAACCATAACAAACAGGTGAATAGTAATACTAATAAATACATTTTTAAAATTATTTTTTAAAAATAAACAAATAGATTAATCAATTTGAAAATAAAATATTAATAAAATTACTTCCTGGAAACAGTCTAATATATATCCCTAGATATTTGTTTTCCTCTAAATACCTGTCTTGAAAACTGCAAATGAATGTTGCAGTACAATTTCACTTCTGTATCTCACTTTTTTTCTGTTAATATTTCCTCAAACATATTAAATTGAAAAAAACACAAACAAAAAATATATATGCCAATAATGGAATTTTTTAATTAATTAATCAAATTTAATTAAATAAATCAAAAATAAAAACTTCCTTTAAAAAAAGGAAATGCAGTATTTTTTGTAAGGTTATATCAAAGAAACAAGTTAATCTATTTCTTTTAACAAATAAATTTTAGTCTTATTTTTTTTTTTTCTTTCTTTCTCAATACTTTGAGTAGGTTTGTGAGAAAAACTCAGATACTGGAAAATGTCCATGATGCAGAATAATCTGAAAGTCTTAAAGTATCAGTGAATTCATTTATCTGTTCACACAAGTGACTTAATTCTGTGAAGACAGAGAAAATCAATTATTTTGAATAGTTGTTAATTTCATTATCATTTATTTGTTCAATATACTACAATGCAGTTTGGTTTCACCTCTTTGAAACAATCATATTATAAATAAAATAATATTATACAAAAGTACAGGTTGATTTAAGATAATTAAAACTGGATATGTAAGTCTGTGAAGTCAGAGAAAATCAAATAGTTTAGAATAGTGGCTAATTTCATGTTATCTTGACATGTTTGCTCAGAATACTGTAAGTAAATACATGATTTAGTTTCCCTTTTGATACATACAAAATTTAAGTAATATTAATATAAAAACAACAGTTTTATACTGAACTTAAGATAAATAAAACTATGTCTGCAATAAGAATAGATCAACTGGCTAATTATTAATGTGATGTATAGCTAAAATGAACAAAATTTCACAAACTGAAAAGACATAAATATATTGTTTGCTATGCTTAACATGAAAAAGTAAGAAATCAAAATGGCCGTGTCATTGATGATGTAAATGGTAACAAAAGTGAAAACTTCCAGATGTGAGGATTTATTTTATTTTCAGCTGCAGTGAAAAGATTCTTGTCGTCATTAATCTTTGTAAAGATAAACTGAACATGGAAAAAGCTAATGTAGGATTTAAACACAAAATATGTCTTAGGAACTGCCTAGGAAAATCATCAATTTGAAATGCTGTGTCATTTGTAATCAGAGAAGAGTGAATAATTCCAAATCATCTGATGCTGAACATTTGTAAAGCTGATCAAACAACTTCTTATAAATTAGATTTGTTTAAATTACTGCAGAACATTTATTTTCTGCCACTAGCTGTTGCACATCAAACATCTGATATTGAGACTTTGGTGGATGTTTGAGTTTTTTCTGCTTTTGTAACAATTTGTTTTTACAGGCAATATTCATACACAGCAGTGTTTAGAGCTTTTGAAGTACTTCAAATAAAATCAGAGAGATACTATATCACCAGTAGATTTCTTTAAAACAAATAAATCAAGAAATAAGTAAATAAATAACTGAATAAGAAAGTAAATTAAAAAAACTCAAATTAAATAAACCAAAATACATAATCAATTAATTAAAATTTAAAACAATTTTTAACTTTTACTATTTTTATTAACATATTCCAAACAAAATTCTCATAATTAATATCTTTATGTGATGTTGTAACTACACAGTAACAAGTATGTATAAATAATGTCTAGAAATAGTAAGTTATTTCTTTTATTTCTAATAAAGCTCTTGATTTCTCATACTTGTTACATCAAATGATGCAGTGAGAGAAACACAGGTGATAAATACAAGTGTTATGAAACAAGTGACAAATACGAGACATTAACTCAGTTATTCTGGACACAGATTATAAAACAGCTGCATTTATTATTTTAGGGGCATCAACCCATTTGTTGAATTCATCAATATGTCAGACAAATAAGCTCATCAAAACATTTGTTGAGTGAACTCATCAGCACATCAACTGAGAATTCATCAACACATCAACTGAAAGAGCTCACCAGCACATTTTCTGAATACATCCATCAATCCATCTGTTGAGCTAACTTATCAACGTAATCATGAAGTATTGTGGAATGTTGTATTCTCTGATTATTTAAATGTTTCTGTCTTGTTTCAGCATACAGATTCTACGGGCCGATAGACCTGATAGAGCCACGAGACACGAGATGGCAGAGAGTGATCAAAAACAACCACCAAAGTAAGACACCAGTCTAACTCTTACAACATCTCAGTGTATTGAAATAACAAAGAATAGCAGACAACAAACACATTTACCACAGTACAAACCTGATGTTACATAGGCTACTCTCCTTAGTTAGCAAGAAATGATTAGTTATCTGTACCTCCCCACAGATGTGGAAAAAAAATACTGGCTTTGATAAACCAACTAACTGTAGGGCAGGATACACTGTTCTTGTTTTAAACTCAAAAAAGAACAAAAAGAATAGATTAGAGGGAAAAAAAGGAATAAATCTGAAATAATGATTTTATATACTGATAAAATAAAACTGATTAAGAAAACAGTATTGGCAGAGAGAATCACCTTTAAAAGAGTATGCTATCTGTTAATTTTTTCTAAACACAGATGCTGTTGTAAGAGCAAAGTATAGAATAAAGTGCAAGGTATTTTGCTATGTCAACAATAGGTGCATATTTCTTCATTCTGTGTGTGTGTGTGTGTGTGTGCGTGTGTGTGTGATATTCCTTGATCTCCTGACTACCTTCAGTGACCACTATGATGGTCACAATTGTGACTGTAAACTTTAGAGATGATGGTAAACTGAACTGTGATAGATAATCTGGTGTATTCAAGTACATAAGTGTTATGTGTAGTTCAGATATTTGCTGTTAGATACCCTCCCATCCCAAAAGATTAAATAATATTTACATGTTATCTGATTTTGAAAACTGAGCAATGATTTAAAAATTCTTATTTTTCAGATTTATATCATAAAGATTCAAAGTTTGACCCGCTGAAGCCCCCTGTCACTGACCACACTGACCCAGCTTACGTTCAGGACCTTGTGAAATACCTGTGGGAAATTGGCAAGAGGAGATAACCAGCTGAAATGTCGTTTCTTAGCAACTGGCTGGAAGGTGTTGTAATGACTGTGGCAGGATAAGTGGTTTGGTGTTAAATGACAAATATGAACAATAAAAAAAGAATATATAATAATAATAATAATAATTGTCAGCTTATTATATACAGTTTCCGTTCTAAATAGATGACGGCATATTTAACAAAAAGAAATACTGGTAAGTTTAAGAAACACAGCTGTTTATAAAGGGTCTGAAAACAAAATCAGTACAAAATATGTTTCACAACAGAAACCAACACCAGCAACAGCTACAATAAAAGTATGTTCTTTTTACAATGATTTTTTTCTTATCAACGTAAGATTTGTTCAATCACAGCCAATACACCACCATAGCTATTGTCTGTCAAGTTTTTTATTTATTTTTATTTTTTTATTATTTGTGGAATTTTTTATTTTATTTCTTTAATAATAATAGTTAATAGTAATAGTAATAAGAACTACAACAATAACAACTACTACTACTACTACTACTAGCACTAAAAAACTAGTACTATTATTATTAGAATTTCTTTTTTTCCAATGTAATAAAAAATAAAAAAACCTGCAACACATAGCTGTAGTTAAGTATCTGAAACAGTGATCAGTTTACAACAGAGCTAATTATTATGGACTCAAGTCAACATAAAAGCAGACTGAAGAGTTCCAGTCAAGAGAAGATAACTCACTTACCCTCAGTGAGCGGTCGTACGAGGCACTGAACACCTTGGTGCCTGACGCTGTGTGGAGTGGGGCTAGGGCGTAGACTGTGCCTGAGTGACCCTGCAGTGTTGTCATCTGCTTGTACGTACCCAGCTCCCACACCTGTAATTATGTTTTAAAAAGATATTTTAACTTCATATTAATATTTATATTTTTATGTTATGTTAAATAATAGCAGGTAATAGTTTTCACAAAATGGTGCACAAGCTCACTCAGAAAAATTGAATGGTATTTTATCAACAGCAGTACAGTTAATATAACAAAAGAGAGAGAGAGAGAAAGAATGAAAAGAATTTGTCAAATAAAATGTATAAAAATGCTTTAAAACACAAATTAATATAAACACTAATATAAAATTAAATCAGTGATAATGACAAAATCTTTATATAAGAAACAGTAAATGAAAAAAAAACACAAATAATAATAATAATAATAATAATATCATAAAAATAACACAAATGTATAAATAAACAACTTTTGTAAGAAATAAACAATAATTAAAAAAGGTAAATATAAACAATAACAAAAGTCCCACTTCTACACACACAAATAAACAACAGAACAAAGCCATTCGTAGTCACTCATGCATGAAACTAAATAACAGAAACCACTTATTCCTAATAAAAACTAAACTGAGTAGATTATTAACAACAAAATTTAAGTTTAATTAATTTTTAGTTTTATAACAAAGTGTAACCTATGTACTTACATGTCAATAAAATCTAAATTAAGTAGATATATTACAAAAAAACATTTTTAACAAAAACTGAGTGTACAGTTCACAAAAAAAGTGTCATTTGCTTGTATCTGCATTTCAGTAAATAATAAATTAAGTAGATAAATTAACTCCATCTTCAACATTCAGTGTACATTTTGCAATAAAAGTATAACTTATGTGTATATGCGACAAAAACTAAATTAAGTAGAAATATTAACAACAAAAGTGTAATTTGAGTGTACTTACATGTTAATAAAAACTAAGTAGATCATTTAAAAACATCTTTAACAAACATTCAGGGTATGTTTTACAGTAAAAGTGTAACTTGTGTGTTCTTATGTTTTAATAAAATACTAAGTTAAGTAGATCAATTAAAAACATCTTTAACAAACATTCAGGGTATGTTTTACAGTAAAAGTGTAACTTGTGTGTTCTTATGTTTTAATAAAATACTAAGTTAAGTAGATCAATTAAAAACATCTTTAACAAACATTCAGGGTATGTTTTACAGTAAAAGTGTAACTTGTGTGTTCTTATGTTTTAATAAAATACTAAGTTAAGTAGATCAATTAAAAACATCTTTAACAAACATTCAGGGTATGTTTTACAGTAAAAGTGTAACTTGTGTGTTCTTACGTGAATGCAGTTTTCGTATGTGCCACACAGGATGTGGTGGTTGGTGATAGCGATGCTGTTCCCAGGTCCCAAATCTGCAACAAGTTTAAAACAATACCACATTAACAAACAGGAGTAATTCATTTCATGTTTCTTATTATTATCATCATCATCATCATCATCATAATCATCATCATCATTATTATTGTTTTATTATTATTTAAATTTTGATTAACAAATAGGAATAATTCATTTCATGGTTATATTTACATTTTTCTTTTTTTTTTTTTTTTTTTTTTTTTTTTTAATTAGTTTTTATTTATTGTGAATATATCATCCTACATGAAAAAAATAACAAACTGAAATCCAGTTTATTTCACAAGCTGAAATTCATTCACGAGCTATGCTCAGAATTAGTTTATGCCACAGTTTTCACTTAGAAATATGGCAATTTGAAATTCTGTAGACTTGAGTTGAGGTAAGTTATGAGAAAATATAACAATGTATATAAATATCCAAAAATACAACAATCTGTCTTATCTCCTGTGATAATAAAATGAATCTCATTATACTAATCATTATTATACCAAAGATTAACTTTTTCAGTTTTATAAGACAACAGAGGTTATGTTAACCAGCATTATTGTCTTTATTTTTCTATTTAGTTATTATTTTAAAATCTTCTTTCTTTTTATGTTCTTTATTTTTTCTTTAAAAAAAACATAAAAAAATAAGAAAATTTTATTTTTGCAGTAATAGTTTTAACACAGAAATGACAAGAATATATATTACACATTTCAGTTCAAACAACAGTTTTTCACTGTGTTTAAATATATCAGATTTAACCCTTCAGGGCTCACATTAGGTCAGAGACCTCAGCATACTGTTTCTTTAAATCTCTGACTGAAAGAACTGTGTGGTGCTGGTGCAATTTCCTATAGCTCAAAAATAATAAATGTTCTATGATAAGTCTTATTTTTAATTTCAGACAAATAACCCACTTCAATAAAAAAAAAAATAAAAAAATATTTTTCTTTTAAATTAAAAAGTTAAAATCTGTATGAAAAATACTGAGTCTTAAAGGCTTAAGTATTCATGTCAGTGAAAAACAAACAGAATCAGGATTTTCTGCTACACTTTAAAAATATTATAAGATTAATTAGAAAGAAGAGGGGAAGGTGTCACATCTCCCTAATTAACCATGTATCGAAATGTCACTGTTTTCACTGTGTACCAGTTAATAATGACTCAACCAAGACAACCTGTCCAAATAACCCAGTTACTATCTGTCTAAAATACAAAATCTTTCCAGTCAAAACTGAGGTAATAATGTTCTACCTTGATGGTCTGGTAGGATCCACTGAAGAGGAAGTCCTGTGTCGCTGCCAGGGCTCGAACCCAGTGATTGAGTCCTGTCAGTTCCTGCTTCATTTCATATGTGTACACATCCCACACCTACAATAACATGTAACATTACACCTACAATAACATGTAACATTTTTATACACATCCCACACTTAAAATAACATCTAACATTTTATACACCTACACCTACAATAACATTACATTTTATACACATCCCACACCTACAATAACTTCTAACATTTTATATACACATCCCACACCTAAATAACATGTAACATTTTATACACATCTACACCTACAACTACAGAACATGTAACATTTCTATATACACCTACACCTAAAATAACGTAACATTTCTATATAAACCTACATCTACACCTAAAATAACATAACATTTTATATACACCTACACCTACAGTAACATGTAACATTTCTATATACACCTACACCTACAATAACATGTAACATTACACCTAAACCTGCATCTACAATAACATGTAACATTTTATATACACCTACACCTACAATAACATGTAACATTTTTATACACACATATACATCCCACACATGTAATAACATGTAACATTTTTATATACCTACACCAACTACTTGTAAAATATTATACATATCTACACCTACAAACGACGTAAGTAACTATGTTGTGTAGAGATATCTATATATATATGTATATATTCATAATATATACCTATAATAATAACAATTTTTAAACTTACACCTACAACAGACCTACACATCCTACAATAAAATACAACACTCTTAAAACTCTGAGACATAAAAATTATTACTTTATGTAGACAAAAAAAACAACATTAAAAGATATATTTACTCTGATAACTTTCAGAGATCAAAATTATTTCTGAAGTAACCGTACATTAAAAAACTATTAAAAAGAGATACTGACTCTGATGACTTTGAGTGATCCACTGAACAGCATGTTTCTCACAGCTACCAGAGTACACACAGGATTATCATGTGCCTTGATCAGCTCTGTGTTCTCCAGTGAGTCTGTGTCCCAGACCTGCACACAAAATTAACTATCTTCATAGAATAATACTTTCAAAAACTGTTTATCCTTAAAACTCCATTCTCAAAAGAATGTTTTTTTTTTTTTTTTTTTGTATACAGATGTGTGTATATGCCTCTGTGTGTAAACTTGTGTTTGTCTGATGTGTATGTGTTTGTGTACATGTATGTATTTGTAAAATATGTATATAAAATGTAAAACAAAATGAAGTGTTTATACATGTTTGTATGTGCAAGTATAAGATGTGTGTGTGAGTGTATTGTATGTGTGTTTATATCTATCAATATAAAACATTAAAAAGTGAAGCCCACGTATCCAAACCTTCACACACACACACACACACACACACACACACACACACACAAAGTTATAATAAATAAATGTAACTCACAATGATGTTACAGTCCTGTGATCCACTGAACAGCTTGTTGCTGTAAGTACACAGAGCGAGAACAATTCCAGTGTGAGCCTCCAGTGTCTTCACACAGATGTACGAGGACCCAGTGTCCCACACCTGAAAATATACATCTACTAGTTTAATAAGTAATCTTATTTCATACACAGTGCAAAATATGTATCTACTAGTTTAATAAGTAATCTTATTTCATAGCATTTTATACCTGAAAAAAGTACAAGTTTACATCTTATTTAAAGTTTATCCTAAGTTTATAAAAAATGTGTGATAGTGTATTTTACCTTGATAGTTTTGTCAGAGGAGCCACTAAACAAGTAATCTCCCATAGCACACAGACACCAAACTGGCCCCTGAAATAACAAAATATTTTTTATTTTATATTTATTTTTTGGTTTATTTATTTATTCATTACATATTTATTTAACTATTTTTACTGTTTATTTATTATTCTGTTTTCATTTATTTACTTATTCATTTATTTATTTATTTATTATAAGCTGTTATTAATTTATATGTATCTTAACATTTAGAATTAATTTTGTATTTCAGAAGTAAATGAAAAACACAAATACATTTGCAAGACATTTGCTGTTGGTCCTTTTAATAAATAAACAAACATAGAAACAGATAAATCAATAAATCATCCATGCAAACATATCAAATTTCTATTTAAAATCTATCATTTAAGTAAATAACTAAATAAATAAATAAGAAGATTTTAAATGAAATGCAATTACATTTCATACCAGATATTAATGATCTTTAAACTTTTATTAAATAATTAAACAAACAATAAAATTAACATATTGATTAAAAATTAGAAAGTAAATATCAGTTAATAAATTTTAATGACAACAACACACTGAGAATTAACCCTCAGAGTATGGTAATAATAACAATAAATAATGTTAACTTCAATTATTTTAAATTCTTTAACAAATGAAACATTTTGCTACCTGATGTCCTACAAACGTCCCCTTGCACTTGAACATTGAAATAGGGTCATAGGCTGAAACACAACATTTTAAACATGTAACTATCTTATAAAGGGATAATTAATCCAATTACTACTCCACAATAAAAAATGTATTTATACATTTAGAAAAGATCAAATAATGATGTCTTTTAAGTAATTATCTTGCTTTAAGTTGGTGAATTTTGGTATGTGACTAGAGCTTACAGTCCAAGTTTTATTTAATGTAATAATAATAAGAAGAAGAGAAAGAAGAAGAAGTATAATAAAATAAATAAATAAATAAACAATCACCTCCTGCAGTGGCTCCAAGGTTCAGTCTGTTGCCAAGCATCTGAACTTGACCCTGGAAAAAAATAAAACAAAGAAATATAAAAAAATAATAAAAACATAATTATAATAACAAACATGACTAAGACTCAAACTTAAGTAAGATCCTTTAAACACATATTAAAAATCAGTTGGAGACAATAAATTAACTAATGGTTTATGTATGATATCAGAATAAAAAAAAATAAAACATTTAGGTTTTTATATGGTTTAATAATAACAATAATTTTATTATTATTATCATTACTATTATTGTTGTTGTTGTTTTCATTATTATTAGTATTATTATTGCTGTTATTGTTCTTGTTGTCATTATTGATATTTTTTTTACAGTTTAAAATATCTGGATGTAGTTGTTAGTGATGTTACTGCATAAATAGTTGCCTCCCTTGATGACTCAACATTGATATTAAAGTGTAGCATTCAAATCTTTCACAGCTGTAGTTTTCAGTTTGTTAGTTCTATGTATTTATTATTAACATTACTACTACTGCTACTATTATTAATATTATTATTATTATTACTATTATGGTTATTATTATTATTAAATCAAAATGCAAACACACAGACACACACAAATACATGCAGACACACACAAAGAGATGCTGACACACACATACAGACAAACACATGCAGACACACACATACAGACAAACACATACAGACAAACACATACACTGACCTCAAGATCAACAACTTCTCGTCTGTTTTCCATCAGCTCATTCATCATCTTTGTCTGGTTGTGTTCTACAAGCTCTGAAAGAAAAACACATTCAATTTTTATTTTTACTTTACTTTTTAAATCTCTCTCTGCTTCTCCATCAAATTCAAACATTTATTCACACAGAATTACAAATACAGCATAATACATCCTCCCTCCCTCCCCCCTCTCTCTCTCTCTCTCTCTCTCTCTCTTTCTCAACATTTTATTTTAAAATACACAGAAATAACCGCCAGATATGCTATTATTATTGTTGTTGTTTTTATTATTACCACACACACACATCTGTCTGTCTGTCTGTTTAACATAACACACCTAGTTTTAAATCCATTGACTTCTCGAGGTTCTCCAGTCTCTCAGAAAGTTTGCCCAGCATTGAGCGAAGAAACTCAATTTCCTCGTCCTTCTGACTCAAAGACAAATGTAGATCAGACATTTTCTCATCAGTTCTCTGCAGAAAGTCCTTCATGCTCTCAAACTTACACAGCTTCAGATGTTCCTCCAGCTCTTCCTGTGTTCCAATGTACTCACAACTAGCAACAACAACAACAATTTATAATAGTCATCATAATATTTGTAATAATAATAAGTGTTATTTATAATAGTTGTTTTAATAATAATATCAATAATGATAAGAAGAAGAAGAATTGTAATAATAGTTACGATGAAAATAATAATAATAATAAAAAAATTAATAATTATGATTGTGATGATGGTAAATTAATAATAATAATAATAATAATAATAATAATAATAATAATAATAATAATAATAATAATAATAACAATAACAATAACAATAATAACAATCATAAAAATTATAATAATATTAATTGTGATAAATAATCTATTTTTTTTATACATCTTACCCAAATTTCTGGTATGGGCATCTGACATTGTTACATGATCTGAGATGATCTTCCAGTTCCTATAAAAAATGTTTTCTAAATTTATAAACTTTTAATGGCTGGTCAAATTAGTTATTTACAGAAACTAGTTACTTATAGTCACACAATTAGGTATTATTATTTTTTTTTTAAGTATTATAGTTAGTCACTTACATTCATAATTATTTGCACAGAGATATAAGCATGGTTTCCAACAGGGCAAATAAAAATTAAAAAAATAAAACAATATCTGTTGGTAACTATGGATTTTTTCTTCTTTTTTTTTTTCCTTTTTCTTTTGTTAAACTATAAAAATGGCATTCATTATCTGTTAACAAAAAGACGAAAAACAAACCTTTTTAAGAAGTGGGGGACATCCAGCCTGGTTTGGACATTCAACGGGCATGTAGTCACAGTCAGATTCATGTTCTCTGAAAAAAAAAAAAAAAAAATCTCTTCTGTAATGTGTTAGATTAAATTAATGAAAAACTATTTTAAATAAATCAAAACACAAAATTACATCTCTAAATAAATAAACAAAATAAAATTTTAAATTAAAAAAAAAAAAAAACATTTTAAATATAGAATAAAATAAAGTGGACAATGAAAAAATAATATAAAAAATAGCCTTTCAATAAAATAATAAGAAGAAGAAGTAAAGCAGCAACAGCAGTAAATAAATAAATAAATAAAAACCCAAACTGATCAAACAGTAACTCAAAAAAATATTAAACTGATTATACAAAGCTCATACAAACTTCCAATATTACAAAATTAACTGGCTACATGATATACCACACAGTTATTTACACAGACAGTAACTGTTAATGTATTACAACTGGTGAATGCCTCTCATATTAACTTACACACTGTAACCTGATCAATACTGTCAAGTTTAATTATACATGCAGGTCTCAATACCTCTGTATTTCATTTCACAACATGAAAGTAAAACCAAGAATGGTCAACATCAAACAATTCAGAGACCAATCAGGTTGTTGCCTTGAGTATTTAACAACAACAATACTAATACTAATATATACTAATAATAATTCTAAAACCAACACAAGAAAGAAAGAAACACAAAAATTCATATTAAAAATACACCCAATATGACTCGGTTAGAATATATCGTGAAATACATATCAACACACATATATGTTTCTCTCTCTCTCTGTCTCTTATATGTCTATACATAAACATACATATTTAATTACTATTATTAGCATAAATACATAAATACATAAATACACCAATATATAACATAATACATCTAAGTGATGTAGTAAACATAATACAAAGTGCTCTCATTAGTGCTATAAACATAAAACCTAATTCTCACATCCATCTCACAAGGGATTCAATTAAGAGCCACCAACTTTGAGTTTTCATCAATATCTGTTTATCATCATTATTGATCATCTGTTCTAACTTTAAGGCAATCTACATACAAATGTAGACTTCACTGTTCTTTCATTTTTCATATAGTTTGCAGACATTATGGTATATTATAGAAATGATATAACAATATACAGTGTTTGATATCTATGTATGTGTGAAACAATATTTAAAAAAAAAAAAGGCTTATTTAGAATTAAAACTACAATCTGTGTTTAAGTGTGTCTGTGTGTTTTTTCTCTGTGTTTGTGTGTGTGTGTGTGCTAGAAACAAGCATTACATATGTGTGCACTGCAATTTGATTCAGTACCATTTTTCAACAGAAACCTCCATAATTTTCTTTCTAACCTCTCTTTCTCTTTCAATTATTCTTCCATCAAACAATAAAATATAAATTATAATAATTACAATAGTTATAAAAATAAAATGGAATAAAAGATGAAAGGTAATGCATTTTAAATAGAAGAAAAAAATATATATATATATATATATATATAATATAAAATAAAATTAAAGCAATTTAAGAATGAAGAAAGAAAAGATGAAAGGGATAAAATAAAATTAATGTTTCTTACTTGCGGGAGTTTATCCTTATGGTGACAGGACAGCGGGTGGGATCAGGTACATAGCCACACCCATCATCTGAAAGTCGACACCCATATTTACAGTGTATCAACATTTCACCTATCTGCTCACTCACTGCAATGTTAGCAACCACAACCGACAGCTTCTGATTGTCAACCACACATGTTGCTGAAATAGGTAATAATATTTTAACTTTAAATTTGAGAAAAAGTAATTTTCATTTTATATTTTTATTTTTATTTACACCTTTATTTATTTATTTATTTATTTGTATATCTTATCTTATCTTATCTTATCTTATCTTGTCTTGTTTTATTTTCAAAAATTATAGACAAAATAAGATGCACAAATAATTAATAATGCAGGTAAGATTCAAATAAACCTTAAAGAGATTTAATGCCATGCATATTTGAATTTTAAAGAAATTCATTCTATTAATGTGAGAGAGAGAGCCAGACAGGCAGAGAGAGAGAGAAAGACATATAAAAACTTTGCAAAAGAAATACTCAAATATGAATATATATATATATATATAGAGAGAGAGAGAGAGAGAGAGAGAGAGAGAGAGAGAGAGAGAGAGAGAGAGAGAGAGAGAGAGAGAGAGAGAGAGAGAGAGAGAGATGTATAAATAAAGACATTTACCATCAGCATTGAACTGCACACATCGTCTGCAATATGTGTGCTGAAACAAATACATTCATATAACATTTAAAACATTTCACAACTCATAACTTGCAAGTCTTAGGTCCAGTTTAAGAATATTACATCCTAAACAACATTAATTAATTTTTGTTTTAAGTGATCAAAACTGCAATCTGCAAGAGTATTAAATATGTATGTATGTATGTATGTATGTATGTGTGTTCATATCTCAAAAACCTTTTCAAAAGTCCTTTTCTATTTCTGTTTTTTTTGTCACTTTTTAAGATCACTTTTTTTTTTTTTTTTTTTTTTTTTTTTTTTTACTTCAGCACTGAAAACAAACAAATAAGTGTTTACCCCACAGGAAACAATAACTGGGTCTCTGAACACTTTTTCACAAAGTCTGCAAGTAAGTTTTTTGTTGGGTTCTTCCACAAACACTACAATATCCTGAAAGGGAAATAATCACACTGTTATAAGTCTCTGTATTTAGCTAATACCATCACTGATTACTGAGTTATCTGTCTGAAAATTAACACTGTAAACTCACTAACGAAATAAAAGAATAACTGTTTTATAAGCATCTCTAATTCTGCTGCTGGAATAAGATGCCAAATGCTGTGAGAGTAGAGGAGTAACGAAATTCAAATCTAAATCATAATAATCAATATCTGTTGAGAGAGTATTTAATTTTCATTCTTTCAATAAGATAAATATTTATATTAAAAAAAAAATTAGAAAAAAAAAATTATGATTAATACATATTATGTTAAAAATATAATTTTAGAAAGGAATAAAAATTACCTAACAGAGTATACAACTACATCTTTAATATATTAATCACTGAAATATCAACAGTTTTAGTGTAATAAAATGTCTTCTTAAACAGACCTCCTCTTCCTCTTCATACAGCAGAGATCTGTTTGATGCATTTGACCCTGCTCGCTTGTGAAGAGATGTTATAACTTGCAGTCCCCCAGTTGCCTGTAATAAAACATAAACACATAATTTTTGTTTCATGTATGTGTATCTGACTGATACAAAGAAACACAGTAAGAATGACAAAAATCAAGAGACCAAAAGAAAAACTTTAAAAAATAAAATAAAATAAAAAACCATAAACACAACTTGTTTATTTCATGTATGTGTATCTGACTGATGTGAAGAAAAACACTAGGAGAAGTAAAAATAACATAAGTCAAACAAATGAAAATCAGTAGACAAAAGTTGAAAGCACAAAAGAAAGATACGAAAAAACAATAATAATGAAAAAAAGATATGCAACAGTTTTAATATAATAAAACAGACAATTCACTGAAAACTAACACTAATAATGAGAAAATGTGATAGACACAAGAGTTTCAAGGTAGGAATATTTTAAAGTTGACAGAAAACTTACCCCAGCAGAGTCAGTGCTGTCTGTGTGCGACATCGTCGCTGTAGGTGTTGAGATGTCAACAGAACTGAAAGCACTGTCTCCTGTCTCATCATCTGAAAAGTAAAAAAAAGAAAAAAGTGATTTTTAAAAATAAAATAAAATAAAGAAAAAGGAAATCCAATATTTTATTCACAAACAGTGAATAAATAAACAGATAAAAATTGTTCTCAAAATAAAATTATCTCCTGTTTTCTGTAAGACAGAGAACGAGAAAGACACAGAAACAAACCTAGAATGAGAAAGAAACAGAAAGAAAGAAAGACAATAGAATGACAAAGAGAGAGAAAAAAAACAGACATAAGTATATCTTGAAAATGGTTCAAAATAAAATTTAAAATAAATTTTACCCTTGGCAAAACATTATTAACAAGCACTGGTTTCAAATTAACATAATTTATGTAACTTGGGGTCTTACTTCACTGGTTACAGCTTTTCAGCAGATGTTACTTTCTGTATTAACTTAAATTTGAGAATTATGAAGAATATAACCAACTAAAATAGATTTCATATATTTATTTGGAAAAACAAGCATTATTGTACAAGACAGAGAATTTTATAATCATTACAAAAAAAACATTCTGTTTATAAATGTAATTATTTCCTTCAATTTTCCTTTTTTTTTTTAAAATGGTGTGATTCTTTTTTGGGTTTTTTGTCATGCTAAACCTAATTTCTGAAATATATACATCTGTGCATACACATTCAGCCATGCTCTTTCTCTCTCTCACACACACAGAGGAGTGGTAGTTTTTTTGATTATAACAATTTGATTGTTTACCTATGTATAAAATTGGACCTATATCTGGTTTTCGTGTTTCAACAGCCATCCTTAAAACTCAACTGAAAAAATGACAACATTGATAAACATGCAGAAAATGAAATGACAATAAATAAATGAATAAATAAATAAACAAATAAAAATCCATAAGTAAAAACCCTAACCCTAAACATATAATTTTAAAAAAATAATTAAAAATTATAAAATTTATAAAAATACAAAAATAAATATTTTGAAAAAGTAAAATAAAAAATAAAAGACTTAAATATATAATATATATATATATATATTATAAAGAGTGAAAAATTAGCAAACATTTTAAAACAGTAAATAACAAATTTGCCTTCATGCTTTTCAGATTTGTTTTCTGTGCTTCAAGTTCAACTAAAAATCAATCAACATTTCATAAAGACAGTTTTACGAAATTTCAAAAATAAATAAAAAGATAAATATATTAAAAAAAAATAATAATAATAAACATTAAACTGGTTTTTACAATAACTGCAGGCATTTCACATTCCAGCTAGTGTTTCTAGGGTGGGAAATAAATAAGATTCTTTATGTTCGTAACTTTTTTGTTTTTCTTTTTATTAGTGCTTGTTATTTGTTACATGGTATAAATAAAGGTAAAATTACATTACTAGGTTTTCAAAAACTGTAACATAAAACTGAAAATGAAATATAAAGAAGTGTTTGAAACTTACGAAGTGTAATGTTGAGTCGTGTCACCGGCTGGACACTATTTTCTGCTCCAAATGTAGTTTCTACATACACCTAAATTAATAATTATTAACAAAATTCAATAAATAAATAAAATTAAAAATTAAAATTAACAAATTATAATACTCAGTTTTTATTTTTTATCATTTTTTGGTTTAATATATAAAATGTCAAAATGTTCTGCTAATTTCACCTGAAGTCCAAGTTTATATGTAATTATTCATCTAACTCAGAATAACAGTTTAAATCAAAACATTAAAATTGCTGATGACATGTAGTGGACCTAAACTGTAACATTACTTAAAATATATATTCAGTATTCGCTATAATATATACAATTGACTTACTCGAAGAAAGTAGAAGATATTTATTAGACTACAACCTGTTGATAGTGTTACAAAGGTTACTGAATAGCTCAGTCAAGTTTCACTTAAGAATCCCTATAAAATTTAAAATAGATTCCTACCCTTTGAGGTAAGTGCATCCCATATGAGAATCACTGCTCTAAAAATATATTTGTGAGTCTCTTTAGACAATGTTTTCACATCATCAAACTCCAAAGAAAAATACACAGAGCAGTATGTTATAAAACAGGATATTGGTGACGTCGTTTTCTCCTTTCATACCTACTATAAGTGTGCTGAGATGAGTGTACAAAGGGTTGTCACCGAAAAGCAGGTTTTTCATTGGTTTATTTACCGATGATTTTTTCATATGGTGTGAGGGGATGCCCCTTGTAATCAAATTTAATGTTTAAATTCCCTAACCAAAACCGTAAATTATGATAAAAATCATAAACTTAATAAAGCTATTAAACTATTAAATATACACTACACACTACTGTGATTACACACTACACGGAGTACACTGTTACTGTACACTTGAAATTTAATATGTCTTTTGCTACTTACATGAGGTATTTTTTGTGATGCAGCAGAATTAGGGACTGTTTCTCTACTGCTACTAAGTGATGACTTCAAGGACATGCCGCTAACAAGATTAGCTTGATAGCGTTTATTTACAGTTAATTATCAGTATTGTTATTAACGAAACAAAAACACACACTCTTCGCAAACCGGATATATATGTAATAACATGTCATGCAGCAAATAAAATATATGCAATAAACTAATAATAATAATAATAATAATAATATATGTTTTAAATTAGCACTGATACCTGAACTGATTTCTTTATTATGTCAGTTATTTTGTTGTGAATTTAATTAAATTTATTTTATTTATTTTTAAGATAGCTAGTATAAATCGTTTGCTCGAGTAAAAGAATTTCATTTCTGTTAATTTGTATGAAATAGACAGCAATTTTCAATAGCCACTAACCGCAGATTTCATCTAGACTAGGAAACTGTTTAAACTTTAATCATATCCTGTAGGCTGTAACTGTTACTATTGGTAAATGAAAATAAATCGAATTAAACATCCATATCTATGTGTTCTTTTTTGAATCCTGTCTCACTGTTAAGATTCAATGGCTACAAATGGCTTTAAAAAACTGTCTTTAAAAAAAAAACGAGCTTGACGATGAGAGAAAAAGAGTTGGGAGTTGCTCGGTTTTCAACTAAAATTGCATATATTATCCCATAAAAGCGTATTGTAATTGCTAACAATGTTTTAGCGCATTAAGAGATTGTTTGGCAGATATCTCACCACATTATGCATATATTTAGTTATTTCAAAGTATTAAATCTGATACAGCTTTATCAGGTATGGTGTTTTATATCACCTTCATGCCATTTACTTCGGAACTGGTACTTAGCGGCCATCTTTCAATTTCCGGTTTGAGCACGTTGTAGGGGAAAATATGGCTCACTTTGACCCTCCGCAAATTCAAGAAAATCCCAATGGATGGGGCCCGTGTCAAGTTCCCGAAAAATTCAAGGATATGCCTTACCAACCATTTTCTAAAGACGTTAGATTGGGAAAGGTAACGAAAAACCATCGCTGAATCATTGAAATTTTGTATCCATATTGTCAAGTTAATCACTCATTCATTGAATTCATTTAGTAACCGGCACTAAGTTACTGATTGGTTTCAGATAAATGTAACTCATTTACTTCTTACCTTTTGTTAGAAAAAAAAAAGAAGGAAAGGAAAGAAAATTAACTGGCATCATCACTTTTGCAGTCTTGTTCCAGTTTCCAAACATTTCATTTTATTTTTTAAACTTCAGTCAGTAGCAGAGAAAACAATGAAATATGTCACTTTATGTGAAATTTCTATTTATAGGAATATAAAAATTGTGTGCGTTTGTGTGTGTGTAAAATATGAATTTCCTACAAATATACCTGAAATGGAAAAAAGTTATTTTTATTTTTCTGTCATTTAGCAACATAAACACAAAATGCCTTGTCTGGTTTCAAACCAATAATAGCAATATACATAAAATTTAAATCAAAATGAATCTTTTAATGAGCTATAGAGTATTTTCCAGCATGAATTAATTGCACTAATTAAAACAAGTATGAACAATAACAATAAACAAAACATACTTCCAATCAGGAAATAACAGATCCCAATGCCAAGTCACCAAATATGCCACTAAGTTTGGAGTTCACAACTTTCTCAGTAATTAACATCTTTTCAGAAAGAAATATTATCTAAAACTGCACTAAACTGGACTGTTATCAGACACAGTAACACTTTAGCAGAAACAGAACCACTATGATGGCTACTTCAAATTAAGCATCTGCTATCTCATATATGTGTATGAAATTTGGCAGACTTAAGTAAGTGAAAAAGGCATAGTATTTTAGAATTCTGAAGAAAAAAATCTTAACTTTGTCAAATTGAATCAGTATACTGTGTTACTGCATTAGTAATTTCAGAACTATTTTTAAATAACAAATCAAAAGATGTGATAATTATGCATTATAACAATTAAATAACATCAAATATATAGCATTAATCTTACATTAGAGGTCATGTCAGTTGTGTTTACTTTCTTCAGGTATCTGACTGGACTGGTGGAACTTATCAGGATAAAAGATACCTAGGTATTTATAACTTTATTCCTTTCTGTGAATAAATACCTGTATTATTTTATGTATGCAGTAAATGAACCAACCTACCCCACTCTTTTGAAAAATACAAACCCAAGCACCATATCTTATTCTTTTCAATTTTTGTTTTTCTCTTTTAGAATTTCAAATGTCTAAATAATGGGTTTTTTAAATTTTTTTTTTTTTTTTTTTTAATATATATATATATATATATATATATAAAGAGGTTATTTTCTGGGCTTAAACATGTTAATCTTACGCAGTAATTTTATAATAAAATTCTGTGGTTTAATAAACAACATAATATTAATAAAACAAAAATGTTAAACAAAAAATTCTGTTTTAATATTTACCCATTCAGTAATATCAGTTTTAACTCTGCTTTTACTTAATTTTTTGGGGTTTTTTTTTAGGTTTTTTTTTTTTTTTTTAAACCTATACTGTAGAATATCCTTTTATTATTATTATTTTTTTTTTTTTTTTTATATATATATATCATTCAGCCACTGTTTTTACTTAAATTCTATTATATAAATATTTATTGTCAGGAAAGTACAATTCAGCCTTTGGAGGAGGAAGTCAGTATGCGTACTACCATGAAGAGGATGAAACAACGTTCCAGCTGGTTGACAGCACAAAGGTGCAGCGGCCGATGTATCAGCGAGGTCGACGACTCTTTCAGCAGGTAACAATTCTTCATAACAAGTCAGCGAATGTCCAGTTTGTCTTTTTTATTACATGTAAAGGTTTAATTAGATGGTGTATTAAAAGTTTATTTTAAGAAATTTTGAACTGTAACAAACTGGTTGTAGTCAGTTTCTAATCGGGTGTATTCGCAGTAGTGGATGTCGGTGATGCAAGATGTAAAAACTGAACAGGTTTATTTTCAGAACAAACAGCGGAGAGAACGGGAACGAAGACAGCAGAATCAGGCCAGCATGCAGGTGTTGTCGAAGACGCAGAAGAACAGGGAGAGGTAAATGTCACACTCGTTGTAGCTGTTTTTTAATTCACCTACATCTTTGTTGTGAGTTGTTTGAGAATAACATATCACCGAAATCAAATATTTAAAATACTGTATCAGACTTGATTAAAATACTTATCACTCGTACAGAATCAGTCCTAGTATAAAACTAGCTCCGAGTTGTGTACTGTCATTTGTGCTCTTCTGCCTTTCTGCTTGATAACATTTAGCAGTTTTGAGCAAAGTTTTATATGTCTTAGAAACAAATTATGATTGTTATAAGTAAAGATTTTTTACGTTTTGCAGTTTTCAGCTAATTTGTATTTGTCTTATGTTGGTTAGAAGCTGAGATTCTAAATGTTTTTAAATTTTACCAGAGACAGACAGAGGCTGCTGAAGAAATGGCAGAAACAGTTTGGTAAACAGATGCAAGAAAACCGTCAAAAGGTTATTTTTCAATCAGAATTTTTGCCTTTCTTTACACTTGCAAGGTTGGCTTTACAAATACCTTAATAATGAAAACATTGTTTCATTTAAAAAATAAGGAAATAAATAAAACAAAAGTTGTAAACGTGTTCATAAATCTGGGTTTTTCTACCTTGTTTGTTTCTCTTAAGTTTATTTCAGATATACTGTGAAATTCTTTATAATATTAAAAATGAAATTTGGATAAACTCAGTTTGACTAAGTTCTTTTACACATAAATAATACAACTTAAAAACAGACGGGATGAGGATCAAATGATTTAAAAAAAAAAATTCTGCTTAGCCGTATGTGTCCTGAAATTTCAAATGTTTAGCCTTTGACCCTATTTTAATAGCAAAACAGTATATATTAGTAATATCAAGTCATTTGTCTTGAGAGGTAATCTATCTGTAATGACAATAGACATCTGATCCAGCTAACATTGTTTTGCATTTAGTTGCTACATTAAAACATTTCACTGCACCCATACAAGAATTGCAGATTGTGATGCAGTAGCAGACATTTGTTTTTTCCTACTGTTAACCAGTGACTGTGATTGTGTTTCAGGTTCCAATCAAACATCGTGATGCCTCTGTCCAGATCAAAGATGACTGGAAGGTGGTGGAAGAGATGGACTTTCCTCGCCTAACCAAACTAAATCTGCCTCAAATCGAGGAGAGCAAAGACATGTAAGTTTTAGTCCTGTTTGTTTTTATAAATAAATGATTTCTCAGACCAGCACTTGCCATGAATAAAAGGTTTTGGGGTTAGCTTTGTTTGTCTGATCTCTAGGAGTGATTCCTGTTCACATACATTAGGGATATATCACATTCTGGCCAGCACTTTTCGACTAACACACAGACCATGGTATGTACTGACTTGTCTAAATCTGACAGTTGTTTAGAGTTTCTTCCTTGTTAAGTATTTCACTATTATTCTGTTCTTGTTGCATTCTGTCAAGGAGCACTGTTGTGTGTGTAAAATATTTTAAATTTGTTACCAGAATCAAATGTGGTGCTATGGAGTATTACGACAAGAAGTATGACAGAGTCACAACCAAAAATGAAATGAAATTAAAACGAATCAACCGCATCTTCCACAAAGTGACCACAACCGATGACCCTATTATTCGACAGGTAACCATGGCAATAGTGTCTTAATCACAGTACGATTTTTTACCAGATATTTTCTAAATCATTTCTGTCATTTTAAAAGTACTTATAATAAATACAAATTTGACATTTTTCCAACTGGATATTGCTAGTGTAAATTTTCAAGTTTAAAAAAAAAAATTAATTTTTTTTTTTATTAATCGTTTTATAACAAGGAACTGATCTAAATGTAATTGCATGTCTAAACCAAATAAACACCATTATGCCTAAAGTCTTTGCCAAGTTTTATTTATTTATATATATATATATATATATATATATATCTTTCAACTTTGTGAATGTTGATAAACTGAACACTTTCAGCTGGCTAAGACACAGGGTAACGTGTTCGCGACCGATGCTATCCTGGCCACGCTGATGTGCTGCACAAGGTCCACGTACTCCTGGGACGTCATCGTGCAGCGTGTCGGAAACAAACTCTTTTTTGACAAACGAGACGACTCCGAGTTTGACTTGCTCACTGTGAGCGAAACAGCAACTGAGCCTCCTCAGGAAGAGGGCAACAGCATCAACTCACCACGCAACCTTGCCCTGGAGGCCACCTTCATCAACCACAACTTCTCACAGCAAGTTCTTAGAATGGTGAGTAGAAGAATGTTTGTTTTTGTTATACTTCAGATGTCGATTTCAGCAAATGCAAATTTTTTATTTACTTTATTTGTTTTATGGATTTATAATTTGCCTAGTAAATGATAATAAAAATTTAAAAAATATATCCACATGGTCCTGATTAACAATTTGGTTATAATGGCACAGTTCCAAATATTTCTTTAATTTTAACATCTTTTGATTGGTGTTGTTTTTTTTTTTTTTTTTTTTTTTTTTTTTTGTTATGAACTTGCTGGTAAGTTTGGTGTTACAAAACAAAAATTAATTTTTTTAGAAATTACACTTACTTTTACAAAGGTGATATAAACAGGACTTGCTATTAATAAAAGGTAAAAATGTGTTGTGCAGGGAGAAGAAAAGTTCACGTTTGAAAACAAGAATCCGTTCATTGTGTCTGACTCTGAGGCAGAAGTAGCATCAGTTGGTTACAGGTAAGTTCAGATTTTCTTTTTGTATTTTATCTTTTAAATATTTTCTCTCTTTCCACCTTTGCCTGTCAGTATCAAACACATTTTCCCTTTTCTTTCTGCCCCATTTTCACTCAGCTTCTTTCTTTTTTTCTCTCTCTCTGTAGTAGTCATTTATTTTGATTAATTCTTTGTGTGCTGATGGCTGGTATGACCTCTCCTAGAGTAAGCCACAGACAATTCTTTTTTTTCTTCTTTTTTTTTTCTAATCTTAAAATCATAAATATAGGAAAGGTTTTACAAATGCAAAATCTGTAACAGCTCCAAAGAAAATGGCAAAAGAATTGAGATATTCAACAAAGAAAATCAACACATGATTTTTCATCCAGTTTGCCATTTTCTGACATTTTATGTTAGTGGACAAAATTGTGGAAAATATCTAAATGTTTTGCACAGTTTTGCCTGACATGTCAGAAAAAGTCAAACTGGATGACAGCTATGTATTGATACTCCTTGTTAAAAAACTAAATATATTACTAGAAAATGTGTGTGTGTTTTTCAGGTATCGGAAGTGGCAGCTAGGTAACGACATAACTTTGATAGCTCGATGTGAGCATGATTCTGTTATGGTTGGACCAAATGGAGAGCTGCAGTATATAAACATCAAGTCTCTCAATGAGTGGGACTCCCGAGTTAGTACCTGCTTGTATTTCAAAATAGCTTTTTCTTGTGGTGTACATTAAGATACTGGTTGTTGTTGTTTTTTCTCAGTTTTCTGGTGGTATATTTAACTTAATACTGGTCCTTTTTTTAGTTTTCTGGTGGTGTAGACTGGAGAAGTAGATTAGATAATCAGAGGGGTGCTGTGTTGGCCACTGAACTGAAAAACAACAGTTGTAAACTCGCCAAGTGGACTGTGTGTGCATTGTTAGCTGAGTCAGATCAACTCAAATTTGGGTGAGTTTGTTTTTTTATCGCATTTCTGTTTGTGTCTTGTAAAAAGATTCATAAATAATTTATTATTATCAGAAATTAATTTGATACACATACACAAGACTGATGCATAATATATTTTCTAGAATTGTTCATTAATTTAATTTTTTTTTTTTTTCTTCTTTTTTTTTCTTTTTCTTTCTTTTTTTCATTTTTGAATTATTTGTTATATAGATGAAAAGAACCATTAATGATAACAAATTTAAGAGAAACTATTGAAAGTTGGTTAAATTTAAAAAAATATTGCCTTGGAAAATATCTTTTCAGAAGCAGTTGAAATATTAGCATATTTTCAATTATGGATTGTAAAAATTATTGGGAGGAGAAAAAAGAACTCATATTGCAGTTAGCAGTTTAAAATATTTTTTAATCTTCTTTCAAATACCTGGTGTTCGAATATTTTATTAATGTTTTGAATGTGCTATTACTGAATATACTGTTTATAATATACATATTTTGCAATAAATAATTCTGTACAGTAATATTTTGTTATAAACACAACTGAATAAATACTACTTTCACAATAATTTTTTTTTTTTTTTCAATAAATAATACTTTACAATGAAAAAATTGTGTTATAAAAATACTACTTAGTGTATACTTGTTTTGTGATAAATAACATTTTATAATGAATATTTTACACTATGTATATTGTGTAATAAATAAAATTTTATAGTAAATATTTTACACTATATTATATATATATATATATATATATATATATGTATATTCTGTGATAAACAAAATTTCAGTTACGTGTCTCGTGTACACTACAAAGACTCTGCTAAACATGTGATACTGGGAACTCAGCAGTTCAAACCAATCGAGTTCGCTAGTCAGATAAACCTCAACATGGACAACGCCTGGGGCATCCTGCGCTGTATCATTGACACCTGTATGAAACTGAAGGAAGGAAAATACCTCATCATGAAAGACCCCAATAAGGTGATTACAGAATCATCCTAAAATTTTACTGTTCTTTTATTGTTTCCAGTTATAAACATCGGTATCAGTATGCCTGTTTAATGAAATACAGAAATCGGCATTTGTACTGTACAAAAAATGTGCTATCTATAATTAACACACAGGTTTTTTTTCTTCATTTTAATGGTGAACAATAAATAACCAAATGACATCCAATCAGTGACACTTATAAATTAGATTTCAGTGCAAAATGATTTAAAAATATTCTCCAAGTGTTTAATGTTTTATTTTATTATTAATATCTACACCATATTTATTTATTGTTTTATTTTATTATTAATATCAACAATATATTTTACTTTAGTAGTTATAATATACTTTTGACAGCATATTTTATTTATGTTTTTATTTTTAGCCTGTTATTCGTATCTATGATATACCTGACAACACTTTCGAGTCTGACGAGGATGAAGATTCATCATCTTCAGATGATGATGATGACAGTGACACTGAAGGTAACAGTTTATCAGTTGTAATTCAGTAGATGAAAATCCTCATGATTATTCATTTTCATAGTAAATAGAAACCTTGATATAAAACATTAAAAGTTAAATCAGTTCAAACCAAGCATTGGTAAACTTACAACTGAAGTACATGTAAAGTGATATCAGCTCGTGATGACTTGTGAATTATTATTTTTTTTAATTTCTTTTTTTTCCCTTTGCATTATCTTTATTACTTATGGGAAATTTGTTAATGTTAAAAATGACAATGTATTATAGTTGTCTATTTATTTTTTTCAAATCTTCACTGGACTTTATAATATAATAAATCTTAACAGTCAGTCATTAATGAATAACATAATTTAGTGTTCTTTTAAAATCATGAATAATATTCTTTTTGAAAATATCTCTTAAAATTCATCCACTAATATTTTTATATTTCAGAAGAACTGGACAAGTAGTGATCACGTTTTGGGGGTGCTGGAGGCTGCAATAATTTCAAATGTCTTTTTCAGGATAGACTTACAGTTGTGAAACAAAACAAAAATTAAAAGACTTTAAATTCTTTTTAATAATATATATTTTTTTTCCTTCATTGTTCAGAAATGTTTTTAAAACAGATATTTTCTTCTGACATTAAAATTGTAACATATTTCTTTGAAATTATCTTGCGATTTTTGTGTATTAATATAGGTATCACAGGGGAGGTAATAAAGTTTATGAAATAAATCTGTGTTTTTAGTATTTTTAATTACGTTTGAATCACATTGCAGTGTGTTCAGTGTGTCGTATCACCTGGCCTTAACCCTCCAAAAACAAAATTAATAATAAATAAAAATGTAAAGCAGGTAATTAAACATGAATGAAGATTTACTACTAAGTATTTGTTGAGCTTACAACGCATTGTATAAATTCATATACAGGTTTACGAATCACATCTAAAACCTCAAATATTCCCTTTGAAACACACAATTTAATATATTGTTAAGAAATAAAAATGAGAAATAAAATAATCGAAGACAAAAAAACATTCTGAAGCGTACAAATTAATAATAAAATGTACTGTTGTATTTTACATTTTCATTTAGTTTTCTGAATGTTATACCTAGATGTCCTGGCTCATTTCAGATTTCAACAATGCTAAGAAGCAATAGTAAAATTGATTATAATCAAGAAAGTAGTTCCAATGATTGATTTTATTAGGAGTCATGTGTATGTTCGTATGTAAATGGCGTTGACGCCAAGTACGATTGGTCACGTGATCCAGTTAGTGAAATGACGGCTGATAGTTTGATTTTAATACAGAATATGTTTAGCTTCTCAAAAGCGACTGTTTTTGGTCCGCCATGATGTTTTGATCTAATTTTACTGACTTTTAAACGCTAGATTTATTTTCTGTCTGTGGTATTATATGAATAAAAACTGCTAAAATGGAAAATCTGAAGTCTTATCTTTGTGTTTATTGCACGAATGTTACATCGAACTGTAAAAAAAATATATATATATATAATAAATAAATAAATAAATAAATAAATAAAAGGAAAAGAAAAACGATTTTAATTTCAGTCGTAAGTGCTTTGGAGTAGTCATCACCTCGCTTCTACAACCGGTATCGCGAATATCGTTCATGAACTACTTTTTTCCGCATTGAAAGAGACTTTCAAAAGTCAACTTATTAAATCTTATCCAAATGAAATTTCGCTTCTGCTCCTTTTTCATCCACATCACCCAACACTATAGGCTAAATTTTTCTAAGTGCTGTTGGAATCAACCTTGTATTTCAGAAAAAAATACATAATAATACTATAGCTGGGAATTCTGTCAAATTTAATCCTTAATTGTGGAATCTGGACAACACAATTCATTATACTTAAATTTGTAATAGATTTATGATGTTAAGATCGTGCAGGAATGACTCTTGTTTATTTTTCCTTCACACACATTCGTGATCTCTTTAATTTTAATTTTGTAAACATTTTATACATTATACAGTCCTACTAAATGCTCGCGCAAAATAAAGGGAAAAAAAACAAACAATAATAATAATAATAATAATAAGTCCTGCCAAAAAAATAAAATTAAAATTAAAATTAAAAATAAATAAATAAATAAATAAATAAATAATAATAATAATAATAATCATAATCATAAAACAAACAACCGATATGTTTTCGTAGTTTGATCATTTATGATAAATAATATAAAATTATCTTCTGTTAAATCTAACATAAATAACAGTGTTAATCTTGGTGCACATTTAAAAAAACCAAAACAAATCAAACAGTTACACACTTTACGCTGAGTGGATGAAAAAAAAACAATAAACAATTAGGTTAACATCCTTGTCACGTCTGGCTTTGAAATTCGAACAACTGCAATAAGGAAGAAAAAGCAAGTGTGACATTACATCACAAATTGTTGTAGTTAAACGCTGGCAGACTTCAGTTCAGACGAGGATATCACAGAATGCACGTAAGTAATCATATAGATTAAAAACTAAACAAAAATATATAAAAATGATTGAAAATCATTCAATTAATTTTTGAAATTGAAAGTTAGCATTAAGAAACTTTGTATATATATATATATGTAAATAATATTCGAGTATCTGTCAAACTGTTATGTTATTGTTATTGAGAGACATTAACTTTAAATGATGTTTAATTATTTAAGAACAATTTTTTTTATCACTTTGTAACTTTTCAAATGTGAAATTGACGGTCATAAATGATAACAATGTTTAAAAAACAAAACAAAAAACAAAAAAAAAACCCCAAAACAAACAACAGCATAATAATGATAATAATAATAACAATAATAATAATAATAATAAATAAATAAATAAATAAAATTTTTTATGAGGTTAAGAATGAATGAAATGGAATGAATTAGCAAAGTTTTAAAATGTAAATGCTACATAACGGAGAAGGGGATAACTGTGCCATTTTCCAGTTAAGTCGACGTGAAGTTCTGGTATCAACATCTCCACAAAATGAGCCTCAAAGAGAAGGATCTTCTTCTTATACAGGGGCAATATTCACCACACAGAATTTCTCACAATAGTGTAGTCTGTGAGGGGAGGGCTGAAAATGTTTTGTAATGGGGTAAGTTGTGCCAGTCTGGGGTAAGATGTGCTAGAAATGGAAAAGGCAATAACACGTACATTAATTATAACACATTTTTGTTTTACTGCATAATAAAAACATTTCAGCAGTTATAGCTAAAACCCTCTTACAACTCAACTATAACTTTTACCAAGACTGATACAAAACTTATACTAATCATCCCAGAAACGACTGTAAATATGAATGACTGTAGAATATTCTAACCTATTTTTACACATGCTATAATATATGGGTAATAATGCTCTAATGTATCTGAGGTATATTTAAACACATGGGAATCTGTATAGAATACTGATATGATTCTACATGTATTCTAAATCCAGTCTACAGACTAATGTCATTACGTTTACTAGTAAACAAATCCAAAATATACATGTTGTTCACATTTCTTTATGTCGGCGTACGTGTGCAGGAGGCGAGTCTGAAGGTAACTTTGCCGTTTTTGTTAAGGCTGCATGTGACAACAAGTTTGCAAGATCTTCATTTAGCTGCTCCAACAATCTCTGAATTGGAAAGTTTCGTTTTAGCATTTTTATTCCTGGTTAATTAGTGCATCCTTACGTGTGAAAAGAACAGGATAAAATAACATAGCTACCTAACTAGTTATCAAACACCACATATAATTTCAGGATAATCTCTACAGTGAGTACAAAGAAAATTCACGAATCTGTCTGCCTGAGATCGACGTTAGAATTCATACCTTTCTTCAGAGCACCTTTGTTCTTTAGAAAATCACATATCCACTACATCGATTAGAAATCTATACTTAAAATAATCAACAGGTTTCAGAACCTTTCAGCCATATCCACTCACAAAACATGGAGATTGGGTGACACAACTTACCACCTCCTTCCCTGTCTGGTTTCTTCTTTCGAATTATTTCATTTGTCTATTTCACTCTTCTCTTGCAGCTAAATAATAATAAGAAATGTTTTTTTCTTTTCAAATGTCAAAGAGAAATAGTGTTACACTCTGAACAGAGGAATTCTGTAATCACTTTTTATTTTTTATTTATTTATTTATTTATGCACCTCTAGAATTGTACAAAATATAGTCACAAAAAAGGAAAAAAAAACACAAAAAAACACGAAAGTAAATAGTAAAGAAAAGAAGAATTAAAAGGCAACATACGTACATTTTTATTTTTTATTTATTATGAGCAAGAAACAAAAGTTTTATTCTTATAACTAAAACAGTTAATTAATTTATTTTTTTGACTGATATTTCTTATTTTATTTATTTATTATTTTTATCTATGTAAGAGTTAGGACAAATTTGCATGTCATTTACATGGCAGAATTAATGTTCAACACGTCAAAATGAAAAAAAACAAAAACAAAAAAAACACGCTCCATTTCTATTTAGCGCATGTTCAGTTTGTTCAATAACACACACACACACACACACACACACACACACACACACACACACAGAAAGAAACTGAAACCGTCTAGATTATGAAATTTTCAAACGACTCTCAACTTACGTCTGACGGAGTTTGTAATTTCAGTTTCAAGCGGCGGAAATCTCTCGGAAATTTATCGGAAGTGAATAACATTTGTTGTTCTTTTTAATGTTTGTGAGTGTGTTTTAGTTATATGCAGTAGAAAAAAAGTTAATTAGATAAATTTCTATATGTTCTGTCACTGACCAAAAAAATAATATTTTGGGGACGGCAGTGAATCACTTGGATAAATTACTTCTTTGATATTTAATCGCAGGTTTAGATCATATAAATTATTATTATTATGATTATTATTATTTTTATTATTTTTATTTTTATTTTTTTTTTAAGAAAAGAAATCATAATAAATAAAATGAATGAATAAATAAATTGATTGTTGTTATTTTAAAACTTTTGTTTCTGACTTGAGAAATAAAATAAATTTAACTTGATGTCTGTCACTTGGCTGAAATCAGCAAATATTTTATCAAACAGTTTAAAAAAAATAAAATAAAAAAAATTAAAAAATTATATATATATAATTTTTATTTTTTTTATTTTTTATTTTATGTTAAAACTAATATTTCAGTATCTGAAGAGTTATTCAGAAATCGGACAATGGAAACATCAAAGTTTCTTATCATTTTGTGTATTTTCCTCTCACTGCACACACAAAGTACCACAGCATTTTCCAACTGGATTGAAGATATGAAACAAGCTTCAGAGGATGGTAAATATTAACTTGAACAACAGTTTACAAATCTACAGTCCAGATTTCATTAGAATCTATTTAACTGTCATATAAAGCCAATGAACAACTGTTAATTTAAAATGGTGGGGACAAATTGTTCACTGCTGAAGAAAAGCTATGAGAGAAACTCATATTACTTCATGACTTTTGAACTGTGTATTAATTTGTATATTTGTATAACTTTTCATATTTTATATTTTATGTATATATATTAAGTCTTTGTCCAGAAAACTAAAACTTTTGCTAAACTGTGGACTCCAGTTTGCCAGATAACTGTACTAGTATCTACATCCTCCAAACATACTCAGTGTTTTAATTTGTTTTATAAAACTTGAGATTTCATACCCACGTTTATTTTTGTTTAAACCAAACATTTGAGTAAATAATTATATTATATGAGATTTCAAGGTCAAATTTATATTTCTTCAAACCAAATATTTAAGTAAATAATTATATTATCTTATAATTTATTTATTGTCTGAACTGGTTTTATTTAATTATTCATATTCTTCTTAATTACGTTCTTGTTGATATATTTAATGACTTTCTTCATTTTTATTAGTATTACTATTTCAGAGAATAAAATAGGAAACATTTCACTAAGTCCAGTGTCTGTGACAGTGTGGGAAGGTGAACCGGTACACTTTCTTTGTACAGTGAATGGTCAGTTCCCAGCAAGTGCTGATGATGTCAATGTAACATGGAGTGTAACATCTCTAAATAACAGAGGATTTCAGACTTACATTTCAAAATCCTTATTTCAAGTGAACAGTTCACTCAACTTTACACAAACACAAACAAACCATACAGGTAAATATAATGAGATTATGTTTATACAAAACACCTGAAACTCATAATAACTAAACGATTGATTAAGAATTAAATTTTTTTTTTTTAAAAGTGCTAAAACAACTTATAATACTTTCTGTTGCATCTGCAGCACTTATTAGTTTATATTTCAAATTCTAAAATTTGATTTCAGGAAATGTTTCATGTTCTGTGGAGTCCAATAATCAAATATATGAAGCTATAGCCAAGTTAAATGTTGTGTTAAAACCATCAGTAGATCTTACTCCTGAGCACATTGATGTGGAGAAGTTTGAAAACACAGTTTTGAAATGTTACATAAGAAACATGGAACAACTCAACAACATCAAAGTGACATGGTGCAGGGACGGAACTGTCATGACACAGCTAAACAATGGTTCCTCTAAATCTAAGTATTCAGGTGATGTCATGCAGTAAAAATTAGAAATAAAATTATATTTCAGAAATCATAATTATTAATATTTACACAGAATTTTAAATTATTAATCCATTCAGTACTGGAGATGACAGTATGTAATATGCAAAACCCAGTTTCCATGTTTGTAGTCCGGTGGCAGGGACCGATAAGCGTGCATTGCGGTCCGTAGAAAGTTTTTTTGCTGTTTCCATACCTCCGAGATGTGCTCTTTAAGAATCTGAATGATGCCACTCTGTCATCCTTGGGCAATCCACACAATATGCAAATTAAGGCCGCCATTACTGAAAATCTTGTTTTCGTCAATATCTCAGTAACTATGCATGTTTTGAGGGGTAAGCCATTTCAGTCAAGAACACACCAATATTTTGTGCTGAATAGGCATATTAAGGCCGCCATTACTGAAAATCTCCTTTTCGTCAATATCTCAATAACTACACATGGTATCAAAATAATTTTGGTGTCTATACACATGATTTAAAGAATCAGATGAAACCATTACAGTATTGATCACACCAATATTTTCTGCAAAATATGCAACAATCAACTTCAGTGTATATCCGAGTCGTTACAGAACATCCCCTTTACTTATGCTGATGCATGTTCCCATTCCCTTAAACAAGTCACTTTCAACAACATTGTCACAGTCATCAACCCGTTGGGTCTGCTCATTCCGGCAGTATGCTTCTCCGTGACATCCACAAAACATTGTGCATGGCAAGTGAGCTGTATAGCATCCACACATTGCTGTCGAACAGGGTATATCCACACCTTATCATTTCCAGCACCTCCGGTGGAGCAACACTAATGTTTGGTTGCAATGTTACTGGGATCAAGCATCTACTGCGTTCGTCACGTTCGCATCCGAACTCGACAGGATCTAATGCTGGAGTTTCTGAGTTGAGAGCAGATTTCCAAATGGCAGTCTGAATGTGCGCCCGCTTTACGTTCTCTTCGAATGCCTCTTTAGAAGGTGGAAGTGACTTAAGCTCTCGAGCCTTTGTCATACTTTTTCTACCCATCCTTCGCGACCAGACTTCTCCACGAACGTCAGACATGTTCGATGTCACCAAGCTTTTGACCCCGTAGCAGGCAGCCATGAATGTTGTCGCTTCTTCAGTGATGTCACCTATGTCCTCAGATAATACGCCCAATTTGAGCAGTTCTACACCACTCTTAAGGACTTTGCTGATGGTGCTTTTTCCTACTCCGAAGCACTTAGCCAGAGTGTCACAGCCTGAGAGGGCATAGGCGGCTGGCAGTTGTGAAAGCAAGTGTCCATGTTCATTTGCAGTTGCCCCAGTGTCTATAGTAGTTCGTTCAGCACTTGGTCCTTCCATTGTAAGACGACAGGTCAGGTTCAACTTTGCGTAGAAGTGCAGCAGGAGGACAAAAACGTCTGTGTCCTCACATACGATGTTGATTCTTTTCACGCCACTTTCAGCTGCCTTAACCATCTGCTCATTAGTAACAATGTTTCCGATAAGAGCAGCTGGTAAGTTGTGGTCCAACGTTGTAGAAAGCTTTGATAGCAAGGATAACAAAGTGGAACTGACACAGTCAAGGGAAATGTCCATATCAACTCTGGCATGATAGTTCTTGTCATCAACTAATGATTCCTTTACATCACGGACAATCTGGTGAGCAACCTTTTCCAGTCCAATCTCAAAATCATCTTCATCACTGCTCGGCACTAGTCTCAACAAACTCGATGCTTTACTTCGAAATACAAGCAGACTAGCAACACCTGTGCCACTCAGCACAAGAAGATCTGAACCAAAGTATTCTAAAAACTTGGAGACTAAGGTTCGGCGGCTAATGTCTCTTCCACCATTGGACTGGTATAGGTCGTATAATTCGATGGAATTCCACACTCGCGATGATTCTGCTCTCACTGCACTGACTGTCGTTTCAAAAGCCACATCCACCTCCTCTTGGCTACTACTAGATGCTGCTGAAGCTGACTTCACTGACCGAGGTGAACAAAACTTCTTGTAACAGTCTGTGTGGTATCTACCATCTGCTGCATGCAGATCACTCACTGCCCCAGCCAAACGTGTCTCTACCTCGCGTCCCCAGTTGTCGTGAGGAGATCTACAGACATCTAGAAGGGTTTCCTTAAAAGTCTTTCTCCCCTCACCACGGTCCGCTGTCCTACAAAGAACAACCCTGCGCCAACGATACGGATGCTTAGGATCAATGTCAAGACATTCCTCACCGCAGAAAAGGCAATGTTGCCTGAAGTTGAAGGTTGTCGATCCGGACCGACGCAGACGTTTTCCTGCAGATGACTCTTCAGAACCTGTCAGTCCCTGCGACGCTAAGTTCCTTCTTGCTTCCATCTTCTTTACAAAAGATGCAGCACCTTTCCATCTTTCAGCTCTACCTATAAGAGAAGATATATGTGAGCCACTCTGGCAGAACCAGGTTTTACCAGGCCGCTATTACTGATATTATCAATAATGGCGGTCCTTATTTGCATATTTTGCAGAAAATATTGGTGTGATCAATACTGCAATGGTTTAATTCTTTACCCCTAAAAACATGTGTATAGACACCAAAATTATTTTGATACCATGTGTAGTTACTGAGATATTGACGAAAACAAGATTTTCAGTAATGGCGGCCTTAATTTGCATATTGTGCGGATTGCCCAAGGATGACAGAGTGGCATCATTCAGATTCTTAAAGAGCACATCTCAGAGGTATAGAAACAGCAAAAAACCTTTGTTAACGGACTGTATTGCAAGGTTCTCCATAAAATCTGGGGTTTGGCAAGCGGACTATTGGGCAGGATTCATAAATTTTCAGTTCCTGGTATACTATTAGAAATGATAACTTCTCATTAATATACATTTTATGTGATGAAATATCCAATATATATTGGAACTGGATATTGTAATTTGTGAAAAAAAGAAATGTGTATTATTACACTTGATATGTGAAATTTTTCTTACTTAAGAACTGTAAAAGTCTAGGGTACTGCCAAGTAATAGGAATAGTTTGAATATATAAAAGATAAATATTTCAAATTTTTTTAGAAGTCAATAATTGTGATATAAAGAGAGGCAAAACATTGATACTTTGCTATATAGATATAGCTGTTTTTATCTTTTTCAAATTCACTTATCATCAGTGTTTTGTTATAAAAGTATTTTTGTTTGAACAGAAACAGTGAGACCTTTTCTAGAAGGTGAAAAACTTCATCTGATGTCAGTAACCAGCAACCATTCTTATTCTTGTGGTCTTGAAAACTTCACAGAGCCTTGTGCAGTCACTGCACAGGTGCAGGTTTTTCAAAGAGGTGACTTTTTGTTACAGTTAGTCATTTATTAAACATTACAATACACTTTTATCACTTTTTCAGATATCAGGCTTCTGTTTTATTCATAAGAATTCTAAACTGCAAATTGAGAATAATTTATATTTCTTTTTAAATGTGTATTATTTGTAAAAAGAGCAGTTGCATTAGATGTTCTAATTTGAAGATTTGTTAGTTACTTGAATCTATCATTAACAGGAATTCCTCAGTGTGAGAAAGACACTGACTACAGAGGAATACAGTGGAACTGAACTCTAGTTTAATAGTTTTTATAATAATAGTAACTAATTGTAAAAATATATATTTTAATTATCTCTTTGTTAATATATTTAATTACTTTATCATTATTATTATTATTATTATTATTATTATTATTATTATTATTATTATTATTGTTGTTGTTGTTGTTGTTGTTATTATTATAGCTGTTATTGTTGTTGCTGTGTTATTGCTGTTTTGTTGTTTTTGTTATTAGTATTACTATTTCAGAGAATAAAATAGGAAACATTTCACTAAGTCCAGTGTCTGTGACAGTGTGGGAAGGTGAACCGGTACACTTTCTTTGTACAGTGAATGGTCAGTTCCCAGCAAGTGCTGATGATGTCAATGTAACATGGAGTGTAACATCTCTAAATAACAGAGGATTTCAGACTTACATTTCAAAATCCTTATTTCAAGTGAACAGTTCACTCAACTTTACACAAACACAAACAAAACATACAGGTAAATATAATGAGATTATGTTTATACAAAACACCTGAAACTAATAATAACTAAACAATTTATTAAGAATTAAATTTCTTTTTTTTTAAAAAGTGCTAAAACAACTTATAATACTTTCTGTTGCATCTGCAGCACTTATTAGTTTATATTCCAAATTCTAAAATTTGATTTCAGGAAATGTTTCATGTTCTGTGGAGTCCAATAATCAAATATATGAAGCTGTAGCCAAGTTAAATGTTGTGTTAAAACCATCAGTAGATCTTACTCCTGAGCACACTGATGTGGAGAAGTTTGAAAACACAGTTTTGAAATGTTACATAAGAAACATGGAACAACTCAACAACATCAAAGTGACATGGTGCAGGGATGGAACTGTCATGACACAGCTAAACAATGGTTCCTCTAAATCTAAGTATTCAGGTGATGTCATGCAGTAAAAATTAGAAATAAAATAATCATAATTATTAATATTTATACAGAAGTTTGAAATATTAATCCATTCAGTAATGGAGATGAGAGTACGTAATGTACCAAACCCAGTTTCCATGTTTGGGCAGGATTCATAAATTTGTCATTTTCTGATATACTATTTGAAATGATAACTTCTCATTAATATACATTTTAGGTGATGAAATATCCAATATATATTGGAACTGGATATTGTAATTTGTGAAAAAAAAGAAATGTGTATAACACTTGATATGTGAAATTTTTCTTACTTCAGAACTGTAAAAGTCTAGGGTACTGCCAAGTAATAGGAACAGTTTGAATATATACAAGATAAATATTTCAAATTTTTTTAGAAGTCAATAAGTGTGATATAAAGAGAGGCAAAACATTGATACTTTGCTATATAGATATAGCTGTTTTTGTCTTTTTCAAATTCACTTATCATCAGTGTTTTGTTATAAAAGTATTTTTGTTTGAACAGAAACAGTGAGACCTTTTCCTGAAGGTGAAGAACTTCATCTGACTTCAGTAACCAGCAACCATTCTTATTCTTGTGGTCTTGAAAACTTCACAGAGCCTTGTGCAGTCACTGCACAGGTGCAGGTTTTTCAAAGAGGTGACTTTTTGTTACAGTTAGTCATTTATTAAACATTACAATACACTTTTATCACTTTTTCAGATATCAGGCTTCTGTTTTATTCATAAGAATTCTAAACTGCAAATTGAGAATAATTTATATTTCTTTTTAAATGTGTATTATTTGTAAAAAGAGCAGTTGCATTAGATGTTCTAATTTGAAGATTTGTTAGTTACTTGAATCTATCATTAACAGGAATTCCTCAGTGTGAGAAAGACACTGACTACAGAGGAATACAGTGGAACTGAACTCTAGTTTAATAGTTTTTATAATAATAGTAACTAATTGTAAAAATATATATTTTAATTATCTCTTTGTTAATATATTTAATTACTTTATCATTATTATTATTATTATTATTATTATTATTATTATTATTATTGTTGTTGTTGTTGTTATTATTATAGCTGTTATTGTTGTTGCTGTGTTATTGCTGTTTTGTTGTTTTTGTTATTAGTATTACTATTTCAGAGAATAAAATAGGAAACATTTCACTAAGTCCAGTGTCTGTGACAGTGTGGGAAGGTGAACCGGTACACTTTCTTTGTACAGTGAATGGTCAGTTCCCAGCAAGTGCTGATGATGTCAATGTAACATGGAGTGTAACAACTCTAAATAACAGAGGATTTCAGACTTACATTTCAAAATCCTTATTTCAAGTGAACAGTTCACTCAACTTTACACAAACACAAACAAACCATACAGGTAAATACAATGAGATTATGTTTATACAAAACACCTGAAACTAATAATAACTAAACAATTTATTAAGAATTAATTTTCTTTTTTTTTAAAAAGTGCTAAAACAACTTATAATACTTTCTGTTGCATCTGCAGCACTTATTAGTTTATATTCCAAATTCTAAAATTTGATTTCAGGAAATGTTTCATGTTCTGTGGAGTCCAATAATCAAATATATGAAGCTGTAGCCAAGTTAAATGTTGTGTTAAAACCATCAGTAGATCTTACTCCTGAGCACACTGATGTGGAGAAGTTTGAAAACACAGTTTTGAAATGTTACATAAGAAACATGGAACAACTCAACAACATCAAAGTGACATGGTGCAGGGACAGAACTGTCATGACACAGCTAAACAATGGTTCCTCTAAATCTAAGTATTCAGGTGATGTCATGCAGTAAAAATTAGAAAAAAATAATCATAATTATTAATATTTATACAGAAGTTTGAAATATTAATCCATTCAGTAATGGAGATGAGAGTACGTAATGTACCAAACCCAGTTTCCATGTTTGGGCAGGATTCATAAATTTGTCATTTTCTGGTATACTATTTGAAATGATAACTTCTCATTAATATACATTTTAGGTGATGAAATATCCAATATATATTGGAACTGGATATTGTAATTTGTGAAAAAAAAGAAATGTGTATAACATTTGATATGTGAAATTTTTCTTACTTCAGAACTGTAAAAGTCTAGGGTACTGCCAAGTAATAGGAACAGTTTGAATATATACAAGATAAATATTTCAATTTTTTTTAGAAGTCAATAAGTGTGATATAAAGAGAGGCAAAACATTGATACTTTGCTATATAGATATAGCTGTTTTTGTCTTTTTCAAATTCACTTATCATCAGTGTTTTGTTATAAAAGTATTTTTGTTTGAACAGAAACAGTGAGACCTTTTCCTGAAGGTGAAGAACTTCATCTGACTTCAGTAACCAGCAACCATTCTTATTCTTGTGGTCTTGAAAACTTCACAGAGCCTTGTGCAGTCACTGCACAGGTGCAGGTTTTTCAAAGAGGTGACTTTTTGTTACAGTTAGTCATTTATTAAACATTACAATACACTTTTATCACTTTTTCAGATATCAGGCTTCTGTTTTATTCATAAGAATTCTAAACTGCAAATTGAGAATAATTTATATTTCTTTTTATCTGTGTATTATTTGTAAAAAGAGCAGTTGCATTAGATGTTCTAATTTGAAGATTTGTTAGTTACTCGAATTATATCATTAACAGGAGTATCTATGTGTCAGGAAGATACTGACTATAAACGAACAGAATGGAAGTCAACTGTAGTTGGAAATACAGCAAACAGATCTTGTCCTGAAGGATATAACGGTAATTCAAAAACTAACATAACAGTACAACAAATCAGTTTTGTTTTAAGAAATTACAATTGAAAAAATTATCTAAAAAAGACAACAATTGTTATTCATAATAGAAGTCAGTGTAAAGTTCTTATGTCAGTGTAAAGTTCTTATGTAATAGAAGTCAGTGTAAAGTTCTTATGTAATAGAAGTCAGTGTAAAGTTCTTATGTCAGTGTAAAGTTCTTATGTAATAGAAGTCAGTGTAAAGTTCTTATGTAATAGAAGTCAGTGTAAAGTTCTTATGTAATAGAAGTCAGTGTAAAGTTCTTATGTAATAGAAGTCAGTGTAAAGAATAGAAGTCAATGTAAAGTTCAGTGTAAAGTTCTTATGTAATAGAAGTCAGTGTAAAGTTCTTATGTAATAGAAGTCAGTGTAAAGTTCTTATGTAATAGAAGTCAGTGTAAAGTTCTTATGTAATAGAAGTCAGTGTAAAGTTCTTATGTAATAGAAGTCAGTGTAAAGTTCTTATGTCAGTGTAAAGTTCTTATGTAATAGAAGTCAGTGTAAAGTTCTTATGTCAGTGTAAAGTTCTTATGTAATAGAAGTCAGTGTAAAGTTCTTATGTAATAGAAGTCAGTGTAAAGTTCTTATGTAATAGAAGTCAGTGTAAAGTTCTTATGTAATAGAAGTCAGTGTAAAGTTCTTATGTAATAGAAGTCAGTGTAAAGTTCTTATGTAATAGAAGTCAGTGTAAAGTTCTTATGTAATAGAAGTCAGTGTAAAGTTCTTATGTAATAGAAGTCAGTGTAAAGTTCTTATGTCAGTGTAAAGTTCTTATGTCAGTGTAAAGTTCTTATGTAATAGAAGTCAGTGTAAAGTTCTTATGTCAGTGTAAAGTTCTTATGTAATAGAAGTCAATGTAAAGTTCTTATGTAATAGAAGTCAGTGTAAAGTTAATAGAAGTCAGTGTAAAGTTAATAGAAGTCAGTGTAAAGTTCTTATGTAATAGAAGTCAGTGTAAAGTTCTTATGTAATAGAAGTCAGTGTAAAGTTCTTATGTCAGTGTAAAGTTTTTATGTAATAGAAGTCAGTGTAAAGTTCTTATGAAGTCAGTGTAAAGTTCTTATGTAATAGAAGTCAGTGTAAAGTTCTTATGTAATGTAAAGTTCTTAAAGTTCTTATGTCAGTGTAAAGTTCTTATGTAATAGAAGTCAGTGTAAAGTTCTTATGTCAGTGTAAAGTTCTTATGTAATAGAAGTCAGTGTAAAGTTCTTATGTAATAGAAGTCAGTGTAAAGTTCTTATGTCAGTGTAAAGTTCTTAAGTCAGTGTAAAGTTCTTATGTAATAGAAGTCAGTGTAAAGTTCCTATGTAATAGAAGTCAGTGTAAAGTTCTTATGTAATAGAAGTCAGTGTAAAGTTCTTATGTAAAGTTCTTAAGTCAGTGTAAAGTTCTTATGTAATAGAAGTCAGTGTAAAGTTCTTATGTAATAGAAGTCAGTGTAAAGTTCTTATGTAATAGAAGTCAGTGTAAAGTTCTTAAGTCAGTGTAAAGTTCTTATGTAATAGAAGTCAGTGTAAAGTTCCTATGTAATAGAAGTCAGTGTAAAGTTCTTATGTAATAGAAGTCAGTGTAAAGTTCTTATGTAATAGAAGTCAGTGTAAAGTTCTTATGTAATAGAAGTCAGTGTAAAGTTCTTAAGTCAGTGTAAAGTTCTTATGTAATAGAAGTCAGTGTAAAGTTCTTATGTCAGTGTAAAGTTCTTATGTAATAGAAGTCAGTGTAAAGTTCTTATGTAATAGAAGTCAGTGTAAAGTTCTTATGTAATAGAAGTCAGTGTAAAGTTCTTATGTAATAGAAGTCAGTGTAAAGTTCTTATGTCAGTGTAAAGTTCTTATGTAATAGAAGTCAGTGTAAAGTTCTTATGTCAGTGTAAAGTTCTTATGTAATAGAAGTCAGTGTAAAGTTCTTATGTAATAGAAGTCAGTGTAAAGTTCTTATGTCAGTGTAAAGTTCTTATGTAATAGAAGTCAGTGTAAAGTTCTTATGTAATAGAAGTCAGTGTAAAGTTCTTATGTAATAGAAGTCAGTGTAAAGTTCCTATGTAATAGAAGTCAGTGTAAAGTTCTTATGTAATAGAAGTCAGTGTAAAGTTCTTATGTAATAGAAGTCAGTGTAAAGTTCTTATGTAATAGAAGTCAGTGTAAAGTTCTTATGTAATAGAAGTCAGTGTAAAGTTCCTATGTAATAGAAGTCAGTGTAAAGTTCTTATGTCAGTGTAAAGTTCTTAAGTCAGTGTAAAGTTCTTAAGTCAGTGTAAAGTTCTTATGTAATAGAAGTCAGTGTAAAGTTCTTAAGTCAGTGTAAAGTTCTTATGTAATAGAAGTCAGTGTAAAGTTCTTAAGTCAGTGTAAAGTTCTTATGTAAATGTTGTGAAAAATAAAAATCTTTTTCTTTTACTGCCTCTGTATAATTTTATCAGAAATGATGTTAAGAAGTACAAATAAAATATTTATGTGTATGTTATTATTTTATAAATGAATTCTTCAAAACTAAAATGTATTACATTCTGAAATGAAATAAAGTTATGAATGAATGTTTTTTTTAATGTAGGTACTGTCTGGAGAAAATGTGTTGAAGGGAGTGAGACTGTGGGAAAATGGCAAAGTCCTGATTATTCTAAATGTGTCAAAACAGTATTTAGAACATTATTTAAAAAGGTCTGCATAAATGAAATGTGTTTTAATGTATGTAGTGTTTTCTGATATAATTTTATCAAACATTAAGAACTGATTTTCACAAATTACAGTTTTGTTTCATGGATTCAGAAATTTTAGGAGTTTGCTGCAGATGGTAGAGTTATATTGTTCTTAATATTGTTTATTATTTTTATTTATTTATTTATTATTATTATTTTTTTAATTTGTATCAGTTTCCCTTTCTTTTTAACAATTATTAAATAACAATGCTACAAATAACATAAATCTGATAATTTTCAAGTTGTTTCAAACCTAATCACAACATACACTTTTAAATAGTTCAATACCAAAAAAAAAAAAAAAAAAAACACAAACCTCTGACTTTTAATTTTACCATTCAATCACTTTATTACTTATTATTTAAAAAAACATATTATAGTTTTCATTACTTACTTTTTTAACAGAGCATTTTTTAGTTTTTGTTTTTATTTCTTAATTTAAAGACTTTTTCACTTAATAGTTAGAAAAAAGAAAAGAAAGAAAAAACTTGTATTAAAAAGAAAATGTTATTTATTACAGATAAAAGATAACTCTGCTGATTTGAATGTATCAGACATTCTAAAAGAATTCTCCACTGCTGCAGATTCACTGAAAAACAACTCTCTGAGTGGAGATATTTTAGAGAGTTCTAACATACTGGAAAAAATTAGTCACCTGACAGCCAACAAGAGCATCACTAAAAACGATACAGAGGTACCATGTCTTTCTTAAAGAAAAGGAGTCAGTAGTTAACATACTTTGCATGGAAACAAATCATGCAGTGTATATGATGATGAAAATGTTTAAGAAATGACTTTTCAGAACTCTTTTATGATTATATTTCTCATCACAAAGATGTTCTCTTTGACAGGTGTTTGTTGAAGTGGTCAGCAAAATGTTGGACAAGGATACTAGTGACACTTGGAAAGAACTGTATAATGAGGTAGGTAATATAGTGACACATGGAAAGAACTGTATAATGAGTTAGCTAATATAGTGACACATGGAAAGAACTGTATAATGAGGTAGCTAATATAGTGACACATGGAAAGAACTGTATAATGAGGTAGGTAATGTAGTGACACTTGGAAAGAACTGTTTCTTGAGATAGGTAATGTAGTGACACTTGGAAAGAACTGTATAATGAGGAAGGTAATATAGTGACAGAAAGAACTGTATGATGAGGAAGGTAATATAGTGAGAGAAAGAACTGTATGATGAGGAAGGTAATATAGTGACAGAAAGAACTGTATGATGAGGTAGGTAATGTAGTGACACATGGAAAGAACTGTATGATGAGGTAGATAACACAGATGAAGTCTGGCCATTCATAATATTTTTGCATGAATACAGTCAGCAAATACAGTTTAAGTTTTGCACAGTATTATTCAGAATATTATTTCATTAAATGAAATTTTTGATATTTTCTCCTTTTTTTCTTCTTTTTTTTTTGAGTAAAAGTGAGTTTTATCTAGAGTGTGAAGTTCTAAGTTATGTTAATATTCACACTAAAAATCGGACATAGAGAGTTAAGTTTTTATTTTTTATTTCAGACAAGAGAAACTGCATCATCTGTAATGAATTCACTGACAACTTTCAGCAAATCTGCCATCAAAACATTACAGGAAAACACGTCTTTTGTCATAGAAAAAGAAAATATTGGTAGTGTAGCTGAAAAAAGTCTATAGTATAAACAAATACATTACATATCACAATGAATCTTTCATTTTGTCCTTAAATAATCTATGTATTCATTTAACAGACTGATATTTTTATTATCAGATTTGTCATTTCTGTCATTAATTATATGTTTAATCAATGTTGATTGGTGTTAAAATAAAATTAATTGTTTTAATTATGTTCAACATAAACATTTGAAATCTGTAATCTTATTCAATATTCTCAAATTTTCATTTGCTCACCATTCTATTTAATAATTCTTTGTAGGTTTCACTCTTTTCTGGGATTATAAGTTTTATTTTATTTTATTTGTTTTTTTTTTTGTTGTTGTTGTTGTTTTTTATTGGTTTTGTTTGTTTGTTTTTTAATTTGAAAAAAACCCAAACAAGAAATGATCATCAAAAATTACAATTTTAAAAAGAACCACACAAACAAATTCCTCCAAAAACAAATATTTTTGCAAGATTATTATTATAATACTGTGTGCTGATACAAATAACAAACTTACTTTTCACAAATTTTATGCTATCTTGTTATTTAATTTTATATAAACACTTATCAGACACCAAGTAGCTGATCTGTTTTACACAGTGGAGTTCATCAAACACGCAACAATAAATATGAAACAAATTTACAATGACTCTTTTTGTTTCAGTGCTCAAAGTGAGCAAGGAACCAATAGAAAATATTGTGTTCCCAGACAACAAATTGAATGACTCAACTTTTCTACACATTTCCAAATCTGCCTTGAAGAAAAAGCTCAGAGGTTAGTCACTCCAGTTAAACATGAAAACATTAATCTTTCATTATTGTTATTATCATTATTATTATTATTGTTGTTATTATTATTATTATTATTATTATTATTATTATTATTATTATTATTTATTGTTACTGTTGTAATGACAGATTATGATATTGTAAATAATTCAAGAAATGTGTAAAAAAACAACAATAATAATAACAAAGAATAAACATATTTCTGTTTGTTGTCAGTTTTGATAGTGTTTTTAACAGATTTCTCTATCTGTGCAGACATCTTTTTCAATTATCAAAAGATTCACTCATTGAAACACACACACATTTTATAAATACTTTTCATTATCCTTGTTCTTCTACCAGTACATATTGTTATAAGATTATTTCACACAACACACTTTTAAGTTATATAGAACTAGATTCTAACAATTATTTATTTATTTATTTATTTATTTATTTTTATTTATTTTGTTTGTCGTTATTTATTTATTTGTTTTATTTTTATTTATTTATTTTTCTGTTTATTTATTTATTTTTTATTTATTAATTTTATTTATATTTATTTATTCGTTTAACTATTTATTCTTTTTACTTATTTTTACTTATTTATTTTTGTTTATTTATTTATTTGTGGAGGAATTTAAGATCAGCTTTCAGTGTAGTTATTATTATTTGTTTTTTCAGAAGATAAACCTGTGGAATACTCAGCCTGTTTGTTTAAATCACTGGCCAGCATTTTGCCAAGTGTACATAGTGACAAAACGTAAGTTTTTCAAAAATTCTCATATCTTCTAACTAAAGTAAAATATGCTACCTGTTATAACTCTGAAATAATCTAAAAGGTTTTTGTTTTTAAATAAAATAATATTTAATGTATATTATATTCTGGAATAATCTGAAAGGTTTATGTTTTTAAACAAAGTTGCATGTATGTATGTCTCTATCTGTCTATCTATCTGTTTATATATAAATATGTGTGTGTGTGTATGTGTATGTGTGTGTGTGTGTATGTGTGTATATATATATATATGTCTGTGTGTGTAAGTATGTGTTTGTGTGTATGTGTGTGTGTATGTGTATGTGTGTATATATATATATATGTATATATATAATTATTTTAATTTGTAGACAAAAAGACATTGAAATCAACACACCTGTACTGACAATTGACTTTCCATCAGTATCTAAGATTACTATGGATCCTCCAATATATTTTATATTTCAACATATTGCAGTATGTATGTTAGTTATTCCTGAATAGAATTTACATTTCATTATATTTTATTAATTGTTTAACTATTCCTCCAGTAGGATTTACATTTTAATTTTATTAAATGTTTTAACTATTTATACAACACAATTTATATTTTTTTTTTTAACTTTAATTGCTGTTCATGAAAAGGTGGACACAATATAATATAATAGTAATTCTGAATTCCACATTACATTCTCATATATCCACTCCATCATAAATTTTCTTTTGATTCCCAGACCAATTTCACTGATCCACGTTGCAGTTTTTGGGAATTTGACAAGTAAGTAGTAAGAAAATTAATTTTATTTTAATAACAATATTTAGAAAACAATTTTTTTAAATTTTAGTTTCACATATAAAAGAGAATTAATCAAAAATTTAAAAAAATAATTAGGTATTCTTTTCCATCTTAGAATGCATTATGTACCAGAGGGACAAAATCTTAATTGTATGATTTATTACCTTCTTTGCCAATGTAGAAAAATCTCTGATTGAATAATATTTCAGATCCAGTCTAAGGTAGAGTCACCAAGGATAATACAATTATATCAGATTAGCTGAATGTGAATGGAGCTTTAATGAAAAAACAGGATCTGTTTGAAATGCACTCAACATTTTCAAACAACTTTCAATGTTATGTAATATAAATATAATAAGTCAGTGAGAGAAAAAAGTTAAAAAGGTAAAAAGTGTTTAAACATTATTTGATGCACACTGTAATATTATGAAACTGTATTTTGTATTGATTTACTTTTGTTCATATTATTAATATAGTTCTTCTTTTTCTTCATTATTATTATTTAAAAACAGTTCAAAACATAAAGGGAAATGGTCATCTGAAGGCTGTGAGGTGACATTTTACAACAACTCATTAACTAACTGTTCTTGTAATCACCTGACCAACTTTGCTGTTCTTATGAGTCCAGTTCTAACTGTAAGTTCACAGCTTTGTAAACTCATTAAAAAACAAGAACATATTAAATAAAAATAAACACATTCCTACTGATAGTACACATCTTTATAAACTTATAAAACATATGAAATTAAAACATTCTAAATATTAGAACACAACTTTATAAACTTATAAAACATATCAAATTAAAACATTCTAAATATTAGAACACAACTTCATAAACTTATAAAAAACCCATTAAATTTAAACAATTCTAACTCTATGTAGACATCTTTTTAAACTCATAAAAAAAAATTAAATTAAACAATTCTAAAAGTAAATACACATTTTCATAAACTCATAAAAAATGTTTTTATATTAAACAATTCTAACTGTATGTAAACATCTATTTAAACTTATATAAAAATCATATTTTAAATTAAAACTAGTTCTAAATGTAAGCACATGTCTTTATAAACTTATTAAACAAAAACACCATAGTAAGTAGAAAACATTTCCTGTACGTATATAAACTCATAAATTTTTTTTGAAAAAAACTCATTAGATTAAAACTATTTCTAACTGTAAGTATACATCTTTATAGACTCATTTACAGTAAATACCTATTAAATAAAAACCATTTCAAACTGTATGTACCCAGTTTTATAAACTCATTCACATACATATATATTAAATTAAAGAATTACCTGTAAGATAGAATTAACTGGCCTTCTTAGTAATATTATATCTCATTTCTACATTCTAATTTAATTTTACTTTAAACAGAAATACTCTCCTCATAGTGTAAAATATTGTTTCGTAATTTTTTGTTCATTTATAAAATAAAATGAAAACTGAATTTTACTCTTTTTAGTCAAAACTGAACAGAAAAGTTCTTGGAATTATTTCAATGTTTGGAATGTCTCTTTCACTGATTTCTACAACAGCTACTGTGTTTGCTTTTATCTTCTTGTGGCGGTAAGCATATCATTTTTAATTTTTGTTTTTATTTGTTATATTTATTTTTTTGTGATCATAAGCTTATCATATTTGATTTATTTATCTTATTAGCTGTTATATTTCAATTTATCTTCTTTATAATAAAATATTTAACTAACATCATATTATTGAGAAACTTATATTCAGAATTAAAGTTTGTTTAGATAAACCAATATTTTTATTTTTGTTTTTTTTTTATTTTATTTTATTCATTTATTTAATATTATTTTATTTTTTATTTTATTTCTATTTTATTTAGTTTTGTTTTGTTACAGCTCTATAAAATCTGACAAGAACTGTATATTGTTAAATATCTGCGTGGCACTCATTCTAGCCTATGTTATCTTCATGGCTGGCATTGACAACACACAAAACAAGGTGAGACAACTTTGCTATCTTGTGTGTTTTATTTATAATAATAAGATAGAAATAGATAGATATTTGTTTGTTAAATCTTGGTAACACTTGTACTCAGTTTACACTGTTTTTTTTAATGAGATAGAAAGTCAGACATTTTGTTTTAATCTAGTAACAGTTTCACTGAATAGAATCAGGAGACAACAACTTGTAATGTAATTCCATCAAGACCCACTGTTATCGTCTTGTGTTTTTTTTGTTGTTTTCTTTTTCCTTTCAATTCTGTATCAACAATACACAATGATACCAATAAAATAGCATGAACTGTTTTTATATCATATAATTATATTATGTTCAGTTTTAATTTTAACTTTATTTTTTTTCATTCCAGATTGCTTGTACATCAGTGGCAGTGATGCTGCACTATTTCTTCCTGGTTGTTTTTTTCCTCATGTTGTCTGAAGCAATCAGTTTACTCATTTCAATAGTCTATGTTTTTGCTACATCATCAAAACTCAAGTACTTTCTTCCTCTTGGATGGGGTAAAATCATATTTCTACCTTTGTGATGTTAAACCAATTTGAAAAACAGTTTTTAAAAAGTTTCTATATAATTAATAATTTTAAAAACATGTCTTTCTGTAATATAAAAGTTTGAAAAGGTTTTGTATGTAACACCTAAATTTGATTTTCTTTTATGTAAAACATAAATCTCAAAACACCTTCTACTGTTGCTAGATAATACATTATCTGATTACCTGAAATTTCAACTTGGAGACAATAATAATGTTTCACTTCATATTCTGTACAGTGTTGTCACTTTTGTGTCATAACAGAAAATATTTACTCACATTTCTTTGCCTTTTTCAGTGAACAACACAAAATATTTAATCAGAGTTTATTAGATGTCAAAAATATAATTAATTGTTTTACTGATTAGCATCAGAAGATCATATGGAATAACCCTCCCATAGATCGGAAAACTCATACCACAGTCTTTGATAAGTGGATGTGGTGGTGAATGACAAAGAGTACTGATCCCAGGACCATCAGGCCTCAGATACAGGACTGCAGCTCGTTGATCAGAGTATTGTTGAATTTGTTTGATTTAATAAAATCTGTGTTGTGTACAGTTTTGTTGTTTTTCAGGTGCACCACTTGTTATTGTGGCTGTTTCGGTCGCAGCCACTCAACTGAATGGTTATGGTACTGAAAACCAGTGAGTGTTTAATTTACTTAGAGAAATATGTTTATATCAGTGTGTTATTTTGTAAAGTTATCACTTAACTGAATGGTTACAGTCAGTGAGTGTTTAAGTTACTTAGAGAAATATGTTTTTTTCAGTGTGTTATTTTGTAATGTTATCACTTAATTGAATGGTTACAGTCAGTGAGTATTTAATTTACTTAGAGAAATATGTTTTTATCAGTGTGTTATTTTGTAATGTTATCACTTAATTGAATGGTTACAGTCAGTGTGTTATTTTGTAATGTTATCACTTAATTGAATGGTTACAGTCAGTGAGTGTTTAATTTACTTAGAGAATTATGTTTATATCAGTGTGTTATTTTGTAATGTTATCACTGATTAATTATTCTAAATGTATTTGAGCAATTTAGTTATTATATTTGATATTGTAATAATTTATTATCAGAATGTCAGATTTTGTTTATTATTGTTACAAATGAGTTTTATGTATTAAGTGAGGAGAATATTTGATGTAAAGAGGGTCTATGGATCTGTTTCAGCTGCTGGTTGACTACTCAAAGTGGTCTGCTTTATGCTTTTGTTGGACCTGCCCTGGGTGTTATTGTTGTAAATATTATAAAATATCTATTAACTGAAAGCATCTCTTTTTTTGTCATGAAAAGCTTAAATAATACTTGATTTAAGAATGTCTATCATGTCTGACATTAGTCATGGTACTAGCTTATTTCCTTTAGAAATTTAGAAAGAAAAACAGAATGCCATTTTACCTCACTCTATTTTTAACACCAATTTCCTAATTCAAAAAAGTTAAAGCATGTTAACCTTGAAATCACAAAATTCACACACTGTGGAAATTTACTGAAATTGCACAATGTCTAATTTCTGTCAGAATAATTTTACTTTTTTTTAAAACTAATTTTCTTCTTTGTATTCTCATACTGATGCTATATTTACTTAACATGGTAGAACATCATATCTGTTATCAGTGTAACTTTTTAAATTTTTTTAAATTTCTTGTTTACAAAATATTTTAGAAGTAATTTTCTTCTTTGATTATCATATCTATGTTTACAAATTAATGCTACATTTACTTAACATGGTAGAACATGATATCTGTAATCATTGTAATTTATATGCAACATTTTCTTTATTAATGAAATTAATAATAAATGCTGAAAAATATTTTAATAAAATGTTATTTTTTTATGAAGCAGTTATTCAGCACATAAAGAATTTATAACAGTTCTATCAGCTGTCAGATTTTTATTACTTTTACTTCAAATATTTTCTGTTAATGTGAATACTGTAGTAACTAAACATAATACATTATTGTAATGATTCATTAATTTCAAAATGTGTTGTTAATAGTTATTATGTTAAATATAAATCATTATAAAGTTATAAAGGCATTTGTTTAATAGTGACATTTCTTTTATTTTAAATTGCATTGAAAATGATTTCTTGTTGTTGGTTATTAAGATAACATAAACTAGATATGCATTTTTTTAACAGACTATTTTATTAAATTCAGAATGTTTGTTATTAAATTGACATAGATTATAGTAATATTATTATTTAATGAAATTTATTTATTAAAACAAGCAAACTATGTTGTGATTTTTAGTTATTAAGATTCATAAAGATAAATATTTTTTTTTATTAAAACTATGTGGATCTTATTAAGATGACATAATCACTATGTTTGATTAAAACAGGCAAATTATGTGGTGGTGGTTCTTGCTCTGAAAGCTTTGTACTCTACACATGCTATGATGTCCAAAACAAGAAGAGAAAAAATCAAGTAAGTTTAGCTGTTCTCGCTTATTTTAAAATTACTTTTAATCAGCTGTGTATGGAATATCAACTCTCATTCCTCAGACTTTATATTTTCTACATGGATCTGGAGTTAGAAATAACAAAACTGTAAGAACCTGATTTTTATTTTATATCATAGATCAGGTGTTAGAAGTATCAGTATTCTATAAGTACTTGATTTTTCTAACATAAGTTTATTATATTGTTTTTTAATAGATCTGGTATTAGAAGTATCAGTATCCTACAAGTACTTGATTTTTATAACATAATTTTATTATATTATGTTTTTTAATAGATAAGGTGTTAGAAGTATCAGTATTCTACAAGTACTTGATTTTTATAACATAATTTTATTATATTGTTTTTTAATAGATCTGGTGTTAGAAGTATCAGTATTCTATAAGTTCTTGATTTTTATAATATAATTTTATTATATTGTTTTTTAATAGATCTGGTGTTAGAAGTATCAGTACTCTGGCACCCATACTTGGACTCACCTGGGTGTTTGGTGTGTTTTCTATCAATGAGAATCTTGTTGTCTTTCAGTACTTGTTTGCCATTTTCAATTCTTTACAGGTAATGATAAACTGATATTTGACTTGAATTAGTCTTTTTTTAATTTTTTTTCACTTTTTTTTCTTAATGTATCTTTTATTTCATCTATTGTTTATTCAGAAAAAAGTCTAAGTGTATCTTATTGTTTAAATTATGTATGAGGTTATCTTATTATTCATTTTAAATTTTCTATCTTGTATATATTTTCTCAATTTTCCTAAATAATTTTAATATGAAATTTCAGTTAAACATTTTGAATGTTAATTTATGATGTGAATTTATCAGTATTTAAAAATGTCTTTTAACTTCAGGGTTTCTTTATCTTTCTGTTTCACTGTCTTCTCAATAAGTCTGTGAGTATTTCATTATTGTACATTTAAGTTGTTTATATTAGCAGATTATTCACTGTAATCAGTGAGGTTTTTTATTATTATCAATTTTTCTTAATGAAATATCATCTTTTTGTGAAAATGTGTAATTTATGTATTTTAAATGAGTTAGGTTTTAAAATTCAACATTTCTTTATAACCTTTATGATTTTGTTAATATATCTGAGATCTACTGAGACTTTTTAAAGAACATTTGGAAACTACTGTTTTATACCTGAGATTGTCATTTCTGAACGGTCTTCCTCTTCTAAAGTTTCTTTTGTAATAGATTTTTATATAGCTATACCTTTAGAGTTTAAAATTTCTTTTGTAATAGATTTTTACATATTTTAAGAAGATCTAAATAGCTGTAGTTTTTCTTTACCAGTCACAGAATCTTTACATATTTTGTGTAGATTTAGATAACTGTACCTTTTGTTTACCTGTCAGTGAACGTTTACATATTTTGAGAAGATACCTAGACAGCTGTAATTTTTGTTTACCTGTCAGTGAATGTTTTCATATTTTGAATAAATCAAGATAGCTGTAGTTTTTGATTACCAGTCATTTTGCTAAAGTTTGACTGCACTGTTTTTGTAGATCACTGATGGTTTTAGACACAGATGGAGTGGATACAAGAGTTCTATTGTCTCCTCATCAACTGAATTAAGAAAGATGAAATATTCTGTAAGATTTTTTTTTTCTTCTTTTCTTTTTAGTATTAAAAATTATCAGATTCAAAGTGTTAAATTTTGGTAAATTGTTTTCTTTTTTGATGAAAGATATACTTGAATAAAAATTTTATATATATGCACATAAAAATGTTTCTTAAATAGACAAATATTGTTATTTCTTTTTTTCTTATTTTTAACACTGAAATTTACAGCAGATTAAGACCAGCTTTATTTTCAACAATTTAATTAAATAATCTGAAAATCTTGGGAGATTCTCTTTTTCAATTTTTTGTCAAATATTAACAAAGTTTCAGATAAAATAAATACTAATCATTTGTTTCTCTCATAGAAATCCATGTCTGAAACTGACAACACCACACGTAAGTAAAATTTTAATTTTGTGAAATATAATTTAAATCAAATCAGTGTCAAATGAACTGTTAATAAAGTACCTTATAGTACAAAAGATTTCTGTCTGACATAATGCTAGAACTTGAAAAGAAAAACTATTTTGAGCTTATTTAGTATTATGAATATTTAAATTTGAAACATGATAAACTGATAATTTTGCTTTCTTTTGCTTATGTAATAGAAAATGTACTTAGAAGATTATGAAAATCAGCAATTTACATTTAAATTTTTATTTCATTGTTGTTATTATTGTTTACTGTTATTTTTGTGTTGTTGTTTTTGAGGTACACATTGTAATGGCTTATTTTAATTAGTAATATTTTAAAGGAATTTAATTATGTGGCTGACTGGATTAAATAAATGTTGTTTGTTTGATTATTTCTTTTTCGTTCTTTTTTTTATAATGTTGTTTTTATTCACTTTCAATTATATCCAATATATTGTAATGTAAGTATAACATGTAAATGAGATCCATTAGCATGTACATATTATTCTTGTCACTTACGAAAAACATACAAGTATTTATTGTTTCAGAGAATACAGCAGGAACTATTTTAACTGAGTGTTTGGCAGAAAAGGCTTTCTCTGTTTTGACAGACAGTTCACCAGGAACTGTTCTGGCTGAGTCATTTGCAGAACATTCTTTCACTGATGGTTCAAAAGGAACTGTCATGACAGACAGTTCACCAGGAATTCTTTTCACTGAGAATTTGGCAGAAAATGCTTTCACTGATGGTTCAAAAGGAACTGTTTTGACAGACAGTTCACCAGTAGCTATTTTGAATAAGTGTTTTGGATCCACTGTTATCACTGATAGTTCAAAAGAAACTGTTTTACCTGATAAATGAGCAAGAGCTGTTTTGACTGAATGTTCAGTTGAAACTGTTTTGGTTGATTCTTCAGAGGAACTGTCAAGAACTGTCCTGTATTGACATTTTCCATTTGTTTTAGTAACACATGTCTATTATTTTGAAAATTAAAGTTAATTGCTAAAATTAACATTCGTACTTATTTTCACACTAATACCTTGTACTGAAAGTTGTAGCTGTCACAGTGTCAGTATTTTTAATTTGCATTAGCAATAAATGTGCAGTACTGAAAATTCTAGTGAACTGAAGTCATGTTGACTTTTTCAGTTTGTATTAACAGTTGTTTGTATTAACCATTCTTTGTATTGTTATTTGTATTAGTCATTCTTTGTATTAGTCATTCTTTGTATCAGTCATTCTTTGTATTAGTCATTCTTTGTATTAACCATTCTTTGTATCAGTCATTCGTTGTATTAACCATTCTTTGTATTGTTATTTGTATTAGCCATTCTTTGTATCAGTCATTCTTTGTATTAACCATTCTTTGTAATAATCATTCTTTACACTTACCATAGTCATTCCTAGTTTTAACCATTTTTTTTTATATTAACCATTCGTTGTTTTAAGCATTCTTTTATGTTAGCCATTCCAGCAAACAGAAATTTCAATGTTGATAATTTTTGTTTGTGTTAGGAATAAATCTATGTATATATATACATTTAGTTTGCATTAAGAATAAAGTTATGTACATGTGTACGTTTAGTTTGTGTTAGTAATAAACATGTGGATGTATAGATATATTTTGTGTAAAGAATAAATGTATATACATGTATACATTTGGTTTGTGTTAGGGATAAATATGTGTATATGTATACATGCACGCACAGATAGAGACACTTAATGTTGAGATTCTGAACTTTTTTATAGGATTTTGTATACAAAAAACAACAACAAAAAACATATACAAATTTAAATAATCTTCTGTATACTTTTCTTTATTTGAAATATCTAAATGATGCTTGTTATCAAAATAACTGATTTTGTTTTGTTAAAGTAATGCATGTTGTTATAATGTAAAATATTTAGTACAATAGACTTTCAAAATCAGTTTGATGTTATTATATTTTTCTATACTCAACACTATAATAATTTTACAAATACCTTACACGTTTTATAAGAAATTAACTTTTTAATATGTATTCTAAGTTGTTTTTATCCTTGTACCTATATTTTATTTTATTAAATTTGCAACGTAACATTTCTTTAAAAACATTTCAGATGCACAATGCTTTAAAATAAAAAAATAAAAATATCTTTCATAGTTTTTTTTTTTCTTCAATAAAATAGTACATCTGGACTCAAAGAACAATATAAGAAATGTTCTTCTTTATAAGTTATGAAGGAAAAATATATTTCCCAATTTAAAACATCACTTAATATTTATTGTATAAATAATTTTTCCATTGGTTATAAAAGACTTAATGATGTATCATTAACAAATACATGCACACTGAACTGAGAAGCGATAATAATTAAATGTACAAAAATTCTGGATATTTAGTTTCGAGTTTAGATAATTCACTATTTGTACTAAAGATACTCACATTAGTAATACTGACAATAAACATAACTTGAAAAGAGTACAAAGTTTACACATTTCCTTTTTTATGTGATTATCGTTTTAAAATTTTGTTTCTAACTTTCAATCAAAATCCACAGTTGAACTAATCTAAGAAAACTATCTCGTGCTGCTAAACAGGACTTTGGTGCAGTTGCCTCCCTTTACCGAATCTAATAATTATTAGTGCTCTGAAACGTCAAAGAAACGTAGAAATAAGACGGACAACTATTAGTTTTTGTTCAAGCAAAACTACTGACAACATTGCAATCATATAATATATTTGAAATATAAATATTGATGTAATCATGTTCTGTGCCTATGGTGAGTTCCCATATTAGCCACTCTGAGGTGGGGGTGTCATCACTCACCAGGATACTCACTGTTGCTGCGTTTAAGGTACAGTTTATTTATCTATTTATTTTATACAAATCAATTAAATTTATAAATTTATATTGTTGTTATTGTTGTTGTTATTTATTTATGTATTTACATAATACATACAGAAAACAGACAGTCCCTAAATATATATATGTAATGTTTTTTTTTGTGTACATGTATACATTTAATTTGTGTTAAAAATATATATATATGTGCATACTAAAAAGTAAGTACATGCATACATGAATCCATTCACAGCTGTACAGAAACACCATACATGCACATGTATATACATGTAATTACATATATATATATATAATCAGATATTTTTAATCTTTGCCATAAATCTATGAAAAAACAACACCATCACAACAAACAAAACAAACCCGAATATATTCTTAAGGACAAGTGATAAATGTATAGCAGGAGTGGCTTCAAAAGAAAGAAATACAAAACTGAAACAATCTCAAAGATTTTGTTTGAAGCTGTGTGTTAAATATACATATATATATAAGGTTTTCTTTTTTTCTGTTTTTTTTTCTAGCATATATGAAAGCTGTTAAGATGAAAGCCTTTATCAGTTAACTGTTTTCGGAGGAAAAATGGCGTATCTCTTGCTGCCCGACTGCGGCTTAATGGCTGGTTTCAAGAGGCTGTGCAGTTCAAGAGGCTGCGCAGTTCAAGAGGCTGTGCAGTTCCAGAGGCTGCGCAGTTCTCATAAAAGCTTTTGCAGTGATGCATTTTCATATCTCAAAAACTGTGGTTCCACTCCGATCCCCGTTTTCTTGGATAGCCATCAAAAATCTCTTTGAGGATTGACGAAGGTGCTTTCGTGCTCATGGTTCACATTAAAATGTTCTAAACACGTTCTACCTCAGTATGATGAGACTTAGGTTTTTCTTAGGCCTTCCCACAAACCATTTTTTATTTGTTGAATCAGGTCATAAAGATAAATATTTTTTTTATTAAAACTATGTGGATCTTATTAAGATGACATAATCACTATGTTTGATTAAAACAGGCAAATTATGTGGTGGTGGTTCTTGCTCTGAAAGCTCTGTATTCTACACATGCTATGATGTCCAAAACAAGAAGAGAAAAAATCAAGTAAGTTGAGCTGTTCTCGCTTATTTTAAAATTACTTTTAATCAGCTGTGTATGGAATATCAACTCTCATTCCTCAGACTTTATATTTTCTACATGCATCTGGAGTTAGAAATAACAAAACTGTAAGAACCTGATTTTTATTTTTAAAAGTAGCTTAAAGCAAAATTTAAATGAAAAAGTTTGAACAAGCAAGTGATAAATATATAAAAACATTAATGAAAAGAATAAAACATGTCATCATATTACTATTATAATAAAATGAGTTAGAGTGTTTATTTACATAAAATACGTATAATATCAAATATATATATATAGATGGTATGTCTGTATATGTGTAAAGCAGTGTTGTTAAAATCATAAATAAATTCATTCTTAAGTGTATAACCACACACACACAAACACATATGGATATACAGTATTAAAATAACAGTTACTGGAAATGAAAAAGGAGAAACAAACCAGCCCAGATAAAAATAAATGTCAAAATCTCTATGAGTTTCTCACCAGCAGATGTTTATGTTTATGTTTGTCACGTAAATACCACAGAGAAATACAAAGCCCATACCAGAAAACTAACCAGTCTTTAACTCTGTTCATCAGGTTTCATTTACATTTATATATATTAAAACAAACTTGTGTGTCTGATTATATACAAAATATATGACATGGGTAATTGATAGTGTATCCTATATGAATTCTGATGTTTTTATTTTTCTTTTAGATCAAAGTGTTTACAGTCTCTTAGTCATTTTCATCCTCTTCTTTTCAGACTTCTTCTGGGTGCTCACCTCTTGATTTTTATTCCGTTTTGATTTATTCTACAATTACAAAATATTTTCATTTATCATTCAGTTTCACTGCCATCATCATATTCATTTCACTAGTCTTTTACAGTCAACTTTTTTTTTTAAAGTTTATCTAGGTTTTCTTTCTCTTTTTCATCGAAAATCATTAATTCCATCGGTTTCCTTTCTACTTTTACTTTCTCGAAAATCATCATTCTCACATATTTTCTCTTCCTTGTACATTCTCAGTTACTTTCTCATAAATGATCGTTCTCACCCTTGTTTTCTCTTCCTTTCACATTCTCAGTTACTTTCTCTTGAGTCAACATTCTCAGAATGATTTTCTTTTATATCAACATTCTCAATCTGACTATCTCAAGTATCAGCTTTCTCAGTGTGACTTTCTTTTCTATCTACATTTTCAGTCTGACTTTATCTTGTATCAACATTCTCAGACTGTCTTTGTATTACATTCTCAGTCTGACTTTGACTTTCTCTTGCATCTGAATTCTCAGCCTTTCTCTTATATGAACATTCTCAGTCTTCTTTTGTTTCAATATTCTCAGAATGTCTTTCTTTTATATCAATATTCTGAGTCTGACTTTGACTTTATCTTTTGTAAATATTCATAGTGTGACATCTTTTGTATCAACGCTCTTAGTTTGAATTTCTTTTGTATCAACATCCTCAGTTTGAATTTTTCTTGTATCAACATTCTCAGTTTGAATTGTTCTTGTATCAACATTCCCAGTTTAAATTTCTCTTGGGTTGACATTCTCAATTTTTAATTTCTCTTGTATCAACATTCTCAATCTAACTTTCTCTTGTATCAATGTTCTGTTTGACTTTCTCAAGTATCAATATTATCAGTCTGACATTCTTTTGTTTCAGAATTTTCAGTCTGACTTTGACTTTCTCTTGTATCTACATTCTCAGTCTGACTTTCTTTTGTATGAACATCTTTCTTTTCTCAGACTATCTTTCCTTTATATCAACATTTTCAGTCTGACTTTGAGTCTTTTGTTAAGATTCATGATTTCACTTTCTTTTGTATCAGCATTCTCAATCTCACTTTCTCTTTTATTTACATTTTTAGTCTGACTTTCTCTTTTATTGATAGCCTCTGTCTGAATTTCTTTGTTATTTGAATTAAAAGTTTGACTGTAACTTTCTTTTGTGTCAGTATTTTCTAATGTGTTCAAGTTTTCCAGTTTTTTATTTACCTTTGAATGCTTTGAAGGATATGCCTGGTTGAAAAGACCACTTGCAATTGTTTTTAATCTCTTCTTGTATTCCAAACGCTTTAATACAAATAAATGCTAGATTAACATATTTATTAAAAAGTAAAACTGATTATTTTGATAAATTTTAAATCTTGAGCTATTTTAATTATTAAAAGGGAAAACAAAAGCCATGTTTAAAAATAATTTTTCAGCTGATTTCAGTCGATCAGAGATTCTGTTTATCTGTTAAAAACAGTAAGACAGCAGAAATAAAAACCTTATTAATACAATCTTGGTATAATAGGTTGATAATGTAATTTGAAATTGTTTCACACAACCAAAATGTTATAAATACCTCATAATTACTGGTATAAACACCATGGTAACCATACATTGCTCCATAGCAACAAGCTGCTATTACACCCGTACTGTCACTGTCTCCTCCGTGAAACATCGATCTTGAAATGAAACAAAATGTATACACCAGTACAGTCAGCTTGATTACTTGTAACATGTATATTTGACAGTACTAAATGAAGGCTATGTTAAGTAAGGCTTCAGAGTAGCTTTAAAGCATGTAAAACATCTTGGGGACGCATAAAGTGTAGATTTGTGACAAATAATTCAGGCAAATTATTTATTTTTGTAAACTGAAATTTTAAGAACAAATATTCCATAACCCAAAATGATTTTATTAGTGAATCTTAATATATACAGTGTAATTTATTTTAATTATTTTCATTCTATTTCATTCATTTCAGTCTTTTTCTCCTGGTTCACTTAAATATTTTGTCCTGTCCATGTTACACTGTATGTGTATAGCGTGGTAATAACTGTATTAATCAAAATATTGTACCTGCTGCATAACTCATCCCAGTTCTGCCCAGCAGACAAGATAGCATCATATCTGACAAAACATAACAATGAAACTCACTGTCACATATAAAGACAATTGTCAATGTTACAGAAAAAAAGTGCCTGCTGATGATTATATATATATACATTTGATTATATTTGAAAATGATTGTCAGGGACACATGCATACAATAAAACAATTTAAAAAATTAAAATGTCCAACAAAACTCACGCAATCATTGGTGCATCGTGACCACTGGCTCCACCCCAGCCATCAAAACTGACAGATGTATAAAACTCATCACGTGCATGCACATCGTAATTTTCAGGAAATATGGGGTCTTTGTCTCCATTCAAAATTCCTCTTTTTTCAAGATATTTCTGCCACTGTTCTGTGAAGTAGAGCCTGTTAATAAAACAGAAATCAAAAATATAATAAGTCAAAAAAACAAAAATATGTTAATAAAATATAAAATTTAGAATACTATCATAGTTGTTTACTGAGCAGTGAATTAAAATGTTTTGTTACTGACAAGTCAGTGTAACAGTTTTAGTTACTGACCAATCAATGTAACAGTTTTAGTTACTGACCAATCAATGTAAGAGTTTTAGTTACTGACCAATCAATGTAAGAGTTTTAGTTACTGACCAGTCAATATAAGAGTTTTAGTTACTGTCCAGTCAATATAAGAATTTTAGTTATTGACCAATCAGTGTAACAGTTCTAGTTACTGACCAATCAGTGTAACAGTTCTAGTTACTGACCAATCATGTTCATTTTCTTTCACACAGTGTCCAGAATTTCGGACATAGTCCTTGGCCCTTGGTAACACAGACATCAGTCCATATCCCCATTCTCTGGGAGGCTTTTCTAAAAAGTACCATTTACTTAATTAGTTAATATTCAGTTTAAACCATATATAAAATAATGTTTAAATAAAACATACAAGTTTTAATTTCTGAAAATTATTTCACATGTGATAAATTCAATTATAATATTGTAAGTTTTTCTGTTCTGATAAAGTGTTATGCATTTATAATTATTTATTCAAATTTTAATTTTTTAATTATTTCTTTTAAATAAAGATTTAGAAGCTGAGGTTTGCTGTGTTTGTTAAAATGGAAGATAGTGTAACATACTGTGTGTTTGTTAAAATGGTAGATAGTGTAACATACTGTGTGTTTGGTACAATGGTAGATAGTGTAACATACTGTGTGTTTGGTACAATGGTAGATAGTGTAACATACTGTGTGTTTGTTAAAATGGTAGTGTAACACACTGTGTGTTTGTTAAAATGGTAGATAGTGTAACATACTGTGTGTTTGGTACAATGGTAGATAGTGTAACATACTGTGTGTTTGTTAAAATGGTAGATAGTGTAACATACTGTGTGTTTGTTAAAATGGTAGATAGTGTACCATACTGTGTGTTTGGTACAATGGTAGATAGTGTAACACACTGTGTGTTTGTTAAAATGGTAGATAGTGTAACACACTGTGTGTTTGTTAAAATGGTAGACAGTGTAACACACTGTGTGTTTGGTAAAATGGTAGATAGTGTAACACACTGTGTGTTTGTTAAAATGGTAGATAGTGTAACACACTGTGTGTTTGTTAAAATGGTAGATAGTGTAACACACTGTGTGTGTTTGTTAATGTGTTTAGCTGCTGTCAGACTTGCCTTGGATTGCATACGCTGTGAAAAGAGCAGACGCCAAAGATCCCAGATAACCTGTAGGATGATGATGAGTCATCCTCCCACTCTCCACTGACACTGCTATCAAATCATCAACATCATCTGGACTGAAATTAAACATCATAATCAAGATTTTAAAATTAAATTGATTAAATAACAACATTACAGTACTTTGAAAAATTGTCTACCACTGTTGTCAGATGTCAGATGGTATTTTTTAGTTCATACAAACTTTGACAACTTTTACATGTGCTTTTCACAAACATGATGTCTGGTGGTGAAGTAAAATGGTTTTTATATACTGGGCTATCAGTGACATAGATTATAAGTGAACATTAAAAATGTGGTTCATCAGTATTCTGTATCATTGTGACAAAAACTTAATTGATTCAAAAAGTGAGAAAAACTTGTATAAATAAGACAAGATTCTCATGTACATTTTGTCTTGAATATTTAATATACATTCATTTTTACATGTAGGCTGTAGTTTTCTATAACACACAAAATCACATACATTAAATAACACAATAAATAATCTGTCTAGAACTATACTACAATCTAAAAGCAAATTGTATGTGATCATGTGCATACATACTAACACAAAATAAACAGAACAGTTCCTTTAAGTATGCAAAATCTCTTTTGGTTTTTCATAGATAGAAGAAGCCAAACAATCATGTGGAAATACACAACAGTGTGTATTTGGATTACTTGTTATCACTGCCTCATTGATGTAAACTATCTAATATTTGTCTTTATGTTACATTAAATATACATGGATTATTAGTCATTATCATAATAGGTTCCTTTTTAAGCAGTACACAAAACATATAATTTATGAAGGAGAAAGAAATAATTTTACTGACCGAGGATAGCGCAGACCAATGCACATGGACCTCATTGCAGCACCACATCCCCCACCCCTGAAAAACAAATATATATACAGATATCTCCATGAACAGAGGCATTTTAACCATGTCCAGATTTTCTCACTATCATCATCATCTTTGTTATTACTATGACATTACAGTTTATTTATTTATTGTAAGTGTTATGAGATTCTATTATTATTATTTATTTTTTGCTGATATTTTTTATTATTATTATTATTATTAATGTCATGTTTAAGGTTGTGTATTATTAATAAAATTCCTAACACTTTTCTGAGTAATCATAAAAAATATCAAAACATTATTTATAAAATAATTCTCTTTATTTCAAGGCTCATAACACTGATCTATCAAACATAAAATTATGAGACATTTCAAAATGGACTAAATGACATACAGAAAAATGAATTTACCTTGGATTGTAAGGGATTTGATAACCTTTTGGTATTGAAGGTTCCAGCTCTGAAACACTGTTCATACATGTTGGACCTACAAAACATATTTAAGCAGATAAATAAAAAAGATATTAAATGTAGATTAAAGTAAATGTGTTTTCAATATTCACAATACAAAAAATTGTTTCTGTTCTTAGGTTTCTAACAATTTTGTTTAGTCTCTTTATATTTTTAATTTAAATGATAACAAATCTGAGTGATAAAATTTTAATATTTTTGAAAATAAAAATAAAGAATAATTTTCTTTTTATCAAATAACTTTTTAATGTTTTTTATATCTCAAAATCAAAAATTAATTTTTCTATGACCAAGTTTGTTACCAGCAAGCAGAGTCAAATTTAATTCCCTGTTTTATCTTTTATTTTAATTTTTAACAATTAGCCCCATGGAAATACATATATCCTGTTTTTGATGATGTTTTTCAAGCCTATTTATTTTTTAAAATTTTGCATTTTTTTAAAATTATTTTAAATTCTGGTTTTCAGCTGCTAAATGTTTTGAAAGTTTTCAACAACTAAATAAATGTTAACATCACCTTAGCCTTTGTTAACATTTTCCTGTTTTAAAACCTGTTTCAAGGCTGATAATGTTAACTGAAAATTAAACCTGAGTCTCAAAGAGTTAATATTTAATTGATGACAAGAAGATAAAGTGTGTGAAAATAATAAATAACATACCTGGAGCTCGCCTATCCATATCGTTCATACATTCCTTGTATTTCTGAGCAATTTTTAAAAACAGTGTCTCTCTATCTTTACCACCTGCATCTACCAGTGCTGTTAAAAGACAACATCTAAAATTATTTACACAGACTTGTGTGTTTCATATCTGTATATATGTGTGTATTTGTGTGCATGCATGTGTACATGTATGTTTCTCTAAACATATTATATATATATATATATATATCTACATCTCTGTCAGTCTATAGCTATCTGTCTGGTATGTATGAGTACATATCTAATCAAATATTTTTAACCAAAACTGAAACATTTTCTTGCCTGAAGATATCAGTGAACATTCCAAAAAAAAATATACATTTTGAAATTTGCAGAAATATAATTATTTTCTTACCTTCACCTGTAGCTATGTGCATGACTGTATCATCACTGACAATCCAGTCTGGTTCTAAAAAAACATTTAAGAAAAATAAAAAATTTAAACTGTTACTTACAGTTTAATAATAATAATAATAATAATAATAATAATAATAATAATAATAATAACAACAACAACAACAACAACAACAACAACAACAACAACAACAATAACAATATTTACTAGAATAACTGAATAAGTTTTTACTGTAGACTAATAGATTTCCATAGCTGGAAGCTCAGACATATAAGTTAAAAAAAGATTTACTATAAACTTTTAATGAACTAAGTCCTCCAAGTTTCTTCAGTTCCTCGTGAATCTCATCTCCTGAACGACAGAATTCCCAGCTTCCATTTTTGTATCCTAATGCGTCACCAACACCACTCAGCACCATGGCCGCCTCGTATCGTTTCTTCACAGTCCTAGTGTCGGTGTCCTAGAATAAAACAAAACAAACTTCAAAATAATTTCCTTTGTTGAAATATCGTGAATGCATACAGACAGATATGTTTCTGTCAGTGTATTTATTTGCATTAATCACAAATTTGTGTGAAATAAAATTGTACTAAAACTTTTTACAAACACTTGAAAAATTGAAATAGTAATAATAATTAAGATAAAAAACATACAACGAAAATAAATAAATTTATAAGTAATAATAATGAAGATGATGATGATGAATAAATAAATAAATAAAATAAAATGAAATCTTATGGTAGGTAAGACATAATGCTTATATATAAAGAAAGAATATTACTACAAAATTAGTTATTGTAAGAAGGAAAAATTGAAACATTCAATCTGAATATTTAACATTTTGAATTTTGAATAGTATACGTGTTACAGATATTTCCTTTATTCTACACAAGTTAAACACTGCTGTCTCAATAATAATAATAATAATAATAATAATACGTTACCGGTTTTAAACATCCCATCAGGAAGCATGCCATCTTATTTGAACTTTCACTTTCTATTTTCGCACTGCCAGGAGAAATTAATCATACATTTTTTTTTTTTTAGCATAAATCTATTTTATGTTCAGTTATTTTCTATTAATAAATCAGTGTTTTAATTATAATTTATTTCTTACTGAATGTTTGCAGATATATTGTTATTTTATTTATTAATCAGTAATAGATCAGTTACATTCATATAGGTCAGAAAAAATAATGATTTCTCCCTTTGTTTAGCAGTTCTTTTCAAATCGTGAAAATAACATGGCAAATTTGGAAGAGCTGAAAGAAGGTGTGTATTTGTTTCACAATAGCTTATAATTACACATAATAGAATGATTGCATCAGTAATTATGTGCTGTTTAAAGAAAAGAAAAGAGGAAAGCGTGTTAAAAGTGTTAATAATTAGAAAACATTGTTCTTTTTGTTGAAGTTTCGTTAGGGTCACGGACACGGGACAGGTCTAAACAGAATTTTTTTTATAATTTGGCTTTGTGATTGTTGTAAAATAAAAATGAAATTAAAAAAGGCCCGCTAATATTTAATGAAATAATTAAATAAATATCAAATTTTAAAATGTTACTGCTAAAATAATCAACTTTATGTATCATTGTATGTAACGTTATAATGCATTTCGTTTTCTGGAAACTTTATTTATTTTATGAACCGTATTAAGTTTAACTGATGATGTAAATATTGCCAAGAAAATATTGCACCAAGTCATCTGATCCCCTCTTCCTTAAAATAGATAATAATAAATAGATAACATAAACTAATTTATTTCAGTTAAATATGTTTTATCAATCACGTCATGTGTGAAACATACATTCTACTTTCTTTGTTGTTAGAACAAAAAATAAAAATAATAAAAATAAAAAAAAAAAAAATATTCTAACATTATTGATTATATTTTCTGTCAACACTGCAGCCACAGCAATGTGAATTTTATATAATGAGACTTCTGAGTGCTTAATTTAGAATGTAGACAAATTAATTTCAGATAATACAGGGACAGATTTGTTCTTCTTTTCTTTTTTCTTTTTCTTTTTCTTTTTTTCCTTTTACTACTACTTCTTCTTCTGTTCTTTTTCTTCCTTTTGTTTTTGATATTTTTAATTTTTTTTTTACCAAAATTGTATAAGTTATTAACAGTTTTGTTTTGCAGTTTTGAAAGAGACACTGGAGAACCGAGGAGTACTTGGCCAGATAAAGCCAAGGTTCGTGCTGAAGTATTCAATGCACTTGACGACCATTCTGAGACAAAACCATCACTTAGCAATGAAAATGTCCTGATCAATGAACTTATACGAGAATATCTTCAGTTCAACCAGTATCGATACACTGAGTCAGTTTTAGTATCAGGTACACACTAAATACTTAGTATTTTCTATATAGATAAAGTTTAAGTATCAGGTACACACTATATACTTACTTAGTATTTTCTATATAGATAAAGTTTTAGTATCAGGTACACACTAAATACTTACTTAGTATTTTCTATATAGATAAAGTTTAAGTATCAGGTACACTCAAAATCTTTTAGTTGATATTTTCAGTATAGATAAACAGTTTTAGTATCAGGTAAACACTAAACGTTTAGTTAATATTTTCAGAATGGATACACAGTTTTAATATCAGGTACACACTAAATATGTAGTTAATATTTTCTATTTTACCAGTAGAGTCACACTCTCAGTTTTAATATGAGACATCCAGATAATTTTCATTATTTTATTTGAACTAGTAAAACGACACATCTTTGATGATCTGAAGAGATGACAGTTCTGTTAAAAACAGCTTTATAAATTCATTTCATGTATTTTTGTTTCAGAGTCAGGGATGCCAAAAATTCCACTGGAAAGAGACTTTTTGAGAAATGAGTTAAATGTGGTTGAAGATGGACCCACCAAATCTGTGTAATACTATATGAAAACTGTTTCTTTTAAAACATAACTATGGTGAAGCAATTTGCTAGAAAATTAAGTAAAATCATTTTAAAAAATCCAATATTTTTTTTTTTTTCATAACTGAATGGACATTTTGATATTAATGAAATGTGTAAAAAAAAACAAGTGTTTCAGGAAGTATGGATGCTGCCAATTTTATTCTTTTCTGACATGCTATTTTGTACATGTGTAGATATAGTTGTAACAGTTACTTGAAGGTAAGATAGATTTTGTTTCATAGGTAAACAGAATATATTCAGAAATTAAATAGTATAGATATACTGATAGATTTATTATGACTTAGATAGATTTAGTTATTATCATTTGAGTTCATGACTAAAGCATTTATATTCTTAATAAAACTTTAATAAAATAAAATAACAGTCAGAAACTAATTAAAAAATATTAAATCTATTTATATATTTTAAACTTTATTTAATTTCTTATTTTGAAGTTATACAACATCATTATTATTATTATTATTATTATTATTATTATTATTTATTTATTTTGACAAATATAGAAGTTTATTTTAAAACTTGCTGATGCTGTTATGTTGGGCTTTTTTTTCCTCAGTTATGTGGATAATTATAATATTATTTAAGCAAAGTGAATTTACAGTTTTACAAGTTTAATTATTAATGTTACCACATTGATAATTGTCAAATGATTTAAGTAAATTATAATGATATGATACTTAAGAACTGTGTAAACAAATATACTGATGATTTTACAGGCCTCTGTTATACAGCATTGTGTCACATTTTGTTGGCCGTGATAAAAGTTTGAGTCAAAGATCTCGATCCCAGAGAGGCAGCCATGGATTTGAGGGGACAGCAGAACAAAGAGACATCAGTATGATTTTTTTTTTTCTTCTTTTTTGTTTTCTCTCTCTCTCTCTCTCTCTTCTCTCTCTCTCTCTCTGAATTTGAAAAAGATAGAGGAGAAATTTAGTTTTTTCTAATTTCACATCATTTTCCAAATCTGTTATTTAATATATAAATGATACAGTAGCTGGTACAGCCAACAGGCCATTTCTCCAGTAAACCTTAGACCAAGGTAACATGAATTTTCTAGTTTTTTTCACCAAGGCTTAAAATAAGCATAACCAATGAAAAGTAAAGAAACAAATTGTATTTTTTAAATGCAAATTAATAATACACAAATTAATAATAAGCTGGTAGACTTGAAATTTCAGATTTCTAGATGATGGACAAATTGTCTGATACCTTTATAATAATAAAATATTTCAGAAACAACATTTTAAATAACCTGTTTTATTCTTTGTCCAAAGTACAAAAGTAAATATTATTTAGTTTTTATTGATCAGACATATTATAAGAGCAGTAGTCAAATAATTATTTCTGTTTAATGAAGAAAATTTTTGTTTTTTTTTATTTGTAATATTAGAATTGTTTTATGGATAATATTTCTATTTTCTTTACAATTTATAAATACATTTTCAGTTTTTTAATTATCAAAAATTTAGTACACATCTGTAATATTTAGTATTATCTTTGATTGTCTCCCTTCATCTGTATAATCTTTTATCTGAAGTTTTCTATTGGCACAGATTAAAAAAATGATTTTAGTTTAAAATCTCTCCTCTCTCCTTCAATATGTTAGATATATGGGTTTTTCTCTTTTCTAAGTATGTGCTGTAGTTTCAATTTTTTAGATAAAAGTAAAATTTTATAATTACCTAAATAAATAATATATAAATATCTAGATAACCAATATTTTATAATTGTCTGTATAACAACCATTTTTCAATATTGCAGATCGGTAATATTCTATAGTTATCTAAATAACTAATATTTTATAAATATCTAATAACTAATATTTTATAAATATCTAAATAACTAATATTTTATCACTATCTAGATAACAAGCATTTTTCACTGTTCTGATTAACTGATATTTTTCAGATGGTATTTCAGAAGTGGAAGCATCTGGTCTGGTTGTTTGAGGAGGAAAAAGATGATTGAAACATAATAGTTAGTGGATGACTTGTATTTAAACATAACAGACAGTAATTGCAGCTGTAAGTTAGTACAGTGTGGCTGGTAATGTACAAGAAGCACACGTTTTTGCAGTCTTTTTTCTTTCCTGGTTCTGTTTCAAGATAGCTTTCAGCCTTTTTATTTCATTTATTATTATTATTTCTCTGTTTTGAATTCTTAATATGTAATCTTTTGTTGAACTGTCCAGTACTCTTTGAAAGCAAAATGGAGAAGTGGTTAACTATTGTTTTCTTCAAATGGCTTGTTCCACCATAGATCACTATAAATCTTTAAAACATTAAACATTAAAAACAACATCTCAGATTTGGATCAAAATTTTGAAGCAGTGTGGACTAAAGACAGTTTTGGGGAATTTAATATTTTTAAAAAAATTACAAGATGTTGATCATTACTAGACTAATACTAATATCATCTAGCTTTGATCAGCCAGTACAAGCAA